>WOVY01012985.1:600000-873846 GCA_013436015.1 Rhipicephalus annulatus
TTTCCTTTTCTTCACATTCTCTCTCCCTTTCTTTTTCCTTTTCCTCTCGGGCCAGTGCCCGCTTTTCTCTGTCCTGCGCCTGTTCCTGCTGCTCCTTAATTCATTGTCTCAGTTCGGCGCCCTCGAGGCCTAACTGTTTACCGTACGCGATCCACTTATCAAAATCCATACACTCCATACTGCAACTGTCACTATAATGCCACTATAAAAACAGTGCAATCATTGCAGGATGCAACCGCTTCAACTGTGCGGCTCTATCACCACGCTGTCCGCACGGTTCTCGTTAACCCCTCACTGTCTTACTCTTGTACGGAACGTCCTGTCTCGCGGACGCCGGTTTTGTTACAAGCTGCCACTCTAGCGTCGCCAGCGCGAAGTCGGCGACGGGAATGACAGCAGGTTGCTTCGTTCCGTACGCAAGCAGATACAGTGAAGAAATCAGAGACGTGAGAAAACAAAACAACTTTACTCTAGTGATATTGCAGCACACGGGATCTTATACAACACTTCAATATATTTAACAAAATAAATCAACACTTGATACAACTAACAAATATATAAAACCAAAACAATAAACCAGCTTACGAGAGAGAACTATTACAAGCTACACAAACTAACAACAATAGAACTACGGAGTAGAAAGTTCGAAGATATAAATAGGTGAAGGCATACGTGTGATGACCGGCCGCGTTGCGTCCCCGACGATCGGATGCGAGAAGTCGAAGAGAGTTCTGGCACGACTGCGATGTTGGCGGTGTTGCAACGCTGGTGGCTCCGGGAGGCTAGTGGTTGCAGGTGACTTCGAGCAAGTTGAGCTAACTCGAGGCGAAGTCCCGATGTCTACGTTGCAGACGTTAATATCGCATCATAACTAGACGAACGGCTAAGTTTAGGTGGCCAGCCGATACAAAGCCACACTAAAAGCTTCTAGAAGAGATGCTTGTTGATCTGTTTCTACACCATGTTGGTCAGCGACTAGTCTGCCTAGCAGGGCAAAATCCTGCGCTTAAATCCCCCTCGTGTCTCCTCGCTCTCTTCCTTGGGGACAAGAGACCTCTACATGGGTCCAATCATGTGCGTTTAATTGATGGAAACTCCGCCCCAAAAATATTTTGACCCCACCCCTTTTTAATTTGGAGAGGGCCCTCAACTAGCGAGAGTGACAACCTGTCGGGTTAGTTGTCATACGGCTTGACCACCAGAGCGTTTCCCACGCTTTTCCCCGTGAGAACGGTCACACGTTTGACTCTCAGCCGGGGCGTCTCGTAGTCTAATCCTTGTTCGGGGTATACCGCGGCCTTCTACGACCTTGCAGACGTCGCCGCACTTACAAAAGGATCAAACGTCGGCGGCGACGTTCTAAGAAGAGCTCCCCATTCTGCACTTCTCGGCTCCCTTTCATGCGCCGCCGTTCTCATGGTCAGTCGGGGAGTACGGCGCCCGTTAATTGCCGTGACGCGGTGTCGCCAAAAATGGCCGTCCGTGACAACGAGCTTATTTTGTGAATCAATGATCAAACTATTCAGAATCATTAGACACTTTACTTCTTACACTGCCTAAAGCTTAACGACTTCTAACGCAGCAGAAAGCCTAACTTATTCCGACAATTGAACTTAGCATGAAATCATTCTCCCGTCTCCTCAATTTGTTCTCACCTTTTTTCTCTGCACAATCTTGGTGGTCAACCTTTTAACAATTCAGGTGTGTGCAAAGACGTCACATTCATTTCCGTTATCACCTGACAATACAATGCGGTGGTTTCATAGAATACCCACACCGTTTCGCAGAGAAACAGTGTCTAAATAAGAAAATGGCTCTGCTGTGAGAGAACACGATTCGAAAAGGATTACAGTAAATCCCGAGCAAGCATCCCCCCCTACCTGCCCCTCCTCAGGACGAATAATCCGGCCACATATGAGGGGTGGAGGCTTGCTTGAAACAGGTCCAGTAATTCACTCCTATTTGCGCCTATTTCAAATCGATCCCCCAGAACACAAAAAAAAGGAGGGGGCGCACTTGTTCCGGCTGTGGCGCTTGTTCGAAGGGTTATGGTAATATACTCACCACTTTTCTACACTACATCGCCAAAATCACCTCTACCCCGTAACATCAGATCCCTCCCTTCAGAGCTGCAAGGACACTTGTTCACCACATATATAACCTTTATTTTCATAATGAACTGGAAGGCGACGGTTGCGATATGTGCCACCGCGACCTCTCATGTCCGAGCACCTATCGTTACGGCGCCTTGAAGTACCGGTTCGCGAAAAAAATTGCCCGCAGCTTCCCTCGGGGGAACACTGAGGAGGATGCGGGGCATATAATTGGTTAACGGGGTGTTAAAGTGCGACTTACTTGGGTCGATGGCTACATTGGTTAACGTGGTTGTGAAATGGGGTGTTAAATTGCGACTTACTTGGGTCGATGGCTAAATTGGTTAACGTGGTTGTAGGAGGGGGTGTTAAATGAGTGAACACGTACACACGTATGCGAGAGGGCGGCGCTGGTCGAAGGGACGTCGATCATTGTGTTTGTGGATTCGTTGGAATTCATTTCACCTGCGACCTTGGACGTCGACGCGCCGTACAAACCAACCGACGAGCGGAAACTGAGCGAGCGAGCGCCGACCTTGAGTATATATACAGCGCGACGGCGCATGTGCTGTCAGCTGTCGAATGTTCTCGAAGGAGAAGCGCGCGCGCGGCACAGATGGCGACGGCGCGACGGCGCATGCGCTGTCAGCTGTCGAATGTTCTCGAAGGAGAAGCGCGCGCGGCACAGATGGTGGGCGACGGCGCGACGGCGCATGCGCGCGCGTCAGCTGTCGAATGTTCGAGAAGCGGTGCGGATGGCGCGGACGGCGCACTACAAGGCGCGAGTATAAGATGCTTCCGCATCTAATATTTCCTATAAAACAAATTCAATGTCATTAGGCTGCAATTCTACTGTGTACAGCTGAGCGCGACGTCTTTACACATCATGGTCTGAGCTGTTTCCCAAGCGACAGTGCTGTTCACACGTGGCGTGCAGGGAGAGTTCTTCGCAGCTCGTTTAAAGGAATGCCGCGTAACGTTTCCGACTAATGCTCCTTGGGCGGCTCGAATGATGATTGCGTGGACGCCGTCCTAAATCACCCGGGGAAGCAGTTCTTAAGCGCGTCGCTATGCAGTTGACGACTCTGAAAGGCATATCAACAACGTCGAGTTGTGCATGGCGATGTCGGTGTCCTCTAAGTACACGAAGGGCAAGTGCCACACACCGAGTGGAATGAAGAGTGAGCAGGTAGTAACCAGGACAGATGCGTCGTTGGTATACGCCTATTCTGTTTACCGCACGTGACATCCGACGTTTATGTTGCTGTACCATTTTTCTTGCTTTTCCGCTTCGTGTCTCGCGCGAGAAACAGCCGCAGCGCCGTCACATCAAGCCTGCTTCCCGGAAGTAGTGGCCGTCTCATTACCGGCAGGGAGTAGGTCGGAAGCGGCACTGTAATCTGTGCCGAAGCTGGTGTCGGATGTCGGGTAAAGCAGGCTGAATTCATCGCCAGAAATCGTACTGCGGATCTCGATGTCTCGCAGGACTTCCCCAAGTTGTTCCACGAGGCACAGTGGTGAAACTGACTCTGGGAAGTGGACCTAATGGGCAGTGTAAGGCCAACAAAACCGGACAAATTTTGTGCGGAGAATTCCATGCCTTGTCCCTGAAGCTGCTTGCGTGGTAGTAGCTTCCGTAAATCGGCGTGACCGTGGCTGTGCGTCTCGTTCGATTTTCCAACCTTGAAGCCAAGCGACCTTACTGCCGATGATCCCTAGTCGAAAGTTTTCAATCCAGTCCTCAGGGGAACGACCTCCGTTTCCAGTGCCAATCTGAGAATATTGCAGGGAACTGGGAACGGGGCTTGGAATCAGCCATTTCTGCAAGCGGGGCCTTTGGTCAGCAAGAGTTTTCTCAGCTGGCAAGCACACCATGACTGCTGAGCTAGCGGAGACGTGGCGACAGCTGGGTGTCTTCCTTGGCACGGCTTCAACTAGCAGTCGACTTGGAATGCCGTGTCGTGTATACCGACATTTTTGACGCCAAAGCTGGCCATCTACTGCCCTGTGGTTGCGAGAAGCGTGACTTCTGGCAGGGGTAGCTTGGCGATGGTTGTGGAAGTTGTAGTTGCTGAGGTTGGTGGGTGTGAGGCTCACCAGCTGCCTGATGAACACAGGGTGGTCGCGCACTTTCCCGAAACACGATTTCGGGACCGGCTGTCTTGTTGGTCGCCCTGTCAGGAAAGGCAGACTCGAAAGGCGACCGGAAACCGCAGCCCCGTTGACACCCCCGTGGCGACTCTTGGACAAACGTGGCATTTGTCGGGGTTCTAGATGCGTCCGCAACCGATCACCAGCCAGTCAGGATCCCCCGCCCTTGTCTCCAGGTCGAGTGTGGTGGCTCACAGTCGGCTCTCGTCCACAAGGAAAGTACGACGTGACTCGTGGCAGCTAGGGCATGCAGCTAGGATGCTGACGTGACGACTCGTTGCCAGGTGATTTGATGATGATGATGATGATGATCTTTAATACCCTGGCCCACACCCACAAAGGGGGATCGGCCAAGAATCAGGCGGCAGGATCTTAACTGAAAGGCTTATGGTTTTTCAAACACAACGTAATTTTGGGCTGAAAAAAATATATAGAAAGAAAAGCCGAAAATCGAAAAAGGAGTATATCTGACCAGGGAGCGATGCAGGCTATCAGATGCCATTTGAGACAGAGGTAAAGGTGGGTCTAAAGTGATATATATATATATATATATATATATATATATATATATATATATATATATATATATATATATAGTCCAGTAGATCCTCCGTGAGCGGTTACAACGTGGTGTATTTCGACGTTTCGGCCTAGAGTCTGGCCATCATCAGGATATATATATATATATATATATCCTGATGATGGCCAGACTCTAGGCCGAAACGTCGAAATACACCACGTTGTAACCGCTCACGGAGGATCTACTGGACTATATATGATAAATATATATATATATATATATATATATATATCATATATAGTGCAGTAGATCTTCCGTGAGCGGTTACAACGTGGTATATTTCGACGTTACGTTTCGGCCTAGAGTCTGGGCTTCATCAGGATATATATATATATACATATATATATATATATATATATATATATATATATATATATATATATATATATATATATATATATATATAGGCAGATTAACATGGCAATCGCTTTGTTTCAAATATGTATTCAAATACCGCAGAGCAGACGTCCCTGTGGCTATAACCGAATTTAATGCTGCCAAACGACAAAACTGCTGCCACATTTAATTCTAATCCCAATTTTCAAGTGGAGCTACCAGGTATATTTTCCGCTGATGAGAATATCGGCGACAGAGCAAGAAGAAGTGATCTATCGTTTCAATTTCTTCGCTAGTCTGACATAAAGGTGACGCCTTTAGACCAACTTTATGCAAATAATAATTCAGTTGCGGAATTCTGAACGCAATCTTGTAAAAGTAACTCTTCCAAGTGCCATGTTGCACACCACTGTCTATTCCAGCAGCATTTTAGATGTGCGAAATCTCGATATTTATGCAACGAGTAGCAGTCGTATTCATGCTAACCGAGGTTTCTAAACCTTATTGCTGTCGTGTAAGCCGTATCAGGCAAAATTGGAATAAGAGGACAGCTATGAGATACCGTGGCTAGTGCATCCGCCATCTCATTGAGATATATGCCACGATGGCTTGGTACCCATAAGAGCTGCAGTTTTTTCAAGTTTATCGGTATGAGTTGTCGAAACATGTGCATAAGTGTTAAGTTAGCTCCTGAAGACAGAGCAGCACATACTGAAAAAGAATCTGTAATTACGACTGCTTCCGATTCACCCAAAGTAAGTTTCCGTAGTGCCAGTACAATAGCAAATAATTCTGATATGAATATTGGTGTGTAATCAGGGAGTCTAACCGAAAAGGACCAGTCAAGGGAACGTGAGAAGATACCTGCCCTAGCCTTTTCACTTGATACGGATGCATCAGTCGCAGTTATGTTGTTCATGTTCACGTGTGCCAAGTAATCCTGTGGCCGATCATTTAAATATTGAAATGACATTTGCTTTGCGTTAGAAGGATAAATATTCTCAAATTCTATCTTAAGATCTAAATTACTTTTTGAGAATATATGTTTGATTTTGACGTTCAGTGCTTCTAGCAGCGCTTGAACGAACAAGATCTGTGGGCAGTGGAATCGCGACCACCAAGTTTCAAAAAAAAAGCTAGGTTTTTTAGTAAAAGCATAAAACGATGCTCTCTGGGGCACAGTGTATAGTTTTAAAAATGTTTGAATAGTAAGCATTTGGAATCTATTCAACAATGACGGTAGACGCGCTTCCATGTATAGCACATTGTTAGCAACAAACTTGGGCAGTTCAAGGCACAGTCGTAAAGCCTCCCTTTCTAATAGTATTAGCGGTCTCATTTTATATGTCGCACTGCCCGAAAATAAGACACAGCCGAATTCCATGATAGGACGAATATACATTTTATAGACCATTACCAATGTATTTCTTCGCAACCTCCTTTTTATGTTGCTGAGCTGACGTAACCACCCCATGGCTCGTGTTGCTTTTGAACGCAATGTGATCGATTTGGCTTTTCCAATTTAACGAGCTGTTATATATGATGCCTAAGTATTTGAGTGAATCCACCTGCGGAATCTGCTCTGTGCCATACATCAAGGAGATGTTGACAGGATCCCTGAACGAGAACGCTAGAAGCGCGCTTTTGTTTACGTTTAGAGACATTTCAATTTTGTCAAGCCATTCCTCTATCATGTTTAGGTAATTCTGTAATGTCTGATAAAGTAATTGCAGATCACTGTTTGTCGCAAAGAAAGCAATGTCATCTGCATACTCATATAAATGAATATCGCTATGTGTTGTAATCAAACTGAGGAAGATGTTAAACAACACCGGTGAGAGCACTGCCCCCTGTGGTACGCCACGGTATTGTCGATATCTGTTAGAAAAACAACCCATTTGAAAGCAATAAAACTCTCTCTCCCTTAAAAACTCTGCTACCCATGCTGTCATGTAGTTTGGTAAGTGTGACATTTCCATCTGCTCTATTAGTATTTTATGCTCCACTTTGTCATACGCCTTGGCCAAATCTAGAGTAACTAATGCACAATACTCTCTTCTACGCCTAGCCAACTGTATACGACTCTCCAAAACCGCGTGCGCACAATATGGAGCATCCCGATTTAAAGCCAATTTGACTGGGGTTCAGTATAGATTTCTCCTCAATGTATTTTATTACACGTGCATTCAAAACTCTTTCAGTTAGTTTAACCAAATTAGATGTAACAGAAATTGGCCTCACATTGTCAAGTGTATACCCAAGACCCTGTTTTTTAAGTATCGGAATTATTTTAGAAATTTTTCAATCCGCCGGTATCCGAGAATTTTTCAAAGAGTATTTAACCATATTACAGAGTTCATGTGGGGAAATGTCATATCGTACTTTTATCATTGCTGAGGTTACTCCATCTGGTCCAGGTGCTGTAGGAGGTAAGTGCTTGCCGGGAGCGTAAACCACGCGGAGAAAACTTCGTTGTCTTTACTCAAGCAGAGTAGGTTTCATTGAATTGATTACTGAAAAAATCAAAGACAAAATATAGATAACTGGTATTACGTAATTTTGTTCGTTGGTGATAATGACAGCAATCCAAAAAAGTAAATATTACAATATAATATCGCGGAGGCCAGGATAAGGACAATTCAAATCTGTATGACCTGTCCAACCCATGGCCGATCTCCCTGCGTGGGTAGGCGCCTGTCATTCATGGACCATCATCATCAAAATATATAGCTCTTCTCTCAAGCAACTAAGTATCCAACCTATCACATGCACCCATTGTTGGTATTAGTTCAATAACCTAGCAGCATAATTCGAAAACAGCCATACGATTATTCTAAACAAAAACGAAGTTGCTAATGAAGGCACAAAAAAAGCTTAAAATATACTAGAAATAATAGTATTCAAATTCTATCGCCCACCTCGACGAGACGTGCAGAAATTCTAACAAATAAAAACAAAGTCTCAATAATAGGCGAAGCTATCGTGTTCGAGGTAAATGGGTGACCTCAAAGATCGTGTTGATACTTTTGCTGTATTTGAGTTGCTGGCATTGGAATGTTATATTTTAATAAATGCGAAGTCGTTCAATCCCATGAAAATTGAAAGAATGAGAATATGCATCTTTACTTGAGAAGATTTACTTATAGAAAAGGTGACAAACGTTGCTGCGGTTATTGCGCAAGACCTGTGCTCCAAGTGAAAGTAGAAAAGTAATCAATATGTTTAGTTCAATATAATACATCGGAATTCTGAAAAGTTAACTTCTTGCGTGGGTCATAGCCGATGAAGTAGGAAAAAAGAGTTGGTTTTCGCGGTAACTTCAGATATATAGTGACAGTGTACTGCACTGTATACTTATTCTATAGCGTGTATGCAGGGCTGGGTTTAGGAATACTGTGAATTAGGTAGTTATTTCAGTTATGTTTAGCAGTGACCCTTTCTGTCTTGTGTAAAATTGAAACTATCAAAACACTTCAGGAACCTTGATCTTCAACTTCCAGAGTAGAACGTGGTAGCGTGATCAGACTCGTGCGCATTGCCTGCTCTAGTCTTAGACTAGCTTCGCTTATGGGCACATGCCCAAACCGTGCCATAAAAAAACGAACAAATTTGCACGTAATATTGGTCGTTCAGATTATCCTATATTATGTGCAGCAAATACAGTGTTTGTGTGCCCAATACACAACCATTCTCCCTTTTGCGAATCAGCGATGGGCCCGCTACTCTTCGGAAGGCAACACGCGAACCTTCGGCCACTTCTTTTACCGTTTTTTTTGCTTTTCATCAACATGTTTTGTATTGGGTGGGCCTGTAGTGGCGCTTTGTATTGGGTGGGCATTTAACACCCACTCACTGCGAAATTCACATGTTTACACGTCGGGCGTAAGTCTACACTTCTGCCACGCAATAGAAAGATTATTATAACAGTACGCAGCAAACACAAGAATATAGCGTTAGCGTAGTGGTTGCATGCTCCAAACAGAGCATGTGGAGAACGTGAATGTAGCCTCAACTCTTACGTACGAATGCTATTTGTGGATCATTCTGTTCGACGCTAATGCACGCAAGATATCCCGTACATAGAGGAGAAGACGGCGGGGCCTGTAAAATCAAGAGTCATTACCATCGAAACTTTCTAGCCGTCGCCTATGGTTAAATTCCTTCATTCCCAAATACTCGTCGTACTTTATTTGGGTAAGAGTAATGAGGCTCCGCCAGCTGTATATTGCCGATAAAAGAATTAAGTTTTTGAGATAAACAGTCGATTTGGGGCCCAGAATGCTCAATAACATTTGTCTACAAGGTTCGTTCATGTTATCGGTGGCCGCACCGAGATGGCGACGTTACTTATTCGCATGTTTCCAAGACAAGGCAAATGGGCCACAAGTGAAGCTGAGCCTGTTAGTAGGGGTCTTGATAAATTACTCAATTACGCCATATGTCGAGAGAAAACGATGTGTGTTTAATAGTCAGACGCAACACTGAGCCCAATTCGGCAAGGAGGTGCAGCAACGCCGACATCGAGTCAACTCGATTTAGTGGCGTACTTGAGGTTTCTATATGGCATATATGTTCTTATAACTAGACTGCGCCGTGGACGCTTGATGATATGTAGAGTTTAACGTCACAAAATCACCATATCAATATGAGAGTCGCCGTAGTGGAGGGCCCCGGAAAGTCCGGTCACCTGGGGTTCTTTACAGTGCACCCGAATCTGAGCACACGGGCCTACACCACTTTCGCCTCCATCGAAAATGCAGCCACCTCTGCCAGAATTCGATCCCGTGACCTGCGGATCGCCGTTGACGCTAACGTTTTTCTCATTGAAGAGGCTTAAGAGCAGGATGTCTTCGCTTTGCGCCGTTCGAATGCGTAGTGAATCCTTAGTTATTTCACAAAAGCAAAAATATAGGATAGTGGGCACTTAACAACGGTAATTGCAAAAGACATCTAATGACACTTTGAAACGGCTAGTATTACGCACGAAGTGGCTTGTTTCTTCGCAGCATGGCTGAGGTTTGCACCGAGAAGCGAAGCATGCTAGCAATTTGGAAGGTGACAAGTACTAGGCCTGATTAGCGTATCGCGAACTATGCACTCTCTATGATGAAGCTCAAGCATACTGTTTTTTTAAAAGGCGATAGTGTTTCTTGAGGACCTTCGACGCAAAAATTTTAGATCTGTCTGTCTGTCTGTCTGTCTGTCTGTCTGTCTGTCTGTTTGTCTGTCTGTCTGTCTGTCTCTCTGTACATTTGTCCACCCTTAACGGTACGCTAAATGGTACAAAAGTGGCCAAATGATACTCCAAACGGCTGACTCCATCCGCTGCGCCTACCAATATTGTTCAAGCTGCAGCGTTCATACTTGTGCGATTGTCAATTATACAGCAAATCTTGCGCATATCTGAGGCATCATAACAACACGTCAATATCCTGTATGTGTGTCTCTTACTAGAAAAGGCATACCTAAGTAAATACATGCACCGTAGCGTTTATAAAGTTGCGCTGACCAGACAATGCTTGCACGAAAAGGCAAGTGTTTCTAACGCTTTGCTAAGACGACATGTTGGAGGCACCTACCCGTCGCCTTGCGTTCTGCACTTTATCACCTCCGAGACATGCGCGTTGGCACGCACGCTTCCTTTTTCAAGATACCTGCCAGATAGCACTCATGTCTCACGTGTGACCTTACTTGATGCACTCGTTCACCTCCTGTGCACGCTAAATGCACTCTAACTAAGCGCCACCATTATACCACTCACCTATTTTCATGCCCAGAACATCAAATAAACGTTTTGTTCACTCTCTCCAGACGCAACACTGTCATCTGTCGATGACATTTGCATTGTAACAAGCCGGTACCAGGTCAATTTTTTTCTTAGAATGTGTAAAAAGTCGTCTGGAAAATTGGTACAGCCTCTTTTAGAGTTTTCCTTTAAAGATGTACGCGTACGTGGGCTATGAGGTATTCGCAGTCTTTTCTGGCGTGCAGCGTGAGCTTGGCGTTTTGTGCATGACCACGAATGGTGTTTCCTGCGCTTGAGTTCTCTTCATATTTAGTGCACTCGAAGTGGGCGATCGTGGTTGCCCAATGTATGTGGTCATACGTGCGCTAAATGTATTTTCTTTCGCGAAGTCGCCACTAGCCTAGGTAATAAATTTTAATTGTAGGAGTCACTTCAATAGACTTGAAAGTGCCCTAGTTCAGAGTCACCAACAATTTGAACGCTGCGAGCTTGATTCATGAATGAATCATCAAACTATTCAAAGTCGATGGCACATGACTTGACACTGAATAAAGCTTAACAGCTTCTAATTCAGCAGAAAGCCTAACTGATTCCGACAATTGAAGTTAAGCGTGAAGTCATTCTCACGTCTCTTCTATTCGTTCTCAACGTTTTTTTTGGGACAATCTCGGTGGTATACCTTTTAACAGTTCAGGGATGTGCAAAGACGTCACATTCATTTCCGTTACAACCTTACAACACAAAGTGGTGGTTCCATAGGATACCAGCACAGTTTCGCCGATAAACAACCTCTAAAGAAAGAAATCGCTCTGCAGTGAGGCCACACGACTCGAAAACGATTACCGTAAAATGACGATCAAGCACCCCCGCTTCTCCTGGGAACAAAAAATCCGGCCACACATGAGGAGAGGAGGCTTGCTTGAAACGGATCCAGTAATTCACTCCTATTTGCGCTTCTTTCAAATTGATCTCCCAGAAAAAAAGGGGGCCGCTCTTGTTCCGGCGGTGGCGCTTGTTTGAAGGGTTATGGTTATATACTGTCCACTTTTCTATACTACTTCGCCAAAATCACCTCTACCCCGTAACATCAGAGTCCTTCCTTCAGAGCTGCAAGGACACTTGTTCACCACATATATAACCTTTATTTTCATAATCAACTGGAAGGTGATGGTTGCCATATGTGCCACCGCCACCTCCCACGTCCGAGCACCTATTGTGACGGCGCCTCGAAGTATCGGTTCGCCAAATAATTTCCTATAAAACTAATTCAATGTTTTTCGGCTGCAATTCTACTGTGTACAGCTGAGCACGACGTCTTCACACATCATGGTCTGAGCCGTGCCCCAAGCGACAGCGCTGTTCACACGTGGCTTGCAGGGAGAGTTCTCCGCAGCTGGTTTGAAGGAACGCGGCGTAACGTTTCCGATTGATGCTCCTTAGGTGTCTCGAATGATGATTGCGTGGACGCCGTCATAAATAACCCGGGAAAGCAGTTCTTAAGCGCGTCGCTATGAAGTTGACGACTCTGAAAGGCATATCAACAACGTCGAGTTGTGCATGGTGAAGTCGGTGTCCTCTAAGATACACGAAAGGCAAGTGCCACACACCGAGTGGATTGAAGAGTGTACAGATGGAAACCAAGACAGATGCGTCGGTCTTATGCGCCTATTCTGTTTACCGCACATGAAATCCGACGTTTATGTTGCCGTACCATTTTTCTTGATTTTCCGCTTCGTGTCCTGGCGACAAACAGCCGCAGCGCCGTCACATCAAGCCTGCTTCCCGGAAGTAGTGGCCGTCTCATTACCGGCAGGGAGTAGGTCGGAAGCGGCACTGTAATCTGTGCCAAAGCTGGTGTCGGATGTCGGGCAAAGCAGGTTGGATTCGTCACCCGAAATCGTACTGCGGATGCCAATGTGTCGCAGGACTTCCGCCAGTTGTTCCGACGAGGCACAATGGAGAAACTGTCTCTGGGACGTGGACCCATTGGGCAGTGTAAGGCCAACCAACCCGGACAAGTTTTGTGCGGAGAATTCCATGCCTTGTCCCTGAAGCTGCTTGTGTGGTAGTAGCTTTCGTAAATCGGCGTGACCGTGGCTGTGCGTCTCGTTCGATTTTCCAACCTTGAAGCCAAGCGACCTTTCTGCCGATGATCCCTGGTCGGAAGTTTTCGCTCCAGTTTTCAGGGGAATGACCACCGTTTCCAGTGCCAATCTCAGAATATCACAGAGAACTGGGAACAGGGCCTGGAATCAGCCATTGTCGCAAGCGGTGGCTTTGGTTGGAAAGAGTTTCCTCAGCTGGCAAGCACACCATGGCTCCTGAGCTAGCGGAGAAGTGGTGATGGCTGAGTGTTTTCCTTGGCACGGCTTCAGCTAGCAGTCGACTTGGAATGCCGTGTCGTCTATGCACACATTGTTGACGCCGAAGCTGGCCATGTACTGCCCTGTGGTTGCGAGTAGCGTGACTTCTGGCAGGGGTAGCTTGGCGATGGTTGCGGAAGTTGTAGTTGCTGAGGTTGGCGGATGTGAGGCTCACCAGCTGCCTGAGGAACACAGGCTGGTCGCGCACTTTCCCGAAACACGATTTCAGGACTGGCTGTCTTGTTGGTCGCCCTATCAGGGGAGGCAGACTCGAAAAGCGACCGGAGACTGCAGCCCCGTCGACACCCCGGTGGGGTGTCGACGGGGCTGCCTGGCTGGTGATCGGGGTTCTAGATGCGTCCCCAACCGATCACCAGGCAGTCAGGATCGCCCTTATCTCCAGGTCGAGTGTGGTGGCTCACAGTCGGCTCTCGTCCGTAAGGAAAGTACGATGTCACTCGTGGCAGCTATGGCATTCAGCTAGGATGCTGACGTGATGACTGGTTGCCAGGTGACTTGCCGGGAGCGTAAACCACGCGGAGAAAACTTCGTTGTCTTTCCTCAAGCAGAGTAGATTTCTTTGAATTGATGAATGAAAGAAATGATAGAAGACAAAATATTGTTAACTGGTATTACGTAATTTTGTTTGTTGGTGAAAATGGCAGATAGACGAAGAAGTAAATATTCCAACATAATATTGAGGAGACAATGATAACGACAATTCTAATCTCTACGACCTGTCCGACTAGTGGGTAGTAGTTCATTAACCAAGTAGTATAATTTGGAAATAGCAACACCTTTATTTTAAATAAGAAAGAAGTTTCTAACTGAAATCATGAAAGAACCCTAAATAAATTAAAAACTATAGTATTCAAAATCTATTTCCGTCCTCGCTCAGATGCGCCGAAATTCTAATAAACAAAAATGAGAAAAATTACAGCATTCCTCACGCAAATGTGTTCAAGTTAAAAAGTTAAGCTAAATCTTTTGTGTTGATACTTTTCCTGTGATTTAAAGGCTGGCATTAGAATAATAATTAATAAATGAAATCCTCAAAAAACACTACAATCTTCTGAAGTTATAAACAGTGACTATGTACTTGTTTTATTCGAAAAAGGTTATTATAGAAAGTGTGGCAAATGTTCCTGCGTTTATTTTGCGATACCTGTAAAGATTATTTATAGTTCAATATCACGAAACGAAATTCTAAATGGTCATCTTATGAAAAATTGCCGACGCAGTAGAAAAAAAATTGTTTTCCTGATTCTTTCAGATGTCTAGCAACAGAGTGCAGCACCGTAGCCCTATTCTATAGCGGGTATGGCACCAGTGCCATTTTTAAGAATACGGCGAATCAGGTAGTTCTCTCAGTTATGTTTAACACTGACCCTCTGGGTCTTGTATACATTTGAAACTATCGGTACACTTATGGAAACCTTGATCTTCAACTTCGCGAGTGCAACGTGGTTGCGTAATTGAGCCCGTGCGCACCGCCGGCTCAATTCCTAGTCCATAGCTTTGCTTATCGGCGCGTGCTTCAACCTTGCCGTAAGGAAACGAACCAATTAGCTCGTAATACTGGCAGTTTCAAAATATTCTGAAATACCTACTGCAATACAGTTGTTACGTGTCCACCAAACCATAATTTTCTCTTTTGCGAATCAGCAAAAGGCCCGCAACTTGTCCGAAGGCAACAGGCGAACACCGTGCCGCTCATTTTGTCTAAATTTTGCAGGTTATGTTTATGATTAGCGCGTTGTACTGGAGAGGGGGGGGGGCTTAAAAACCCCCACTGGTTGCGCAATTCACATCTACGCTGGCAGAAGCCATTCTACGCTTCTGCCAGGCAATGTTGCATGCATTAAATAGACTCCTTTCACTACATGGCAACTAATTTTGGTTTGTGTTTTGTGTTTCAAGCTGTGACGTGGCTCTGTGGTAGCACACCTGCTTGCTGGTCGAAAGACACGGGTTAGATTCTCACTGGAATCAAATATTTTTATTATTCACCTATTTCTTTCTTTTGCAGTTTTTTTTGTCACAGAAATCGCTAATTGTTTGCTCGCAACCAAGGCGCTCACACCGACACCAGAATTTTTGCAAGAGAGCCACTTTTACGCTGTCACGATAAGATCTAGCCGCAGTAATATGGCTAGTGGTTCGCAGCAAGGACATCACCTGGCCATTCAAAAATACATGTGCCTCTTTTGTCTCGCAGCATGACTCGACGACTTGTGGTTGCATAACAGGAACTTGCAACACTTTTCCAAATAACTATCTAACGGCTTATATGAAATGTTTCATTGCCTCTCGAAGCGATGAATCGACTACGTACGAGTGGAGTTGAAGCGATGTGTAGCACGCTTCAAGCGCGGTGCCTTGCTTCATTACCAGCCAGTGTGCTGAAAGATACAGAGGAATGGAGATGACTGGGGAGGGGGTCATGATATTGAAAGGTCTCCCCGATTAATTGAAAAGCAGGTGTGGGTCTATTGCCACTCATGCAAAATGGTCGACGTTGTCGTCACGTGCATCACGTGATTGCTTAGACCCAAATAGACTTGCATAACAAATAATAATGGGTCAATACGCTGGCGGTTGTTTTGTGTCACCTGCTTTTTCAAGCGTCACTGCTTCGGCCGAATAATTTCGCTGTACATAGGGGGCTAAACCTGCGCCCTTTCATGCCTACAGTATCATTTCGACGATGATACAGCTTTTTTCCCCTATCTGTGCTTGTTTGAGGATGTCATGTTTGAGAATGCCGCACCACATCCTAAACAAACATTATCGATCTATATTTTTAACGTGGTAAGTGAATAAAATGAGAAGGAATGAAAAAAGAAAGGCGCTGGCAGACCAGTCAAACGTGTATCTTGTTGTAACTATTGCTCATCTTCAGGAGCAATGACTAAATGTACGAAGACAAGTATCGAATCAGTAGAACAATCGAGAACACGATGTGGACCGTGGTAGTCGCAAAGAAATCTTCTTACGATAAGCCCGGAGATCGTTGCCATATCCTTGAATGCTACATATTTATACTACTTTTTTCAATATACGCCATCCTAGGTTTTTACTAATGGCTTCTGCAACGGGCCGTAACTGTACAGGCATTGTGTAGGCCACTCAATGAAATTTCACACGGCTGTGCTTATAATGAGGAATGACCTTGTAAGGTGACCCTAATTTTAAGAAAAATGCTAGTCTCTTGCAGGTTCTGCAATGAATGAACCAAAATACAGGAGTTCAAAAGGAAAAGCAAACAAACACACACAACCAATACAAAGTTTACATAGCAGTAATTTGTCGAGCAACTGCTTTTAGCAATGATGATCACCGTGCGTTTCATTCGTTAATAGTGTTAGGGAAAAAAGGAAAATTTGAAGATGTTAGTTTTCGTTTATAAGGAGTTCAGGTATCAAAGTAATGATGTCTAGTTTGTTTTGTTTTTGACAGACGTAGATATAAACCGGGATGAAAGGACAACTTGTAAGTTTTAAGGAAAAAGAGAAATTTAGGCTTGACTATTTTTCATCGTGATTTAAAAGCCTGTATTGCACCAATACGCATGATTGCTCTTGGAGAGTCGGTTTTACGGAATTAAAAAATAAAAATAAATCTGACACCTTTGCGCTGAAGCATCTCAAGTGCTGCAATATTGTGTTTGGTCAGCGGATCCCACACAGTGCAGGCGTATTCCAACTTTGGCCGAATCAGTGCTTTATATGCTTGGAAGTTCGTTTCTGGGAGTGCCTGTTTTAGTTTGTGGCACAAAACACAAAGTTTGCAAAACGAATAAGCACAAATGTTAGCAATATCAGAATTCCAACGAAGATGTTTAGCTGCGGTCACTCCCAAATAATTTTATTCATTTACCTCAACTGAAGAATTAGTTGGAAAACTAAGAAAACGATTGTTTAGTTATTTATTTATTTATTTTGTAATATGCAAGTATACTGTTCTTGCTTCCTTTAACTTCATGTCTCATTTTTGAAACCAAGAATAAACGTTATGAACGTTGTGAATAGGAGTAATAAAGCATTTTAGAACTGCAAAAGAACAACCAGGCGTTACACAATGCGAATAGCATAACTATAGTGGGTCATCGAATGCACCAAACCATTAGAAAAGCTGCAAGCACACTAAGCAAGTTTGCTTGCTGCAGTTATCAAGTGAGTGTTTATAAAACGCTCTGAAAGGCCGCTCTTCTAGCCTTCACTGTAACTGTGTTGCGCCTTCCGCGCCGGCCTGTTTTTCTGTTTGGCCATTTCATTTCATTCAAATCTGTGATCTGTGGACACCGCAACAATCCTCTCACGCTTCTCATCACCTCTTTTTGACCAGTCTACGCGTTTCACAATCACTTCTTCAGAAACGGTTTCAGGTTTCAGAAAGGAAAAACAACCCTTTTCGGCATTCGTCGGGTAGCCATTTTTTACTTCAAAATTTTGGTACTCCATCCATGCACGCTACCAATAGATTTCGAAATGACTGGTTCCAGCGTTAAGCACGCCTACTCCGAGCTAATGGCTTTTCATGCCTAATACAAAAACATTATGCGGTGCTTCATGCATCTGTTATTGTCGATCTTTACGAAGCATGGCTCCCACCCAATGCAGGGGATTGGCTAAGTATCTCTCTAAGGCGACCCGAAGGCGGAAGCTATTATCATCTTACTTCTTTTATCTTCTCAGTTGATATTACTGTGCATATTCTCCTCACCCCCCCATGTGCCTACATTCAAAACAATGTGTTTTTATGCCATCTCCAGGATCAGCCCATCTCTGCTCTGGCGACGACCTCCTGCCATGTTGATATCACTATACATATCCTCCTCACCCCTCCCCTCCCCATGCGCCTACATTCAAAACTATGTGATTTTATGGCATCTCCGGGATCAGCCCATGTCTGCTCTGGCGACGATCTCTAAGGGGATGAGGTCATGATGAAGTCATATGGTATGAGGTCACGTGATGATTACTTTTTGCATCTATGGTGGTGACGCCCTACGGTCAATTCTTGCGTTTCGTAAGGCACCTAACGCTTAGCAACGTGAAAATTCTGGGTGTGTTGGTGATGCATGGTGAACCACAGTGCACCAGCTAGACGAGGACGATAGCTAGAAGACACATGAAGCGCGTTCGCCATGCATCTAAGGCTCTTCCCAGAATGTTCTCGAGCAGCGTGACCAATCTAGCAACGACGCAGAGGAGACCGATCAGAAATGGAACGCATACGTATGACTAGTGTGATGACCACGCCGAGCCCACAATAGTCATCAATTACCTCCTAACCACTATATTTACTGTAACACAGGGCGTTTGTCGGGCCACTTAAATGACTTGGCGCGATGCCCAGCAGTGACCAGCCTGCATATTGCGCATGGCAGCCACCATTCAGACTGTGAAATTCGGTCGAAAGTTTGTTCGTTGCTCTTCTGGCGTGCTACCAACCACTTCGTAAGTCCTATGATGTCACCTGGATCAGCACCATAAGTACGACACTCCAGACATTCCCGTTTTCCACATAGCGGATTATCACTACCACTCGCGAAATGCTAACTTGTAAAAGTAGATAAGAAACAAAGTAATCAGTTACTGGTTCCTCCGTGAGATCATCCCTAATAACGAATGCATGTCGGTGCCTACAATGTGTTACGGTGCTCTGAAAGCTGTTTTTTTAAGGCCACTCTGTGCGTAAGCTTGTATTTACTTACATTTACAAGATACCATCAAAACATTTCGAAATTTTTGTTGCTCCATACGTTATTCTGAAACTCGACGATGAGGTTTCTTGCCATGGGTAAAAAAAAAGTGGAACATTTGCTCTAAATTGCTTTGAAATATTGTAGCGCAGCTTAGTGTATTTTTTTATTCTTGTTTACGGCTTCATGCAACTACGCTGAGCTGGAATTCTTTTTGCGCTGTAGCCACGTGATTAAATTCCGCTAGCGATCGTTGGCGGAGCGTAAAGATCTCTAATCACCGCACATTTGTCAACTCTCATTCCTAGAATGATAGAGCGCCATGTTCGGAACTGCGCGAGCGACCTCTGATTCTGTAAATTTGCCACATCCAGGCGTGCGTGGTGTCCACGACGCTCTTTGTTTGCATTTTTAGAAGCGAAGCTCCTCATCACGTAGCTTCTGCGTCTTCCGTTGTCGTTGTGCGTAACTACCGGTGGCACTTAGCCGAGAGAGAGAGAGAATAAAATGAGGGAAAGGCGGGGAGGTTAACCAGAAAATGAAGCATCTGGTTTGCTACCCTGCCCTAGGGGAAGGGGGAATTGGGAAGAAAGATGGGAAAGAAAGTGAAGAGGGAAATAGACACGTGCAAAAAAGAAGGGGGGGGGGGCTGGGGAGATATAGTCTATACAATAAGCCACTGCCACGCAAAAAGTTCACTAAGGCCTTCACTGATTTTATGTGAGCACACAAATCACGTCATCTTTCAAGCACTGATTGTGCAGAGAAAGGTCTGTCGTCAAGCCGAGCTAGTTGCCGTCTTTGCACGCTGTAACGAGGGCAGTGACAGAGAACGTGCTCTATAGTTTCATCGCTGCCGCAATGACCGCAAGCAGCACTGTCTTCCATGCCGATTCGGAAGGCGAAAGCTTTGTTGAAAATGACACCAAGCCATAGTTGGCAATGCACCGTTGTCTCGAGTGAAGAGAGTCCAGACCAAGCCATAGTTGGCAAAGCACCGTTGTCTCGAGTGAAGAGAGTCCAGACGGAGGACGGAGTCGATGAGACGTGTCCAGTCTGTGCAGTCACGTATGCCGTAAGCACTCGGCGTTCCACAGGGATTTTAATTTTGCATTAGCGATTTTTCGGATAGTCATTGCAGCATCAGTCCTTGAAAATAGTGTAGATTCTTCTTCACCATCTTCGTGTGCTTATCGAGCAGCTGCATCGGCATGTTCGTTGCCCAATATGCCGCAGTGACTTGGAAGCCACTGAAACGTGATTCTGTGTCCTTCGTCGAGGAGGTGGTGAAGCAGCTCTCTAATTTCCAGCACTAGTTGTTCATGAGGTCCCCGGCGTAAGGCGAATATCAAACACTGTAGTGCTGCCTTAAAGTCCGTGAGCCCGCTCGATTTCTTTGCCTCTTGGTGTTTAATGACTTTACCTGCGCCAGGTAGAGCAGCAAGTTCCGCAGCTGTCGATAATGTCTGGTGGGATAACCGAAACTTCACCGTTGTGGCTGTTGCAGGAGAGATCACCGACCCTGCAGACCCATCCACTTTAGTTGAAGCGTCAGTATATAGATGAGTATGTTCGCTGTACTTCTCATATAACAAGAGAAGAGAAAGCTGATTTAGTGCTCGAGACGAGAGTTGGGCTTTTGACCCCATGCCTGGAACCGTGAGTTCAACATGTGCATAAGTCATACCCCATGGGGGAGTTGAAAATCTGGATGGAGTTGTATATCCCGTAAGAATGCGTGTGCGATATGACAAGACTGTCTGGCAAAATGAAGCACGAGGTCGATCTTATGGCAGTGAAGACTTAGCCGAGAAAGTGGGTGTGTGCCACAGGGGATAGACGAGTGTGTGCCACAGGAGAAGGAGACGATCGCGATGAAAAGATGCGACTTGGTGGTACTTGCGGTGTTCACTAGATGGACGGATGCACAGACGCATGGATGAACAGACAGACAAATATACGGATGGATTGACCAACGCGTGGACAGATGGACGCGCGGATGGATGGATGGACGCATGGACAGACGGACGGACGCAAGCAAGAACGAACGGACGCTTCATCCCATTCATAATTTACTCCGTGAATATGCTGTGATTTTTATCCTTGTTCTTCACCGGAGTCGCAACAGACTCTTTGGTCGTTGAAAGCGCTGGAAACGATGAGCGCCAAATTAAAAAAAAACAAGGAAATATTAAAAGAAGAAGCCAACTGTGCTGGATATTATATGATACCACGAACCGAGAATAATTTTACAGCATAAAACGCACAGATCAGAGTGATGACATTGCTTTGTTTTGCCGCGATTCAGTTGACAGCGCTGCTCATGGCCAGAGCAGTCATCTCAACCACGGCGTTACAAAAGAATGAATTGTGCGAAGAAGGCACATCACTGGAGCTGCGCATGCTAGATGTGGCCCGTTTTGAAATCTAGATGTCGCTCGTGTTGTTCGGAGCGCGATACTCCGTCGTTCTAGACATCTGTGTGGTCCACTGTACAACTCGACTACGTAGCACTTATGCGTCGCCACATAGCCCGAGAAATTCGAGCCATATAACTATGGTTCTATCTGGGCTATCCTATTATCATTCTTAAAATTTTTGAACATACTCAGTACTTTTTCTGCACAAGGTCGCTGGTAGACGTGACGAGGTCAGACTCTTTCAAACACGTTATTTCAATTAGAATATTATGAGAGCTATCCTAGAATTAGCTAATGGCGATTCTGATAAACATTAGCCAGCAAGCTCCGAAGTTCGACATTTCAAAGTTAAAAGCGTTTCTCAGCGGGCACGCCGTTTCTTTTTTAATATGGCATCAACACGCTGAGGTAAGAATACGCCATAAGGTATCTTGCGGAAATTGCTCTGTGGTGCTAACACCACCACATGATGCTAACATGACCAAAGGATTCACTATAGTCTTTCTGGCACAACTTCCGACTGCACACAACACATAAGCCAGGTGTAGTCGGAGTGATTGCATGTTGAAAGGATATATTTGATGCACATGCACAAGATTTTATTTTAATTGTCGTCGTGGTGGGTTTGTATACTGCATGTCCCGCCACCACCTACCACTAGCGAGCTTCCTACATCTTCGTCTTTATCTCTCACTTTTTATCTGTCCTGTCTTCTCCTCTCTTCTGTTTACTTCCAAACTTCCTGGCGGCTAGTGTTAACCGTGTGCAAATAGCCTACCTTGGTCTAGGCGCATTGGGTTATAGTAGCGTTGTACGGCTGGCGTCTGCAGGTTTTAGCACCCGCAAACTTGTAGCGTCCCCTCGTTGGGCTCCATGGTGGGTGGCCGCCAACGCTTCTGAAGAAAATTAAACTGGCATGCATAGAGCATTTCCATTATTAAGTAATCGTACCGCCTTAAAGCGCGTACGCACCGAAGACTTAAGATTTTTCAACCGTTCAACTGAAAACTTCCCCCATTTTCATGTTATACATAGTGAGATCAGCAGCAAGCAAGCCAGAACTGTATCCCCCTTTGTAGTAGCCAGATGTCTCACAGAAACTCTAGGAGCCGAGTACAAAGTTACCAAAATGGCCAGCGGAGACCTCCTCCTTGAAGTTCGAGAAAAAGAACAGTTTGAAAAGCTACAGAATCATTCAACATTTGGTGACACTCCCATTACTGTAACGCCACACAGATCCATGAACACAGCCCGTGGAGTACTATCTGATGCTGATTTGCTCGGCTTGACTGAAGAGGAACTTCTGGAAGGGTGGAAGAGTCAGAAAGTGACCAATGTACAAAGGATCCCCATTAGAAGAGACAACAAGGTAACACCAACAAAACACCTTATACTCACGTTCGCTTCCAGTAATCTGCCAGAAAGTATTCAAACAGGGTACACTAAGACGTCGATCAGACCATACGTACCTAACCCATGTCGTTGTTTTAAATGCCAGAAGTATGGCCACGGCTCACAAAGCTGTCGTGGTCACCAAACTTGTGCACAATGTGGAGTGTCAGGCCACAATTCTGACAATTGCGAAGAACCATCACACTGTGTGAACTGTGGCGGAAATCATGCCGCATACTCACGGTCTTGCTCATTTTGGAAAAAAGAAAAGGAAATCATCACATTGAAAATTAAAGAAAATATCACATTCAAGGAAGCAAGACGAAGAGTGTCGCCATTTTATGGCGCTACATATGCTGATGCGGCGCGTCAGGGGGCAACGCCGCACGAGCCCTCACCACTCCTTCGGCCAGCGCAGAGCGAGCCGACGGCTGTGGCACCTGCCCCCAAGGCGGCAGTAGTTCAGTCTACTCCGCCTCCTAGCGAATTGGGGCCGGAGACTCCAGGGTATTCGGGTCTCAAGGCCTCCCCTCACCAGGCGAGGCCTAAAATCCGAACCACCAGCTCGCATGTGCGGGCACCCAATGCCTCTGAGGAGGCAATGGATACGTCGGCACTCTTGGTGCCGAAAGAGCGGCGTGGCTCCTTAGAGCGCGCCAAGACAACAAAAAAGCAAATAACAGGGCCTCGTGACGGCCCTGTTAAGTGAAATCAAACTCCCCGTCTAAACTGCCACTCGCTTTTCGTACACACAGCATTATTTTACATTCACCATGAACACTCAAATTATACAATGGAACGTCAGGGGCCTTCTCAGAAACCTTGACGACATCCAAGAACTCCTACACGAACACTCACCAAAAGTGCTGTGTGTACAAGAAACACACCTTAATTCAAAACACACAAATTTTCTTCGCAAACACGTTATTTTTCGGAAGGACCGTGATGATGCTATGACATCATCCGGATGGTGTCATAGCATCATAGCGTCATAGCATAGCGGGATGGTGTTGCCAGCATAGTGAATCAAGGAATTGCATGCACACACTCACAACTCCAAACATCCCTTGAAACAGTGGCTGTTCGAGCGGTACTTTTTGATAAACTGATCACAATCTGCACGATTTACATTCCTCCTAGTTATCAGCTGCAAAAACGTGATTTACACTCTTTAATTGATGAACTTCCGGAACCTTATGTTCTCCTTGGAGACTTTAATGCGCATAGCAGGCTATGGGGGGACTCTCGGTATGACGCGCGAGGTCGACTGATCGAACAGTTCCTTCTCTCGTCGAGCGCGTGTCTCCTAAACCGAAAAGAACCAACCTATTATAATCTCGCCAATAACACCTACTCCTCCATAGACCTAAGCATAGTATCTCCATCCCTTGTGTCTATACTCCAGTGGAAAGTCGTCAGTAATCTGTACGGAAGTGACCACTTCCCCGTAGTTTTGAGCACAAATACAGTAACTGAGTGTCCACCACGTGTTCCCAAGTGGCTCATAAACAGAGCCGACTGGGAACAGTTTTATACCATCGCTCGTCTAGGTTGGAATGACATATGTACTTTGAACATTGATGTTGCTATCAACTTCTTCACAGCGTTTTTGATTGATGCTGCAACAAAATGCATCCCACAAACAAATGGACACCCTGGAAAACGGCGTGTGTTATGGTGGAACTCTGAATGCCGAAACGCGCGCAAACAGCAAAACAGAGCTTGGAGGCTGCTTCGGAACTCAGCGACAGCCGAAAATCTTGACACCTTCAAGAAAATAAAGGCTCAAGCTAGGAGAACGCGTCGGCAGGCCAGAAGAGAAAGCTGACAGAAGTTTTTGTCAGGGATCAATTCATACACACAAGAGGCCAAAGTCTGGAACATGGTCGGTAGGATAGCAGGGAAACAAGTACACACACTTCCACTCGTAAACACTCAAGGTGATACCTTGGAAGATCAGGCAAACTTCCTCGGGGCACATTTTGAACGGGTATCCAGCTCGTCCCACTATACTGACACTTTCGAAAAATACAGAACAAGAATAGAAAAGCAGACACTCGAACACAAATCCACTAGATACGAGGCATATAACCAAGCTTTCAGTCTAGCGGAGCTCCGAACATCCCTAAACTCCAGCAGTATTTCTGCCCCAGGCTCTGACCGTGTGGTGTATGAAATGTTAAAAAACCTACCAGCCGAAACAAGACAAACCCTACTTTGTTTGTACAATGCTATCTGGTTTTCTGGCACTATCCCTACCTCCTGGAAAGAGGCTATTATTATTCCCATTTTGAAAGAGGGCAAGGACCCTTCTTTAGCTTCAAGTTATAGGCCTATTGCACTTACAAGCTGCTTGTGCAAAGTATTCGAAAAAATGATAAACTGCCGACTTATACATATCTTTGAAACAAACAATTTGCTCGACCCATTTGAGTGCGGGTTTCGAGAAAGTAGATCCACCACAGACCACCTTGTTCGTATCGAGGCACAGATCAGAGACGCCTTCGTCCATAGGCAATATTTTCTCTCTGTGTTCCTCGATATCGAAAAGGCGTATGATACAACATGGCGGTTCGGAATTCTAAGAGACCTGTCCCACCTTGGTGTGCGCGGAAGAATGTTTCATATAATCGAAAGTTACCTGTCAAACCGGACATTCCGTGTCCGTCTGGGCAGTGTGCTCTCCCAAACATTTGTCCAGGAAACAGGCGTGCAACAAGGTGGCGTGCTTAGTTACACACTTTTTATTATCAAAATGAATTCTTTGCACTTGTCCATTCCCCGCATTATGTTCTATTGTACATATGTCGACGACGTTCAGCTTGTCTTCAAGTCATGCAACTTGGCCATGTGTGAGCGGCAGGTTCAGCTGGGTTTAAATAAGGTCTCCAAATGGGCAGATGAAAACGGATTTCGACTTAACCCACAAAAAAGCACGTGTGTTTTGTTCTCTCAAAAGAGAGGCATGCACTCGGAACCTGACATTCTACTGAACGGCCAACGTCTGTCCGTCAAAGCCGAGCATAAATTCTTAGGCCTAATCATGGACAACAAGTGGACCTTCGTGCCGTACATCAAGTATCTAAAAACAAAATGTTTAAAAGCCATGAATGTTTTAAAAGTGTTGTCACGTACTACTTGGGGTAGTGATAGGCAATGCCTCATGAACCTCTATAGAAGCCTCATACGCACCCGCTTAGATTATGGGGCCGTTGTCTATCAGTCTGCTACTCAAAGTGCCTTGAAGATGCTGGACCCCGTGCACCATTTGGGCATCCGCCTTTCTACGGGTGCTTTTCGCACCAGCCCCGTAGAAAGCCTTTACGTTGAGTCAAATGAGTGGTCGCTTCATCTGCAAAGAACCTACATGTCCTTTGTTTATTTCCTTAAGGTGAAAGCAGACAAGGAGCACCCCTCATACTCTACAATTAATGATTTGTCGAGCTCAACTCTGTTTCAAAACAGGCCTTCGATGAGGCAGCCCTTCTCAGTTCGCCTGAAGTGTCTAGCTGAAGAAACTGCAGTGTCACTTGAACACAGTTTAATGGCTCCTGTAGCATACCCGCCACCGTGGCAGTGGCAGACTATAGACTGCGATGTGTCTTTTCTAGAAGTTACAAAACATGCACCTATTGCCCATATCCGAACATACTTTTTGGAACTTCAACACAAATACACACGTCCTGAGTTCTTCACAAATGCCTCCAAGACTAACTCCTCTGTGTCCTACGCTGCTCTGGGCCTACCCTTTTCGGATGCTGGCCCTCTACATCCACGCACAAGTATCTTCACAGCGGAAGCTTACGCGATACTTGTGGCAGCTAAACACATCAAACAATTACAAATACAAAAAGCAGTAATTTATACAGACTCCCTCAGTGTGGTAACGGCTCTGCACAGTCTTAAAAAACAAAAAAAACCCGGTCCTTGTCTAACTTTACTCCATTTTGTGCACACTCTACACACTCAAACAACATGTTGTAGTGTGCTGGGTGCCAGGGCACCGTGAGATCCAAGGCAACGTGAGGGCGGATCAGCTCGCTGCATCTGTCCATGAGAGCACCGCCATTACATCCATATCAATCCTGGCCCTTGATCTTAAGCCGTCTCTCAAACGAAACCTCAGGGACTACTGGCAGAGCAAGTGGGATACACACACACAAAACAAACTGCACGTTATTAAGCCGCACCTTGGTCATTGGCTGCCCGTATCGAAATCGCGTCATACAGAGGTAATACTAACGAGACTCAGGATAGGACACACATACACGACACACACACACACCTTTTGTCCGGTGGCGATCCACCATTGTGTGACAGATGTGGTGAAGCATTAACAGTCCTTCACATTTTAATTCAGTGCAAACAATTGGACATTGTAAGAAAACAACACTTTCCGTTACCCTACCGACAACAGATACCTTTACACCCTGCAATGTTCGTCGGTAGGGAACCGCTTTTTAGTCAAAAATCATTGTTAGCGTTTTTTAAAAAAATTCATAGTTTTCATATCACATACCCGGGCATCCTGTAGCATGGCCTCTCCAGAGAGGTTTTTGCTGCGGTGGTTACACAAGAAAGCACGTGCCTCACGGCCCTTGGACGCAAAGGTATGAACGAGTGAGGCACTTGTGCTAATGCCATACATATCCACCATCGTCTTTTATTATCACCAACTTTTGTCATCTATTCACACCACACACACCTTTCACGGCATGGTCATGATTTTATTACTTGTATGTTTTTACCCGCCTTACTGCGAGGGATTTTAAGGCCCTTATACAGCCGCTTATCACAATCATTGTCCATATATTTAGTAAGATGAACTGGCGCTCTTTGGCCGTGAAATGGCCCTTGCGCCATAAAACATCAAACATCATCATCATCATCACCACTAGCGAGCACGGCACAAGAACATACCGCCCTGCGAATATTTTCGAGTGAAACCAACTTCAATGTTTTTTGGCTCCAGTAACAACACGAAGAGCTCGGCGCGCACTGTTGATACGGGATGTTGTCCTTTTTGCCCCTGGCAAGAACTTTTCCGAAAGTCAAAGGGGTGAGGGGCGACATCCAGGAACGCCGCCTCAGCGTGATAAATCCGAGGTGGCTGAAGTTGGCATTGTGTGAACCGCATCCTTGCTTGACCAAGACAGAATCTACAAATGACATTGCTGTCTTCGGCAGCTGGGAAAGCAATATTCAGGATGTCGAGTAGCAACAAGCAGCGTACCACAAAAGCACTCTACCAGAAAAAGAAGGAAGCATACAGGCGGACAACAGAAGGGACACGTCGTTATCCTGTGCTCCCGTAGGTTTAGCTGCCGATGCATTCGATCTAGAAGCTGTGGTGCGTTGCTCTTCCTTTCACGCATAGTATCTCGCTTGGCAACGAGCTGTCACGCCGGCATGCCGAGCCTTTTTAGTAAAAAAATGAACATCTTGCAGCGCACAGAGCGTAGCTGCTATATGAATGATGTCTTGTGTGTGGAAGATTGTGTTGGATGGGTAGTTCGGCTGGCGTGATTCATCACCCGCCGTAACGCATCGGATACTAAAGTCTCGCGGAACAAAGATTTGAAGCTGTAAGTTAAGACTTCGCATGTGCGCTGTGTTTTTGTGTCCTCGTCCTTTTGTCGCTGTTTTTCCCAGCTAACAAAGCCCTGGATGGTGCCTCTTTCAGCATAAAGTGATCTACCAGCCGAAATATTCTTAGCTTCCGTTGGCTCCTATGACAGGCACACTCGTGCATTTGGTTGCAGGAGACACCACCATGGACCTCATGATGCTAGCCGACTGGAAGAATTTTTGTCTCGAAATCAAAACGTCTTCCTGGCTTTGGAGTATTTCAATCTCTTTCTTTGGAAAACTGAGAACTGTTCCCGATGTGGCTTGGCATGACACGTCGGCGCAAGCGGTGCCTGTCGTCGGGTTGGATGTTCTCCATGGACAGGCACTGCGTGGCTTTTAATCAGTGGAGTCATGACGGCGGCTGCATTTCACATTCGGTGCAAGTTTAGCCAGAAAAGCTTGACGTAAAACACCATGTCTTCGACGTCCCCATTGCTGATGCCGCAGCTGGTCTTCCACTGTGCCAAGGTTTTCAGAATTGTGGTTCCAGGCAAGCGTTGTCGATGGTACCGGGAGATGCAGTTCAAACCCGTCAAAGTTGACGGGTTTGAACTGATCCGGGCATTTTGCGAATACCGGGCAGGCGTGCACACAGCCGGAGCACTGCAGCGTAGCATGCTGTCTTAATAGACGCCCAGTCAATGCAAACTTAGCTGAGAAGCCATCGGTCACAGCTGACCCCCCGGCGGTGACGCTGGGAAGGACATGACATTGGTCGATGTTTCTGGTGCTACTTCTGCTGCTCAAATACCCGGTAGAAGAAGTTACAAAAGCCGAACCCCGTCCACAGACCGAATGCGGTGGCTTAGATTGGGCTCTCATTCGAAAGATCCGTATGAATTAGGGACTCGTAGCAGGCGCACGTGGTTAGACCGCTAACGTGACAAATGGCTTCCAGCTGGCTCGCCGATGCCTTACGCGAGAATTTTTGCTATTTTTTTGTCTCGTAAACTGGCAATACCTTCAAGGGGGATTGGCCACACTGTTTACTAAAAAGAGAAATTATAGACTGTGCAACATAGGAAAGAGGACGTCGAAATTCAGTGTAAATGAAAATCAGAGAGGCGAAAGGATTAGACATTTTATATCTAAAATATCAGGGCCAATTTGAGAGCGGCTCTATGTAGCCTCTGTCAAAAAAAAACTATCAATTTCTTGCACCAGTAGTATGAGCAGTGGACTTGGCAGCGCAGAGTTAATGGAGCCATTCAAGAAAGCACATAGTCTAGTTCGAAATGACAAGAGTTGCTTAGTGTACAATAGTTACCTGAAACAAAAACTAAAGACGTATAATGCACATACCGTAGAACAGCTTTCATAATGTATGCAGCCTTGCTAACACTCAATGTTCGATCTGCGCATGATAGGAATTTCATACGTTTCTCGCGTTTTGTATTCCATGTGGGGCGAAAGGTGTTTCTTTGTGAATGAGATGAGGTCAAGTAGTTTCGGTTCAGACAAAAAAAATACAAGTACCAAGGCACCCTAGCGAAGGCTTTGGTGATTAACTACATTATGGCTATTTTTCTTTGCAGAATATTATTTAGATCACAAAGTACTCTCGAAAAGCTGAACGTCCTTCTGTAACAACATGGACGCCTAGCACTATTGGTTATCTACCTAAATGTTCAAGGTCATTTGAAGCACACTAATCTCCTCTAGTACAGCATTTCATTGAAGCTTGCGAGCTTCCCCAAGAACAATTCGGAAAGAAAATATGCTGAATCCCTAGTGCGCGGCCCTTCTAGCGCCTCTTGGCAGGACTAACCACGTCAAAGTAAATCGTATAAGGCACATCCAGCCAGAACACTTATTTGTGAGATTCTTTAACGTTCTGTCAGTATGCAGTGATCTACAAGAGATGCTGTGATGGACGGTATTATGATAATTTTGATCGCATGATTTCTTTAGAGTGCGTAAAACTCACAGCCCACGAATTGTTTTCTTCTTTTTTTCAGTTTTTCGATTCTGTTTTCATCGTATGAGGCTACCGCAACGGGATATAAAGTCTGCACGAGCTCTCCGAAGTGCAATGTCATGCCAATTGAAGTTAGCACGGCAGGTACCTGTCGATAATTAAGATCTTATGTTGTCGATGCTGCCATACACACAAGGTCTACAATGATGCTCAGAAATGTAAAGCACAAAAAAGTGGCTATATTCTGGATAAACAAATCATAGGCCATTCCACTCTTTGAAGGTAGGTCACCATTGAAGCTCTTAATCACACAGCATATAGGTGACAGAATTTCAGAAAAAAAAAGGTACACAGAGTCCATCATGGCTTTATGGGCATGCAGAATTATAAATTTCCGGCTACAATAGCCATGACATGCAATGTCTTAACTGGCATGCTGCATGCGCTTATTTTTTGTGCATGATCTGAAATGGCGTTTTCTGCCCTTCCGTTATCTACTTTATTTTTAGTGGTCCAGTGGAGAGCAGTTTCGTTTTCCCATAATATGTAGTACATACGTTCACTAGAGGTTTTCCGTTCGTGAAGTCACCAACGGCCTAATTAATAAATATTCACCATAATATTAGCTTCAAAATGCTGGAAAGGTCTCTTGTTCAACTCACCATTTCTAACGCTGCCTAAAGCTTGATTGATGAATCAATGGTCACACTAGTCAGAGTCCTCAGATACATTACTTCTAAGACTGTCTAAAGCTTAACGATTTTTATCTCAGCCGAAATCTTAAGTGACTCCAACAATTGAACTTAAGCGTTAAGTCATTCTCTCGTCTCCTCAATTCGTTCTCGTTTTCTTTCACTGGACAAGCTTGCGGGTCAACCCTTCAAAAGTTCAGAGACTTGCAAACATGCCACCTCCATTTACGTTTTCACGTCACAATATAATGTAGAGGTTCCACAGAATACCCACACCGTTTTGCCGAGTAACAGCATTAAAGAATGAAAAGACTCTGCGTTGAGGCCACAAGACTCAAAGCATATTCATATAAAATGCTGAGCAAGCAACCCCCACCCCCCTGGTGACGAATTAACTGGCCATATTTCTTAAGAAGGCAATTGCTTGACACCAGACCAGTAATTGGCGCTAATTTACGCTTAATTACGATCTCCCAGAAAAAAAAACGGGGACACACTTGTTTTAGTGGCAGCGCTTGATCGAAGTGTTACGGTAATTTACTCACCACTTCTCTACACCATTTCGCCCAAATCACCTGTAGTCCATAATATTAAGTCCTCTCTTATTGGCTGCGAGTGACACTTGTTCACAATATATATATATATATATATATATATATATATATATATATATATATATATATATATATATATATATATCTTTATTTTCATAATTAACCGGAACGCGATGGTTGCAATATGCGCCATCGCCACCTCCCGATTAGAAGCATCTATCATGACGGCACCATGAAGTGCCGGCTCACAAATATATTCTCTATAAAACCGACCGAAAGAAATGGGGCTGCAATTACTCTGTGCAACGCTGAGCGCGACAACTTTACAAAACACAGTCTCATCCGTTTCCCAAGAGACAGCGCTGTTAACACGTGGTTTGCAGGAACAGTTCTCCGCAGCTGCTCTAAAGGAATGCCGCGTAACGTTTCCAACTGATGCAGTTTAGGTGGCTCGGTTCGTGCTTGCATGGACGCCATCTGCAATCACCCCAGAAAGCAGTTCTTAAGGGCGTCGCTATAGAGTTGACGACTCTGAAAGGCACATCAACAACGTCGAGTTGTGAATGGCGATGGTGGTGTCCTCTAAGATACACGAGTGGCAACTGCCACACCACGATTGGCAGAAATAGTGAACAGGCGGAAACCAAGAAAGTTGCGTCGTTGTTATGTGCCGATTCTGTTTACCGCACGTTGCATCAGACGTTTATATTGTCGTAACATTGTTCTTGCTTTTCCCCGTCGTTTCTCGTGAAATAAACAGCCGCAGCACCGTCACATCAAGCCTGCTTCCGTGAAGTAGTGGCCATCTCGTTACTGGCAGGGAGGAGGTCGGAATCAGCTCTGTACTTAGTGCCGCATCTGTTGTCGGATGTCCGGTAAAAGAGGTTGAATTCGCCATCCGAGCTTCGGATGTCAATGTCTCGCGGGACTTCCGCCGATTCTTCCAGGAGGCACAATCGTGACACTGGCACTGGGAGGTAGACCCAATGGGCAGCATAAGGCCAACCGACCCGGACGAGTTTTGTCCATAGAATGCCGCGCGTTGTTCTTGAAGCTGTTTGTGTCGTAGTAGCATCAGCAAATTGGCGTGACGGTGGCTCTGCGTCTCGTTCGATGTTCCAACATGAAACCCAAGCGACCTTTCTGCAGGTGCCCCCTAGTCAGAAGTTGTCACCAATGTCCCCAGGGGAACGGCCACCGTTTCCAGTAGCTATTCGAGAATTTCGCAGGAAACTAGGAATAGTGCTCAGAATCATCTCTTGCCGCAAGAAGTGTCCTTTGTCGGCTCGGGTTTTCTCAGGGGGCGAGCACTGAATGGTTGCTGAGCTAGTGGAGACGTGGTTACAACAGAGTTACAGTGGACCAGAAGGGTAGTACACTCAAGCGGAGTCTCATCCTTGGCAGGGGTTCAACCAGCAAAAGTCAACATGAAATGCCATGTCCTCTATGCCCCCATTGCTGACGCCGCATCTGGTCATCTACTGCCCTATGGTTGCGAGAAGCGTGACTTCTGGCAGGGGTAGCTTGGCGTTGGTTTCGGAATATGTTGTGGCTGAGGTTGGTGGGTGTGAGGCTGAGCAGCTGCCTGACGAACACACGTTGGTCGCGCACCTTACCGAAACACGATATCGGGACGGCCTGTTTTGTTGGTTGCCCTATCAGTGGAGGTACACTCGAAAGGTGACCGGACAAAGCAGCCCTGCAGGAAACACTCCGGGGGCGACTTTTGGTAAAGCTTGGCATTTGTCGCCTTCCTGGACGCCACTCTAACCAATCCCCAGGCAGTCAGGATCGCCCGCCCTTGTCTCCAGGTCGAGTGTGGTGGCTCCCAGTCAGCTCTCGTCCAAAACAAAAGTACAACGTGACCGTGCCAGGGCATGCAGCTAGGATGCTGACGTAACAAGTGCTTGCAAGGTGGCTTGCCAGGAACGCGAGCCCCTTGTTTGTTTGTTTCTCTGGACTCTTGGCTCACACCCACCCAGGAAGATTGGCCAAGAAAGCGAAGTGTACTTTTCTGTGAGCATTATATCTATGTGTAAAAATGAATTTGTATCATAATATGATTAATGTAATGAAAACAACATAAAAAGACAGTAAATAAAAAAATGGTAAAGTGAACTTGAGAAATTTCGCTATTTCAGGTTTTGTGATTACCACACAGCTGCGTTTACTTCACCTCATCATCTAAATTTTTTTAATATACCAAATAATAATTATTTGATTAAAGATAACAATGAGATACGTTTGGATACCTGAGTATATTTGCAAACGGTATTGAAAGCACCCCTGTGGCAATGTCCCAAAACTCAGGCAGCAAAATTTAGTGCAGTTTCCGCCTTCAATGCAACGCGAGCCGCGCGAAGAAAAGTTCGCCCTCTTTTTTCGAAGAGAAGGGATTTCTTTGAATTGATTACTGAAACAAACCTAAATAAGACAAAATAAAGTTAACTGTCATTACGTAATTTTGTTTGTTGGTGAAGATGAGAGTAATACACAGAAAGTAACAATTCTATCATAATATCGAGCAAACACTGATAAGGACAAATATTATCTGTTTGACCCGTCCGACCCATGGCCGATATTCTGGGTGGGTAGGCGCCTGTCGTCCATGGACTATCATGATCTGAATTTAGGATTCTTCTAAGAAGCAACCATGTACCCAACCTATCACACGCACCAACTGTGGGTAGTACTTCAATAACCAAGCAGCATAATTCGAAAATAGCCATACGATTTTTCTAAACAAGAAACAATTTCTAACTGAAAGCATAAAAGAAGGTTAAATTATAAGAGAAATAAGAGTATTTAAATTCTATTGCCATCCTCGCTTAGCCGTGTAGAAATTCTAACAAAAAATTCTAACAAAAATTGATGGGTGACTTCAACGCCCATCATCCATTGTGGGGAAACATCAGGACAAATCAAAAAGGCACGGACCTAGTTGATCTCGTATCAGAGCACGGGCTTCAGGTGCTGAACGAGGGCAGCCCTACTTATCTCCGAGGAGTAACTTACAACAGTTGCCTGGACTTGACATTAGTGTCGCATAGCATTGTCACAAAAGTCCAATGGTTCACAGATATTGAAACACATGGCAGCAACCATATCCCCACGCACGTGACAGTCAGAGGTTTGGACGATTCTCCTTCCCCTGGACATTGAAGACTTATTGACTGGGAAGAGTTTCAGATATCAGTGGAGAGCAAGTGCATGCACAAACCACCGGAATACATTCAAGAAGTGATTAGTTGTGCAATGGAGACTTCCACGAAGATATGTTCAAAAGAATCGAGACTCACGGCACTTGATCAAAAGTTGGAACAACCCAAAGCAGTCCGCCGACGTGCCGAAAGACGATACAGACGCACGAAATCTATCTCTGACCTCAGAGAAACTAGACGCATTCAGAAAAAAATCCAGCGTCGAATGCACAAACTTCATGAACAACGGTGGAAGAATTTTTGTGACTCGCTAGACCCTCGAAAGCCCTTGTCTCCCGTATGGAGGACTCTTCGAGGTATTCACTCGCATCCGCAACAGCGTCACCCCTTCGCCGCTCTGGCGCTACATCAACGTCGCTCACAGCTTGATGTTTCTGGGGAATTTTGTGCAAAGATCGCCGGCGACATCTCTATACCGATCGATCTATTGCCACAGGATGTTCCAGTCGCACGAGATCAGCAAATGGAGGTTGCATTCACCATGGAAGAACTTCGTACGGCATTGAACACATGCAGACGCTCATCGTCCCCAGGTCCAGATGGAGTGACCTATACTGCCCTACGTCACCTAGGCCCGAAGGCACAGCGCTGTCTCCTGGACATTTTCAATAAGTTTTGGTATGATGGAATGGTGCCTGATGAGTGGAAGTGTAGTCACCTGGTCCCTTTGATGAAGCCCGAAAAATCTCCATTCGATTTGGCATCATACCGGCCTATAGCACTAGCAAGCTGTGTTGGCAAGGTTATGGAGAAGATGCTGCTTACGCGCATGGAATGGTACCTAAAACATTATAACATCTATCCTAATGCTATGGCTGGTTTTCGACGAGGTCGGTCCTCAGTTGATAGCGTTATTGACCTAGTGACCTCTGTTCAGCATCAGAAAGCTCAGAAGCGGCTGTCGGTAGCTCTGTTCCTAGACGTGAAGTGTGCCTAAAACAACGTGACCCACGAGGCTGTTCTCAATGCTCTTGAAGCAGCTGAACTTGGAGGTCGTGTCTTTCGATGGGTAAGAAGCTACCTCACAAAGAGATCCATGTTCGTTTTAACTGAAGATGGGTCTACGAATAAGTATTTCACAAGTCGTGGGGTGCACACAAAACGGTGTTTTCAGTCCAACCCTTTTCAACCTAGTTCTCGTGGGGCTCACCGAAATGCTGCCACAGACGGCTTATATATCTCTCTACGCTGACGATATCTGCATTTCGGCGTCCGGCGTGACACGGCCTCAAGTGCGCGCAAGAATACAGAAAGCGGCAACAATGACATCGACATACCTTCGCCCGCAAGGTTTGCCTATCGCCACAGAAAAATGCGCAGCGGTGGCGTTTACACGCAAACCGATGTCTTTCTACTCATTGTGCATCGATGGCAGGTTAATCCCATATAAGAGCACTCATAGATTCTTAGGCGTCATCGTAGATCGTGACCTAACCTGGAGCCCGCATGTCACATACCTGAAGAAAAAGCTCATTGGCATTGAGAATGTATTTAAGTTCGTCGCCGGAAAATCATGGGGCCCATCCGTGCACTCCATGTTGCAGCTTTACACAGCCCTCTTTCTCGGAACTCTCCGGTGCAGCCTTCCTGTCCTGTCCAACACGTGCAAGACTTACATCCGTGCACTGCAAAGGGTACAAGCCCAAGCACTTCGAACATGCCTTGGCCTTCCAAGATGCTCATCGACAGTGCCAACTATTGTTATTGCACAAGAACAACTGGTCACAACGCACATCATTGTCGAGACGCTGAGAGCGCATATTCGGTATTTATCACGGCTACCGTCACATCATTTAGCGTGTTTGACAGCTCGGAGGCCCCATTCTTCGTACTGCGGTATCGTGACAAAACATCAGGACATACTACCGCCTGGCTTCAAACTTGCGATGCATCTCGCAACTGTGCCATGGAGTCTTCGTCAACCTGACGTGCGCTCATCAGTTCCTGGAATCTTTAAGAAGGCACGCATGTCAACGCTAGCCCAAAACTTTGCGTCTGTTGAACTAAAGGTACTTCGACCGCATACATGTTTACACCGATGGCTCCACTAATTCCAACAGCTCCACAGGAGCAGTGGTTGTTCCATCTGAGAATGCGTTGCTTCAGTACAAGTTTTCTCACACCACGACGTCGACAGCAGCAGAGCTCGCAGCACTTCAAGGTGCAGTAAAGTACATTCTTCGCCAGCAACCTCACCATTGGGCCATCTTTTGCGACTCCAGGTCAGCCTTACAGTCACTACGGTTCGTTATGCAGCACGGGTTACATGAACAATCAGTATATCAGATAAGGCATGACTACCACGAAGCGCTCACGGAAGGTCACGATATTGTATTTCAGTGGTTGCCGAGTCATTGCGGAATCGTCGGCAATGACCGCGCGGATGAAGCTGCTCGATCGGCTCATGACCAGGACCAGCGCACGCACATACCACTCTTGAGAACGGACGCTGCAAGGCTACTACAATCACTTGCTCGCCGAATATCTCTCCTACAATGGAATACGCAGGGTTTCTCCAACACGCATCTGTATTCGATCGACCCAAACTTGCAACTTCGTTTGCTGCCGGGCTCCCACGATGCGCTGAAACTTTACTGTGTCGCATGAGGTTGGGCGTGGCATTTACGAATTCGTACTCTCGTCTCCTTGGAATGGCGAGCACTTCGGCATGCAACCTCTGCGCCTGCGAGGAAACGCTTGAGCACATTCTATGTCATTACCCAGCATACCAGACCGAACGACGTATTATGGAAGCCAAGCTCTGTCAGCTGGATTCACGGCCGCTTACAGAAGAGAAGATCCTGGGACCTTGGCCGACGGCTTCCCATACGCGCAAAGCCACGAAAGCCTTCTGGTACTTTTTAAGGACCACCAAACTTCACGACCGCTTTTGAAAGAACTGTGCGAGGCCGTGCTGTGTAGTCTCGAGCTGACTATTTCTGCTTCTCTTTCTTACTCCTCTTCTTTTCTGTCTCTTTCCGTTCTATTATTCTCCTTTTCCCCCACCCCAAGTGTAGGGTAGCCAACCGAGCCAAGCTTGGTTAACCTCCCTGCCTTCCCTCTCTATTTATCTCTCTCTCTCTCTCTAACAAAAAAATAATAAACAGTCTCATTTTTTGCCTAAGTAAACATGTTCAACTTAAATGGGTATTCAAAAACGTCGTGTTGATAATTTGCGGTTTTTGAGGAGCTCTAATTAGAATGTTGTTATTTAATAAATGAGAAATCTTTCGATCTTCTGAAAAGCAAAACAGCGATTATATGCATGCGTATTTGTGACAATTTACTTATAGAAGGGGCGACAAGTGTTTCTGTGACTATTTCGCAAGAGCTGTTCTGCAAGTGAGAGTAGAAAAGTAATTAATCAATTGTTCTTGCGGCTACTTTGCAAGACCTTTCTCCAAGCGAGAGTAAAAAAGTAAATAGTAGGTACAGTTCGATATAACGAAGAGTAATTCCGAAAAGTCATCTTCTTGCATGGTATATATAATAGCCGACGCAGTAGGAAAAAAAAGATGGTTGTCGCGGTCATTTCAGATATATAGCGACAGTGTACAGCACCATATGCTTACTTCATAGGGTGTATGAAGGGCTAGTTTTAAAAATACTGTGGATTCGGTAGTTTTTTCAGTTACGTTAAACAATGACCCCTTGTGTATTGTGTAAATTGAAACCATCAAAAAACTTCAGGAACCTTGATCTTCAACTTCCAGAGTTGAACGTGGTAGCATGGTCAGGCCCGTGCGCATCACCTGCTCAATTCCTTGACTAGCTTCGCTAATCGATTCATGCCTCAACCATGCCACAAGAAAACGAACGAACTAGCAAGTAATATTGGCCGTTTTAGATTATCGTAAAATTTGTACAACAAATACAGTTGTTGTGTGCCGCATACACAACCATTCTCCCGTTTGCGAATCGGTAAAGGGCCCGCTACCTTTCCGAAAAGCAACATTCGAACCTTCAGCCGCCTAGTTTGCTTATTTTTTGTTTTGCTTCTGTTAAATATGTCTGAGTGCTTCGTTTTGGGTGGGCCATTCACAGCCAGTCACTGCGAAATCTACATGTGTTGACGTCGGCCGTGATGCTACGCTTTTGCGTGCTTCGAACAAATCATGTGCAGAAGGTTAACGTTGCCGGAACTCTTACCCACGTACGCTGTTTCTAGATTATAGTATTCAACGCTAGCGCACGCAAGATATCACGCACGTAGGACAAGATGGTGGGGCATGATGAATCAAGAGTCGTATACTTCAAATTTTCTAGCCATCACCTATCGTTAAAGTCCTTCATACCCAAATACTCATCGTATTTCATTTGGGTAACATAAATGACTCTTCGCCATATGCACACTGCCGACAAAAGAACTACCTTTTCGAGATACGCAGTTGATATGGGGTGCAGAATTATGGCTCAATAAAACTTGTTCACAAGGTTCGCTCATATTTTCGGTTGTCCTAGAGAGATGACAACACTGTACCCATTCGCTTGTTTCCACAATAAGGCGAATGGGGCTACAAGTCATGCTGAGCCTGGTAATAGGGGTCTTGAGGAGTACTTGTTTACGGCATATGTCGAAAGAAAAACGATGTGTTTTGAGTAGTCAGACGCAACACTGAAACAAACATGGCACGCCGAGAGGCAGAAACAGTGACTTCGGCTCAACTCGATATAGGGGCGCACTTGAGGTTTCCATATGCATATAGGTGTTTTCATAACTAGACGGAGTCATGACACTTGCGTTTGCATCAGTCAAGAGGCTGAAGAGCATCATAGCTTCGATTTGTGCCCTACAGACGCGTAGTCAACCCTTCGTTAATTCTTAAAAAAATTATAGCATAGTGAGCACTCAACACCTGTAGTTGCAAAACGCAATAAATGATACTTTAAAACAGCCATTGTTACGCACGAAGTCATTTGTATCTTTACAGCATTGCTGAGGCTTGCTCCGAGAAGAGAAGCATGCTAGCAATCGAAAAGTGACGACCACGAGGTCCGATTATCGTATCGCTATCTATATAAGCGTCCTCTAATTTTTGATAGAATGGTATACACAGTCCCTTGGGAATTCGGTACAGTCTCTTTCAAGGTTGTCCTTTAAAGCAACACGCGTCCTAGGGCTATGAGATATGCGCAGTCTTATCCGACATGAAGCGCTCGGTTGGCGTTTTGTGCATGATCTTGAATGGTGTTTCCTGTCCTTGCTTTCTTTTTATTTTTAGTGCACCCAAAGTGGGCATTAGCGGTTGCCAAAAGTATGCGGCACATACCTGTGCTAAAAGTTTTTTGTTCGTGAAGTCACAACTGGCCTAGTTGATAACTCTTCATTGTAGAAGTCGCCTTAAATAACTTCAAAGTGCTCTCGATGAAGTCCCCAACAATTCTAACGCTGTCTAAAGCTTAATTCATGAATGAATTCTCAAAGTATTCAGAGTTTTCAGAGACACGACTTCTTACACTCATCATCATCATCATCATCGTCGTCGTCGTCGTCGTTGTCGGCGTCATCATCGTCATCATCGTCAACATCATCATCATTGTCATCGTCATCATCCTTATCATCAACATCATCAACATCAGCCTGACTACGTCCACTGCAGGACAAAAGCCTCTCCCATGTTCCGCCAGTTAACTCGGTCCTGTCCTTGCTGCTGCCAATTTATACCCACAAACTTCTTAATCTCATCTGCTCACCTTATCTTCTGTCTCCCCCTAACCCGTTTGCCTTCTCTGGGGATCCAGTTAGTTACCCTTAATGACAAACGGTTATCCTGTCTACGCACTACAGGCCCGGCCATTGCCTATTTCCTCTTCTTGATTTTAACTATGATATCCTTAACCCCCATTTGTTCCCTAACCCACTCTGCTCTCTTCTTGTCTGTTACGGTTACACCTACCATTTTCTTTCCATTGCTCGCTGAGTCGTCCTCAATTTAAGCTGAACCCTCTTTGTAAGTCTCCAGGTTTCTGCTCCGTAGCTAAGTACCAGCAAGATTCAGCTGTTATATACCTTCCTCTTGAGGAATAGTGGCAATCTCTCTGTCATAATTTGAGAATGCTTGCCAAATGTGATCCACTCCATTCTTATTCTTCTAGTTACACCAATCTCGTGGTTTTTTTCCGGGGCTATTACCTGCCCTAAGTAGACGTAGTCTTTTACAACTTGAAGTGCACTATTACCTATCTCGAAGTGCTGCTCTCTTCCGAGGTTGTTGTACATTACTTTCGTTTTCTGCAGAATAATTTTAAGGCCCACTTTCTGCTCTCCTTGTCTAACTCCGTAATCATGAGTTGCAATTCATCCCCTGAGTTACTCAGCAATGCAATGTCATAGGCGAACGCAGGTTACTAAGGTACTATTTATTAACTGTTATCCCCAACTGTTCCCACTCTAGGCCTCTGAAAACCTCCTGTAAGCACGCGGTAAATCTTATTGGGGAGATTGTGTCCCCCTTCCTTACACCCTACTTGATTGGTATTCTGTTGCTTTCTTCATGAAGCAATGTGGTAGCAGTTGATCCTCTGTAAATTCTGAAAGGTCATCTTCTTGCGTGGGTAATAGCCGATGAAGTAGCAAAAAAGGGTTGGTTTTCGCGGTAACTACAGATATATAGTGACTGTGTAGTGCATCGTATACTTATTCTATAGCGTGTATGCAGGGCTGGGTTTAGGAATACTGCGAATTAGGTAGTTATTTCAGTTATGTTTAGCTGTGACCCTTTCTGTCTTGTGTAAATTGAAACTATCAAAACACTTCAGGAACCTTGATATTCAACTTCCAGAGTAGAACGTGGTAGCGTGATCAGACTCGTGCGCAATGCCTGCTCTAGTCTTAGACTAGCTTCGCTTATGGGCACATGCCTAAACCGTGCCACAAAGAAACGAACAAATTTGCACGTAATATTGGCCGTTTTAGATTATCCTATGAAATGTGCAGCAAATACAGTGTTTGTGTGCCCCAATACACAACCATTCTCCCTTTCGAGAATCAGCGAAGGGCCCGCTACCTTTCAGAAGGCAACACGCGAACCTTCGGCCACTTCTTTTACCGTTTTTGTTTTGCTTCTCATCAACATGTTTTGTATTGGGTGGGCGCTTTGTATTGGGTGGGCCTTCAACACCCACTCACTGCGAAATTCACATGTTTAGACGTCGGGCGTAATTCTACACTTCTGCCACGCAATAGAAAGTTTATTATAACAGTACGCAGCAAACGCAAGGATATAGCGTTAGTGTAGTGGTTGCATGCTCCAAACAGAGCATGTGGAGAACGTTAATGTAGCCTCAACTCTTACGAACGAACGCTATTCGTGGATCATTGCGTTCAACGCTAATGCACGCAAGATATCCCGTACATAGGAGAAGATGGCGGGGCCTGTCAAATCAAGAGTCATTAACAACGAAACTTTCTAGCAGTCACCTATCGTTAAAGTCCTTCATTGCCAAATACTCGTCGTATTTTATTTAGATAACAGTGATTAGGCTTCGGCAGCTGTATACTGCCGATAAATAGCTACGTTTTTGAGACACACAGTCTATTTTGGGCTCAGAAGGCTGAATAAAATTTATCTACAGGGTTCGTTCATGTGTTTGGTAGCCGCACAGAGATGGCGACACCGTATTCATTCGCTTGTTTTCAACATAAGGGAAATAGGCCACAAGTGAAGCCGAGTCCGGTAATAGGGGTCTTGAGACGTACCTAATTACGGCATATGTCGAAAGAAAACGATGTGTGTTTAATAGTCAGACGCAACACTGAACCCAATGGGGCACGATGATGCAGCATTGGCGACTACGGGTCCACTCCATTTAGAGGCACACTTGAGATTTCTATATTGAATAGATGTTTTTATAACTAGACTGCGCCGTAGATGCTTGATGATGTGTAGAGTTTAACGTCACAAAACCACCGTATCATTATGAGAGTCGCCGTAGTGGAGGGCCCCGGAAATTCCGGTAACCTGGGGTTCTTCAACGTGCACCCAAATCTGAGCACACGGGCCTACAGCATTTTCGCCTCCATCGAAAATGCAGCCGCCTCGGCCGGAATTCGATCCCGCGACCTGCGGGTCACCGTAGACGCTTGAGTTTATTCAGTCAAGAGGCTGAAGATCAGCATATCTTCGTTTTGCGCCGTACGGACGCGTAGTGAATCCTTAGTTAATTCACAAACGCAAAAATATAGGATCGTGGGCACTTATTAACGGTAATTGCAAAAGGCATCAAATGACACTTTGAAACGACTAGAATTACGCACGAAGTGGCTTGTTTCTTCACAGAATGGCTGAGGTTTGCAATGAGAACAGAAGCACGCTAGCAATTCAGAAGGTGACGAGTATGATGTATTACGAAGGCGTGACGCCAACACGGTCCCGAAGGCGCCACTGCTCCGAACTTCGCCGACACGGTCACCAGCCGTTTGGTAGCGTGTGTTACTCAGCTCGCGACTTCTGCGCAGAGCTGATAGACGAGCGGACGCAACAACGGTTGTGAGGTAAGGCAATGTATATGTACAGCATTGAAATAGAGGCGTTACAAATTTGGCACTGGGGCCTGACTCGAAGCAACGAGGTCTTCTCTGACACTTAGGTCTACTGCTGGCGACGCGCCGCAGGGCTGTTTTTAAGGCACCGGGTGGATTATTTAAGTCATTAAACGTCCAACCAGAAGCGCCCCTTCAAAAGACTTCGGAGTGTTCTCGTTCAAGTCAGCAACAATCCTAACGCAACGAGCTTATTTCGTGAATGATCAAACTATTCAGAATCCTTAGACACTTGACTTCTTACACTGCCTAAAGCTTAACAACTTCTAACGCAGCAGAAAGCCTGATTCCGACAATTGAACTTAGCGTGAAATCATTCTCCCGTCTCCTCCATTTGTTCTCACCTTTTTTCTCTGCACAATCTTGGTGGTCAACCTTTTAACAATTTAGATGTGTGCAAAGACGTCACATTCATTTTCGTTATCACCTGACAATACAATGTGGTGGTTCCATAGAATACCCACACCGTTTCGCTGAGAAACAGTGTCTAAATAAGCAAATGGCTCTGCTGTGAGAGAACACGATTCGAAAAAGATTACAGTAAATCGCGAGCAAGCATCCCCCCCTGCCTGCCCCTCCTCAGGACGAATAATATGACCACGTATGAGGGGTGGAGGCTTGCTTGAAACGGGTCCAGAAATTCACTCCTATTTGCGCCTATTTCAAATCGATCTCCCAGAACAAAAAAAAGGGGGGGGCGCACTTGTTCCGGCGGTGGCGATTGTTCGAAGGGTTATGGTAACATAGTTACCACTTTTCTACACTACATCGCCAAAATCACCTCTACCCCGTAACGTCAGATACCTCCCTTCAGAGCTGCAAGGACACTTGTTCACCACATATATAACATTTATTTTCACAATTAACTGGAAGGCGACGGTTGCAATATGCTCCACCGCCACCTTTCACGTCCGAGCACCTATCGTGACGGCGCCTCGAAGTACCGGTTCGCGAAAATATTTCCCATAAAACTAATTATGTGTCATTGGGCTGCAATTCCACTGTGTACTGCTGAGCGCGACGTCTTTACACATCATGGTCTGAGCCGTGCCCCAAGCGACAGCGCTGTTCACACGTGACTTGCAGGGAGAGTTCTCCGCCCCTCGTTTAAAGGAACGCCGCGTAACGTTTCCGACTGATGCTCCTTGGGCGGCTCGAATGATGATTGCGTGGACGCCGTCCTAAATCACCCGGGGAGGCAGCTCTTAAGCGCGTCGCTATGAAGTTGACGACTCTGAAAGGCATATAAACAACGTCGAGTTGTGCATGGCGATGTCGGTGTCCTCTAAGATACACGAAGGGCAAGTGCCACACACCGAGTGGAATGAAGTGTGAACAGATGGAAACCAAGACAGATGCGTCGGTCTTATGCGCCTATTCTGTTTACCGCACGTGACATCCGACGTTTATGTTGCCGTACCATTTTTCTTGATTTTCCGCTTCGTGTCTCGTGCGACAAAGAGCCGCAGCGCCGTCGCATCAAGCCTGCTTCCCGGAAGTAGTGGCCGTCTCATTACCGGCAGGGAGTAGGTCGGAAGTGGCACTGTAATCTGTGCCGAAGCTGGTGTCGGATGTCGGGTAAAGCAGGCTGGATTCGTCACCAGAAATCGTACTGCGGATGTCGATGTCTCGCAGGACTTCCCCAAGTTGTTCCACGAGGCACAATGGTGAAACTGACTCTGGGAGGTGGACCCAATTGGCAGTGTAAGGCCAACAAACCCGGACAAATTTTGTGCGGGGAATTCCATGCCTTGTCCCCGAAGCTGCTTGTGTGGTAGTAGGTTCCGTAAATCGGCGTGACCGTGGCTGTGCGTCTCGTTCGATTTTCCAACCTTGAAGCCAAGCGACCTTTCTGCCGATGATTCCTAGTCGGAAGTTTTCAATCCAGTTCTCAGGGGACGACCATCGTTTCCAGTGCCAATCTGAGAATATCGCAGGGAACTGGGAACGGGTCTTGGAATCAGCCATTTCCGCAAGCGGTGCCTTTGTTTGGCAAGAGTTTCCTCAGCTGGCAAGCACACCATGACTGCTGAGCTAGCGGAGACGTGGCGACGGCTGAGTGTCTTCCTTGGCACGGCTTCAACTAGCAGTCGACTTGGAATGCCGTGTCGTCTATACCGACATTGCTGACGCCGTAGCTGGCCATCTACTGCCCTGTGGTTGCGAGAAGCGTGACTTCTGGCAGGGGTGGCTTGGCGATGGTTGCGGAAGTTGTAGTTGCTGAGGTTGGCGGGTCTGAGGCTCACCAGCTGCCTGACGAACACAGGGTGGTCGCGCACTTTCCCGAAACACGATTTCGGGACCGGCTGTCTTGTTGGTCGCCTTATCAGGGAAGGCAGACTCGAAAGGCAACCGGAGACCGCCACCCCGTCGACACCCCGGTGGCGTCTCTTGGACAAACGTGGCATTTGTCGGGGTTCTAGATGCGTCCCCAACCGATCACCAGCCAGTCAGGATCTCTGCCCTTGTCTCCAGGTCGAGTGTGGTGGCTCACAGTCGGCTCTCGTCCACAAGGAAAGTACGACGTGACTCGTGGCAGCTAGGGCATGCAGCTAGGATGCTGACGTGACGATTAGTTGCCAGGTGATTTGATGATGATGATGATGATGATCCTTGATACTCTGGTGCACACCCACAAAGGGGGATCGGCCAAGAATCAGGCGGCAGGATCTTAACTAAAAGGCTGATGGCTTTTCAAACGCAACGTAATTTTGGGCTGAAAAAATATATAGAAAGAAAAGCCTAAAATCGAAAAAGGAGTATATCTGAGCATTGAGCGATGCAGGCTATCAGATGCGATTTGAGACAAAGGTAATGGTGGGCCCTAAATAGTATATATATGTATATATATATATATATATATATATATATATATAGTCCAGTAGATCCTCCGTGAGCGCTTACAAAGTGGTGTATTTCGAAGTTTCGGCCTAGAGTCTGGCCTTCATCAGGATATATATATATATATATATATATATATATATATATATATATATATATATAACTCTTCCAAGTGCCCTGTTGCACACCACTGTCTATTCCAGCAGCATCTCAGATGTGCGAAATCTTGATATTTATCCAATGAGTAGCAGTCGTATTCATGCTAACCGAGGTTTCTAAACCTTATTGCTGTCGCGTAAGCCGTATCAGGCAAAATTGGGATAAGAGGACAGCTATGAGATACTGTGGCTAGTGCATCCGCCATCTCATTGAGATATATGCCACGATGGCTTGGTACCCATAAGAGCTGCAGTTTTTTCAAGTTTGTCGGTATGAGTTGTCGAAACATGTGCATAAGTGTTAAGTTAACTCCTGAAGACAGAGCAGCACATACTGAAAAAGAATCTGTAATTACGACTGCTTCCGATTCGCCAAAAGGAAGTTTCCGTAGTGCCATTACAATAGCAAATAATTCTGTTATAAATATTGGGGTGTAATCAGGTAGCCTAACCGAAAAGGACCAGTCAAGGGAACGTGAGAAGATACCTGCCCCAGCCTTTTCATTTGATACGGATGCATCAGTCGCAATTATGTTGTTCATGTTCACGTGACCAAGTAATCCTGTGGCCGATCATTTAAATATTGAAATGACATTTGCTTTGCGTTAGAGGGATAAATATTCTCAAATTCTATCTTAAGATTTAAATTACTTTTTGAGAAAATATGTTTGATTTTGACGTTCAGTGCTTCTAGCAGCGTTTGAACGAACAAGATCTGTGGGCAGTGGAATCGCGGCCACCAAGTTTCAAAAAATAAGCTTGGTTCTTTATTAAAAGCATAAAACTATGCTGTCTGGGGCACAGTGTATAGTTTTAAAAATGTTTGGATAGTAAGCAATTGGAATCTATTCAACAATGACGGTAGACACGCTTCCATGTATAGCACATTGTTAGCAACAAACTTGTGCAGTCCAATGCATAGTCGTAAAGCCTCCCTGTCTAATAGTATTAGCGGTCTCATTTTATATGTCGCACTGCCCGAAAATAACACACAGCCGAATTCCATGATAGGACGAATGTACATTTTATAGACCATTACCAATGTATTTCTTCGCAACCCCCTTTTTATGTTGCTGAGCTTGCGTAACCACCCCATGGCTCGTGTTGCTTTTGGACGCAATGTGATCGATGTGGCTTTTCCAATTTAACGAGCTGTTATATATGATGCCTAAGTATTTGAGTGAATCCACCTGGGGAATCTGCTCTGTGCCATACATCAAGGATATGTTGACAGGATCCCTGAACGAGAACGCTAGAAGCGCGCTTTTGTTTACGTTTAGAGACATTCCAATTTTTTCAAACCATTCCTCTATCATGTTTAGGTAATTCTTTAATGTCTGATAAAGTAATCGCAGATCACTGTTTGTCGCAAAGAAAGCAACGTCATCTGCATACACATATAAATGAATATCGCTATTTGTTGGAATCAAACTGAGGAAGATGTTAAACAACACCGGTGAGAGCACTGCCCCCTGTGGTACGCCACGGTATTGTCGATATCTGTTAGAAAAACAACCCATTTGAAAGCAATAAAACTCTCTCTCCCTTAAAAACTCTGCTACCCATGCTGTCATGTAGTTTGGTAAGTGTGACATTTCCATCTGCTCTATTAGTATTTTATGCTCCACTTTTTCATACGCCTTGGCCAAATCCAGAGTAACTAATGCACAATACTCTCTTCTACGTTTAGTTAACTGTATACGACTCTCCAAATCCGCGTGCGCACAATATGGAGCATCCCGATTTAAAGCCAATTTGACTGGGGTTCAGTATAGATTTCTCCTCAATGTATTTTATTACACGTGCATTCAAAACTCTTTCAGTTAGTTTAACCAAATTAGATGTGAGAGAAATAGGCCTCACATTGTCAAGTGTATACCCAAGTCCCTGTTTTTTAAGTATCGGAATTATTTTGGAAAGTTTCCAATCCGCCGGTATCCGAGAATTTTTCGAAGAGTATTTAACCATATTACAGTGTTCATGTGGGGAAATGTCATATTGTACTTTTATAATTGCAGAGGTTACTCCATCTGGTCCAGGTGCTGTAGGAGGTATGTGCTTGCAGGGAGCGTAAACCACGCGGAGAAAACTTCGTTGTCCTTTCTCAAGCAGAGTAAGTTTCATTGAATTGATTACTGGAAAAAATCGAAAGACAAAATATAGATAACTGGTACTACGTAATTTTGTTCGTTGGTGATAATGACAGCAATCCAAAGAAAGTAAATATTACAATATAATATCGCGGAGGCCAGGATAAGGACAATTCAAATCTGTATGACCTGTTCAACCCATGGCCGATCTCCCTGCGTGGGTAGGCGCCTGTCATTCATGGACCATCATCAGCCAAATATATAGCTCTTCTAACAAGCAACCAAGTACCCAACCTATAACATGCACCCATTGTGGCTAGTAGTTCAATAACCTAGCAGCATAATTCGAAAACAGCCATACGATTATTCTAAACAAAAACGAAGTTGCTAATAAAAGCATGAAAAAAGCTTAAAATATATTAGAAATAATAGTATTCAAAATCTATCGCCCTCCTCGACGAGACGTGCAGAAATTCTAACAAATAAAAACAAAGTCTCATTAATAGGCGAAGCTATCGTGTTCGAGGTAAATGGGTGACCTCAAAGATCGTGTTGATACTTTTGCTGTATTTGAGTGGCTGGCACTGGAATGTTATATTTTAATAAATGCGAAATCGTTCAATCCCATTAAAATTGAAAAATTGAGAATATGCACCTTTACTTGAGAAGATTTACTTATAGAAAAGGTGACAAACGTTGCTGCGGTTATTTCGCAAGACCTGTGCTCCAAGTGAAAGTAGAAAAGTAATCAATATGTTTAGTTCGATATAATACATCGGAATTCTGAAAAGTTAACTTCTTGCGTGGGTAATTGCCGATGAAGTAGGAAAAAAGAGTTGGGTTTCGCGGTAACTTCAGATATATAGTGACAGTGTACTGCACCGTATACTTATTCTATAGCGTGTATGCAGGGCTGGGTTTAGGAATACTGCGAATTAGGTAGTTATTTCAGTTATGTTTAGCAGTGACCCTTTCTGTCTTGTGTAAATTGAAACTATCAAAACACTTCAGGAACCTTGATCTTCAACTTCCAGAGTAGAACGTGGTAGCGTGATCAGACTCGTGCGCAATGCCTGCTCTAGTCTTAGACTAGCTTCGCTTATGGGCACATGCCTAAACCGTGCCATAAAAAAACGAACAAATTTGCACGTAATATTGGCCGTTTTAGATTATCCTGTAATATGTGCAGCAAATACAGTGTTTGTGTGCCCAATACACAACCATTCTCCATTTTGCGAATCAGCGAAGGGCCCGCGACCTTTCGGAAGGCAACACGCGAACCTTTGGACAGTTCTTTTACCGTTTTTGTTTTGCTTCCCATCAACATGTTCTGTATTGGGTGGGCCTGTATTGGCTCTTTGTATTGGGTGGGCATTTAACACCCACTCACTGCGAATTTCGCATGTTTAGACGTCGGGCGTAAGTCTACACTTCTGCCACGCAATAGAAAGTTTAATATAACAGTACGCAGCAAACAAAAGGATATAGCGTTAGCGTAGTGGTTGCATGCTCCAAACAGAGCATGTGGAGAACGTTAATGTAGCCTCAACTCTTACGAACGAACGCTATTTGTGGATCATTGCGTTCAAAGCTAATGCACGCAAGATATCCCGTACATAGGAGAAGACGGCGGGGCCTGTAAAATCAAGAGTCATTAACATCGAAACTTTCTAGCCGTCGCCTATGGTTAAATTCCTTCATTCCCAAATACTCGTCGTATTTTATTTGGGTAAGAGTAATGAGGCGACGCCAGCTGTATACTGCCGATAAAAGAGTTAAGTTTTTGAGATAAACAGTCGATTTGGGGCCCAGAATGCTCAATAACATTTGTCTACAAGGTTAGTTTATGTTATTGGTGGCCGCACCGAGATGGCGACGTTACTTATTCGCATGTTTCCAAGATAAGGCAAATGGGCCACAAGTGAAGCTGAGCCTGTTAGTAGGGGTCTTGAAAATTACTCAATTAGGGCATATGTCGAGAGAAAACGATGTGTGTTTAATGGTTAGACGCAACACTGAACCAAACGCGCAAGGAGGTGCAGACGCGCCGACTTCGGGTCAACTCGATTTAGTGGCGCACTTAAGGTTTCTATATGGAATAGATGTTTTTATAACTAGACTGCGCTGTAGACGCTTGATGATATGTAGAGTTTAACGTCACAAAACCACCATATCATTATGAGAATCGCCGTAGTAGAGAGCCCCGGAAATTCCGGTCACCTGGGGTTCTTTACAGTGCACCCAAATCTGAGCACACGAGCCTACACCACTTTCGCCTCCATCGAAAATGCAGCCACCTCTGCCGGAATTCGATCCCGTGACCTGCAGGTCGCCGTTGACGCTTACGTTTTTCTCATTCAAGAGGCTTAAGAGCAGCATATCTTCGCATTGCGCCGTTCAGTGAATCCTTAGTTGATTCACAGAAGCAAAAATATAGGATAGTGGGCACTTAACAACGGTAAATGCAAAAGGCATGAAATGACACTTTGAAACGGCTAGTATTACGCACGAAGTGGCTTGTTTCTTCACAGCATGGCTGAGGTTTGCACCGAGAAGAGAAGCATGCTAGCAATTTGGAAGGTGACAAGTACTAGGCCTGATTAGCGTATCGCGAACTATATACTCTCTATGATGAAGCTCAAGCGTCCTGTTTTTTTTAAAGGCGATAGTCTTTCTTGGGGACCTTCGACGCAAAAATTTTAGATCTGTCTGTCTGTCTGTCTGTCTGTCTGTCTGTCTGTCTGTCTGTCTGTCTGTCTGTCTGTCTGTCTGTCTGTATGTCTGTCTGTCTGTCTGTCTGTCTATCTATCTGTAAATTTGTCTGTTTGTCCACCCTTAACGGTACCCTAAACGGTACCAAAGTGGCCAAATGATACTCCAAACGGCTTACTCCATCCGCTGCGCCGTACCAATATTGCTCAAGCTGCAGCGTTCTTACTTGTGCGATTGTCAATTAAACAGCAATTCTTGCGCATATCTGAGGCACCCTAACAACACGTCAATATCCTGTATGTGTGTCTCATACTAGAAAAGGCATACATAAGTAATTACATGGACCGTAGCGTTTATAAAGTTGCGCTGACCAGGCAATGCTTGCACGAAAAGGCAAGTGTTTCCAACGGTTTGCTAAGACGACATGTTGGAGGCACCTACCCGTCGCCTTGCGTTCTGCACCTTATCACCTCCGAGACAGGCGCGTTGGCACGCACGCCTCCTTTTTCAAGATAGCTGTCAGATAGCACTCATGTCTCACGTGTAACCTGACTTGATGCACTCGTTCACCTCCGCTGCCCGCTCAAGGCAGCGCCACCATTATACCAATCACTGATTTTCTTGCCCAGAACATCAAATAAACGTTTTGTTCACTCTCTCCAGGCGCAAGACTGTCGTCTTTCGATGACATTTGTATTGTAAGATGCCGGTACCGGGCCAACTTTTTTCTCAGAATGGTGTAAAAAGTCGTCTGGAAAATTGGTACAGCCTCTTTTAGGGTTTTCCTTTAAAGATATACGCGTACATGGGCTATGAGGTATTCGCAGTATTATCTGACGTGCAGCGTGAGCTTGGCGTTTTGTGCATGATCTCGATTGGTGTTTCCTGCGCTTGAGTTCTCTTCATATTTAGTGCACTCGAAGTGGGCAATCGCGGTTGCCCAATGTATGTGGTCATACGCGCGCTAAAAGTTTTTTTCTTTCGCGAAGTCACCACTAGCCCAGGTAATAAATTTTAATTGTAGGAGTCACTTCAAAAGACTTGAAAGTGCCCTCGATCAGAGTCACCAACAATTTGAACGCTGCAAGCCTAATTCATGAATGAATCATCAAACTATTCAAAGTCGATGGCACATGACTTGACACTGCATAAAGCTTAACAGCTTCTAACTCAACAGAAAGCCTAACTGATTCCGACAATTGAAGTTAAGCGTGAAGTCATTCTCACGTCTCCTCTATTTGTTCTCAACGTTTTTCTTGGGACAATCTTGATGGTCTACCTTTTAACAGTTCAGGGATGTGCAAAGACGTCACATTCATTTCCAGTTACAACCTTACAACACAAAGTGGTGGTTCCATAGGATACCAGCACAGTTTCGCCGAGAAACAACCTCGAAAGAAAGAATGAGCTCGGCAGTGAGGCCACACGACTCGAAAGAGATTACCGTAAAATGCCGAGCAAGCTCCCCCGCTTCTCCTGGCAACGAATAATCCGGCCACACATGAGGAGAGGAGGCTTGCTCTAAATGGGTTCAGTAAAATTCTCCTATTGGCGTTTACTTCAAATCGATCTCCCAGAAAAAAAGGGGGGGCGCACATGTTTCGGCGGTGGTGCTTGTTGGAAGGTGTATGGTAATATACTCACCAATTTTCTACACTACTTCGCCAAATCCCCTCTACCCCGTAACATCAGAGTCCTCCCTTAAGAGCTCCCTGGACACTTGTTCACCACATATATAAACTTTATTTTCATAATCAACTGGAAGGCGACGGTTGCAATATGTGCCACCGCGACCTCCCACGTCCGAGCAACTATCGTGACGGCATCTCGAAGTACCGGTTCACGAAAATATTTCCTATAAAACTAATTCAGTGTCGTTGGGCTGCAATTCCACTGTGTACTGCTGAGCGCGACGTCTTTACACATCATGGTCTGTGCCATGCCCCAAGCGACAGCACTGTTCACACGTGGCTTGCAGGGAGAGTTCTCCGCAGCTGGTTTAAAGGAACGCCGCGTAACGTTTCCGACTGATGCTCCTTAGGTGACTCGAATGATGATTGCGTGGACGCCGTCCTAAATCACCCGGAGAAGCAGTTCTTAAGCGCGTCGCTATGAAGTTGACGCCTCTGAAAGGCATATCAACAACGTCGAGTTGTGCAAGGCGATGTCGGTGTCCTCTAAGATACACAAAGGGCAAGTGCCACCCACCGAGTGGAATGAAGTGTGAACAGATGGAAACCAAGACAGATGCGTCGTTCGTATGCGCCTATTTTGTTTATCGCGCGTGACATCCGTCGTTTATGTTGCCGTACCATTTTTCTTGCTTTTCCGCTTCTTCTCTCGCGCGACAAACAGCCACAGCGCCGTCACGTCAAGCCTGCTTCTCTGAAGTAGGGGCCGTCTCGTTACCGGCAGGGAGTAGGTCGGAAGCGGCACTGTAGTCTGTGCCGAAGCTGTTGTCGCATGTCGGGTAAAGCAGGTTGGATTCGTCACCCGAAATTGTACTGCGGATGTCAATTTCTCGCAGGACTTCCGCCAGTTGTTCCACGAGGCACAATGGTGAAACTGTCTCTGGGACGCGGACCCAATGGGCAGTGTAAGGCCAACCAACCCGGACAAGTTTTGTGCGGAGAATGCCATGCCTTGTCCCTGAAGCTGCTTGTGTGGTAGTAGCTTCCGTAAATCGGCGTGACCGTGGCTGTGCGTCTCGTTCGATGTTCCAACCTTGAAGCCAAGCGACCTTTCTGCCGATGATCCCCAATCGGAAGTTTTCACTCCAGTCCCTAGGGGGATGACCACCGTTTCCAGTGCCAATCTGAGAATATCGCAGGGAACTGGGAACAGGGCTTGGAATCAGCCATTTCCGAAAGCGGTGCCTTTGGTTGGCAAGAGTTTCCTCAGCTGACAAGCACACTATGGCTACTGAGCTAGCGGAGAAGTGGTGATGGCTGAGTGTCTTCCTTGGCACGGCTTCAGCTAGCAGTCGACTTGGAATGCCGTGTCGTCTATACCCACATTGTTGACGCCGAAGCTGGCCATGTACTGCCCTGTGGTTGCGAGAAGCGTGACTTCTGGCAGGGGTAGCTTGGCGATGGTTGCGGAAGTTGTAGTTGCTGAGATTGGCGGGTGTGAGGCTCACCAGCTGCCTGAGGAACACAGGCTGGTCGCGCACTTTCCCAAAACACGATTTCAGGACTGGCTGTCTTGTTGGTCGCCCTATCAGGGGAGGCAAACTCGAAGGCGACCGGAGACCGCAGCCCCGTCGACATCCCGGTGGCGACTCTTGGACAAACGTGGCATTTGTCGGGGCTCTAGATGCGTCCCCAACTGATCACCAGCCAGTCAGGATCGCCCGCCCTTGTCTCCAGGTCGAGTGTGGTGGCTCACAGTCGGCTCTCGTCCGCGTCCCCAACCGATCACCAGCCAGTCAGGATCGCCCGCCCTTGTCTCCAGGTCGAGTGTGGTGGCTCACAGTCGGCTCTCGTCCGTAAGGAAACTACGATGTCACTCGTGGCAGCTAGGGCATTCAGCTAGGATGCTGACGTGATGAATGGTTGCCAGGTGACTTGCAGGGAGCGTAAACCATGCGGAGAAAACTTCGTTGTCTTTTCTTAAGCAGAGTCGATTTCTTTGAATTGATTACTAAAAAAAAGCGAAAGACAAAATACAGATAACTAGTATTACGTAATTTTGTTCGTTAGTGAAAATGACAGATATCCGAAGAAAGTAAATATTCCAATATAATATCGAGGAGACAATGATAGGGACAATTCTAATCTGTATGACCTGCCCAACCCATGGCCGATCCCCCTGCGTGGGTAGGTGCCTGTCATTCGTGGACCATCATCATTCAAATATATAGTTCTTCTTACAAGCAACCAAGTACTCAACCTATCACATGCACCAATTGTGGGTAATAGTTCAATAACCAAGCAGCATATTTCGAAAACAGCCATTTGATTATTCTAAATAAGAAAAAAGTTGCTAACGGAAAGCATCAAAAAACCTTAAAATATATGAGAAATAATCGTATTAAAATGTATTGCCGTCCTCGACGAGACGTGCAGGAATTCCAAGAAAAACAAAACAAAGTCTCGTTAATAGCGGAAGCTACCGTGTTCGAGGTAAATGGGTGACCTAAAACTTCGTGTTGATACTTTTGCTGTGTTTGAGGGGCCGGTGTTTGAATGTTGTAATTTAATAAATGAGAAATCGTTCGATCCCATGAAAATCGAAACAATGAGAATATGCATCTTTACTTGAGAAGATTTCTTTATAGAAGGGGTGACAAATGTTCCTGCGGCTATTTCGCAAGACCTGTGCTCCAACTGAGAGTAGAAAAGTAATCAATATGTTTAGTTCGAGATAATACATCACAATTCTGAAAATTCAACTTCTTCAATGGGTAATAGCCATATGCAGTAGAACAACTCAGTTTACCCTGCGCATGCCCATACAACTGCTCACCTTCGGTCATTCGTCGTTCAGACAGCGAAGAAGGATTGGAATGACCTTTCATCCCACGTCGTGCGCCACTCCAGCCCCATTCTTTTCAAAGCGCACATGGAAGAAACCCTGTATTGCCCACCCCTCATGTAACACCCCTACCTGAGGTTTTGAGGTATAATAAATAAAAAAAAAGAAAAAAGAGTTGGTTTTCTAGGTAACTTCAGATATATAGTGACAGTGTACTGCACCGTATGCTTATTCTGTAGCCTGTATGCATTGCTGGGTTTAGGAATACTGCGACTTCGGTAGTTATTTCAGTCATGTTTAGCAGAGACCCTTTTTGTCTTGTGTAAATTTAAACTACCAAAACACTTCAGAAACCTTGATCTTCAAATTACAGAGTAGAACGTGGTAGCGTGATCAGACTTGTGCGCAATGCCTGCTCTATAGTCTTAGCCTAGCCTCGTTTTTAGGCACATGCCTAGACCGGGCCGTAAAGAAAAAAAATGAACAAATTTGCACGTAATATTGGCCGTTTAAGATTATCCTAAAATTTGTACAGCAAATACAGTGTTTGTGTGCCCAATACACAACCATTCTCCATTTTGCGAATCAGCGAAGGGCCCGCGACCTTTCGGAAGCCAACACGCGAACCTTTGGCCACTTCTTTTACCGTTTTTGTTTTGCTTCCCATCAACATGTTCTGTATTGGGTGGGCCTGTATTGGCGCTTTGTATTGGGTGGGCATTTAACACCCACTCACTGCGAATTTCGCATGTTTAGACGTCGGGCGTAAGTCTACACTTCTGCCACGCAATAGAAAGTTTAATATAACAGTACGCAGCAAACACAAGGATATAGCGTTAGCGTAGTGGTTGCATGCTCCAAACAGAGCATGTGGAGAACGTTAATGTAGCCTCAACTCTTACGAAGGAACGCTATTTGTGGATCATTGCGTTCAACGCTAATGCACGCAAGATATCCCGTACATAGGAGAAGACGGCGGGGCCTGTAAAATCAAGAGTCATTAACATCGAAACTTTCTAGCCGTCGCCTATGGTTAAATTCCTTCATTCCCAAATACTCGTCGTATTTTATTTGGGTAAGAGTAATGAGGCGACGCCAGCTGTATACTGCCGATAAAAGAGTTAAGTTTTTGAGATAAACAGTCGATTTGGGGCCCAGAATGCTCAATAACATTTGTCTACAAGGTTAGTTCATGTTATCGGTGGCCGCACCGAGATGGCGACGTTACTTATTCGCATGTTTCCAAGATAAGGCAAATGGGCCACAAGTGAAGCTGAGCCTATTAGTAGGGGTCTTGATAAATTACTCAATTAGGGTATATGTCGAGAGAAAACGATGTGTGTTTAATAGTTAGACGCAACACTGAACCAAACGCGCAAGGAGGTGCAGACGCGCCGACTTCGGGTAAACTCGATTTAGTGGCGCACTTAGGGTTTCTATATGGAATAGATGTTTTTATAACTAGACTGCGCCGTAGACGCTTGATGATATGTAGAGTTTAACGTCACAAAACCACCATATCATTATGAGAATCGCCGTAGTAGAGAGCCCCGGAAATTCCGGTCACCTGGGGTTCTTTACAGTGCACCCAAATCTGAGCACACGAGCCTACACCACTTTCGCCTCCATCGAAAATGCAGCCACCTCTTCCGAAATTCGATCCCGGTCGCCGCTGACGCTTACGTTTTTCTCATTCAAGAGGCTTAAGAGCAGCATATTTTCGCTTTGCGCCGTTCAGTGAATCCTTAGTTGATTCACAAAAGCAAAAATATAGGATAGTGGGCACTTAACAACGGTAAATGCAAAAGGCATGAAATGACACTTTGAAACGGCTAGTATTACGCACGAAGTGGCTTGTTTCTTCACAGCATGGCTGAGGTTTGCACCGAGAAGAGAAGCATGCTAGCAATTTGGAAGGTGACAAGTACTAGGCCTGATTAGCGTATCGCGAACTATATACTCTCTATGATGAAGCTCAAGCGTCCTGTTTTTTTTAAAGGCGATAGTCTTTCGTGGGGACCTTCGACGCAAAAATTTTAGATCTGTCTGTCTGTCTGTCTGTTCGTCTGTACATTTGTCAGTTTGTCCACCCTTAACGGTACCCTAAACGGTACCAAAGTGGCCAAATGATACTCCAAACGGCTTACTCCATCCGCTGCGCCTATTAATATTGCTCAAGCTGCAGCGTTCATACTTGTGCAATTGTCAATCAAACAGCAATTCTTGCGCATATCTGAGGCACCATAACAACACGTCAATATCCTGTATGTGTGTCTCTTACTAGAAAAGGCATACATAAGTAATTACGTGGACCGTAGCGTTTATAAAGTTGCGCTGACCAGGCAATGCTTGCACGAAAAGGCAAGTGTTTCCAACGCTTTGCTAAGACGACATGTTGGAGGCACCTACCCGTCGCCTTGCGTTCTGCACCTTATCACCTCCGAGACAGGCGCGTTGGCACGCACGCCTCCTTTTTCAAGATAGCTGTCAGATAGCACTCATGTCTCACGTGTAACCTGACTTGATGCACTCGTTCACCTCCGCTGCCCGCTCAAGGCACTCTAACGCAGCGCCACCATTATACCACTCACCATTTTTCGTGCCCAGAACATCAAATAAACGTTTTGTTCACTCTCTCCAGACGCAACACTGTCATCTGTCGATGAAATTTGCATTGTAACATGCCGGTACTAGGCCAATTTCGTTCTTAGAATGGTGTAAAAAGTCGTTTGGAAAATTGGTACAGCCTCTTTTAGGGTTTTCCTTTAAAGATATACGCGTACATGGGCTATGAGGTATTCGCAGTCTTATCTGACGTGCAGCGTAAGCTTGGCGTTTTGTGCATGACCTCGAATGGTGTTTCCGGCGCTTGAGTTCTCTTCATTTTTAGTGCACTCGAAGTGGGCAATCGCGGTTGCCCAATGTATGTGGTCATACGCGCGCTAAAAGTTTTTTCTTTCACGAAGTCACCACTAGCCCAGGTAATAAGTTTTAATTGTAGGAGTCATTTCAAAAGACTTGAAAGTGTCCTCGTTCAGAGTCACCAACAATTTGAACGCTGCAAGCTTAATTCATGAATGAATCATCAAACTATTCAAAGTCGATGGCACATGACTCGACACTGCATAAAGCTTAACAGCTTCTAACTCAGCAGAAAGCCTAACTGATTCCGACAATTGAAGTTAAGCGTGAAGTCATTCTCACGTCTCCTCTATTCGTTCTCAACGTTTTTCTTGCGACAATCTTGATGGTCTACCTTTTAACAGGTAAGAGATGTGCAAAGACGTCACATTCATTTCCAGTTACAACCTTACAACACAAAGTGGTGGTTCCATAGGATACCAGCACAGTTTCGCCGAGAAACAACCTCGAAAGAAAGATTGAGCTCGGCAGTGAGGCCACACGACTCGAAAGAGATTACCGTAAAATGCCGAGCAAGCTCCCCCGCTTCTCCTGGCAACGAATAATCCGGCCACACATGAGGAGAGGAGGCTTGCTCTAAATGGGTTGAGTAAAATTCTCCTATTGGCGTTTATTTCAAATCAATCTCCCAGAAAAAAAAGGGGGGGCGCACATGTTTCGGCGGTGGTGCTTGTTCGAAGGTCTATGGTAATATACTCACCACTTTTCTACACTACTTCGCCAAAATCCCCTCTACCCCGTAACATCAAATCCCTCCCTTCAGAGCTGCAAGGACACTTGTTCACAACATATATAAACTTTATTTTCATAATCAACTGGAAGGCGACGGTTGCAATATGGGCCACCTTCACCTTCCACGTCCGAGCACCTATCATGACGGCATCTCGAAGTACCGGTTCACGAAAATATTTCCTATAAAACTAATTCAATGTCATTGGGCTGCAATTCCACTGTGTACAGCTTAGCACGACGTCTTTACACATCATGGTCTGAGACATGCCCCAAGCGACAGCGCTGTTCACACGTGGCTTGCAGGGAGAGTTCTCCGCAGCTGGTTTAAAGGAACGCCGCGTAACGTTTCCGACTGATGCTCCTTAGGTGACTCGAATGATGATTGCGTGGACGCCGTCCTAAATCACCCGGAGAAGCAGTTCTTAAGCGCGTCGCTATGAAGTTGACGACTCTGAAAGGCATATCAACAACGTCAAGTTGTGCATGGCGATGTCGGTGTCCTCTAAGATACACGAAGGGCAAGTCCACACACCGAGTGGAATGAAGAGTGAACAGATGGAAGCCAAGACAGATGCGTCGTTGGTATGCGCCTATTATGTTTACCGCACGTGACATCTGACGTTTGTGTTGCCGTACCATTTTTCTTGCTTTTCCGCTTCGTGTCTCGTGCGACAAACAGCCGCAGCGCCGTCACATCAAGCCTGTTTCTCTGAAGTAGTGGCCGTCTCAGTTACCGGACAGGGAGTAGGTCGGAAGCGGCACTGTAGTCTGTGCCGAAGCTGATGTCGGATGTCGGGTAAAGCAGGTTGGGCTCGTCACCCGAAATTGTACTGCGGATGTCAATGTCTCGCAGGACTTCCGCCAGTTGTTCCACGAGGCACAATGGTGAAACTGTCTCTGGGAGGTGTACCAAATGGGCAGTGTAAGGCCAACCAACCAGGACAAGTTTTGTGCGGAGAATGCCATGCCTTGTCCCTAAAGCTGCTTGTGTGGTAGTAGCTTCCGTAAATCGGCGTGACCGTGGCTGTGCGTCTCGTTCGATGTTCCAAACTTGAAGCCAAGCGACGTTTCTGCCGATGATCCCTGGTCGGAAGTTTTCGCTCCAGTCCCCAGGGGGATGACCACCATTTCCAGTGCCAATCTCAGAATATCGCAGGGAACTGCGAACAGGGCTTGGAATCAGCCATTGCCGCAAGCGGTGTCTTTGGTCGGCAAAAGTTTCCTCTGCTTGCAAGCACACCATGGCTGCTGAGCTAGCGGAGACGTGGCGATGGCTGAGTGTCTTTCTTGGCACGGCTTCAAGTAGCAGTAGACTTGGAATGCCGTGTAGTCTATACCCACATTGTTGACGCCGAATCTGGCCATCTACTGCCCTGTGGTTGCGAGAAGCGTGACTTCTGGCAGGAGTAGCTTGGCGATGGTTGCGGAAGTTGTAGTGGCTGACGTTGGTGGTTGTGAGGCTCACCAGCTGCCTGATGAACACAGGGTGGTCGCGCACTTTCCCGAAACACGATTTCAGGACCAGCTGTCTTGTTGGTCGCCCTATCAGGGGAGGAAGACTCGAAAGGTGACTGGAGACCGCAGTCCCGTCGAAACCCCGGTGGCGACTCTTGGACAAACGTGGCATTTGTCAGGGTTCTAGATGCGTCCCGAACTGATGACCAGCCAGTCAGGATCGCTCGCCCTTGTCTCCAGGTGGATTGTGGTGGCTCACAGTCGGCTGACGTCCGTAAGGAAAGTACGATGTGACTCGTGGCAGCTAGGGCATGCAGCTAGGATGCTGACGTGACGCCTGCTTGCCAGCTCACTTGCCAGGAACGTAATCCACGTGGAGCAAACTTCGTTGTCTTTCCTCAAGCTGAGTGAATTTCTTTTAATTGATTACTGAAAGAAATCGAAAGAAGACAAAATTTACTTGACTTGTATTATGTAATTTTGTTTGTTGGTGAAAAGGACAGTAATCCGAAGAAAGTAACTATGCCAACATAATGTCGAGGAGACAATGATAAGGACGACTCTAATCTGTTAGATAGGCACCTATCATCTGTGTAATCTGGTTTAATAGGCGCCTATCATCCATGAACCATTAGTTTCATAATTTATGGGTTGTGTTCCAGTTCTTAGACAGCACGTTGACAGTCTACGCAGACTGCTTAGAAGACCACACCAAGCCCATGCTGTCCGAGAACTGGAACACATTTAGACAGCTTTTACGCGATGATGCGCCACCTCGCGTCGAGAAGAAAAAGGTAAAAGATAGAAACGTAATAGTTGTAATTTCTGGCTTATTTCGCGTTAAAATAAAAAACAAATAAACGTTACTCACATTGAGCGTCTGGGAAAGCGTCTGCTTGTGTGCAGACGGCCATTTTGGAGAGATTTGATCTATCTGAGGGATTCGCTGAGCCGCCATCTTGTTTAGACAGCAAAGTAGCCTGCATCGTATTTGTCTACGATGCGGTCTTCTCGGAGCTGTCTACTTTGCCGGCTACGTGAGAATTGAAATGGGACTTAAAATGGCCGCCGTCCATTTAGCTGTCTATTTAGCCGTCTACGGTGAGTACTGGAACACAGCCATGGTTCTTCTAAGAAGCAACCAAGTGTCAAATCTATGGCACGCACCGACTGTGGGTAGTAGTTCATTAACCAAGTAGCATAATTTGGAAATAGCAACACGTTTATTTGAAACAAGACGGAAGTTTCTAACTGAAATCATGAATGAACCTTCAAAAAAATAGGAACTATAGTATTCAACATCTATTTCCGCCGTCGCTTAGACGCGCAGAAATTTTAATAAACAAAAATGAGCAAATTTACATCATTTTCTACGCTAATGTGTTCAAGTTAAAAAGGTAAGCTAAATCTTTATATTGATACTTTCTCTGTGATATATAGGCTGTTATTAGAATGTTAAAATTTAATAAATGAAATCGTCAAAATACCCTAAAATCTTCGGAAATCATCAACAGTGACTATGTACTTGTTTTATTCGAAAAAAGGTTCTTATAGAAAGTGTGGCAAATGTTCCTGCGTTTATTTTGCGATACCTGTCTTGATTAGGAATAGTTCAATATCACGAAACAAAATTTCGAATGGTCATCTTCCTTAATGAAAAATAGCTGACGCAGTAGAAAAAAAATTGTTTTCCTGATCCTTTCAGATATTTAGCAACAGGGTGCAGCATCGTAGCCCTATTCTGTAGCGGGTATGACACCAGTGCTATTTTTAAGTATACGGCGAATCTGGTAGCTCTCTCAGTTATGTTTAACACTGACCCTTTGGGTCTTGTGTACACTTCAAACTATCGGTACACTTATGGAAACCTTGATCTTCAACTTCGCGAGTGCAACGCGGTTGCGTAATCGAGCCCGTGTGCACCGCCGGCTCAATTTCTAGTCCATAGCTTCGCTTATCGGCGCATGCTTCAACCTTGCCGTAAGGAAGCGAACCAATCAGCTCGTAATACTGGCAGTTTCAAATTATCCTGAAATACCTACTGCAATACAGTTGTTATGTGTCCACCAAACCATAATATTCTCTTTTGCGAATCATCAACAGGCCCGCTACTTGTCCGAAGGCAACAGACGAACACCGCACCGCTTATTTTGTCTAAACTTTGGAGGTTATGTTTACAATTAGCGCGTTGTAATAGCGAGGGGGGGGTGGCTTCAAAACACCCACTTGTTGCGCAATTCACATCTTTTGACGACTAGAGCCATTCTACGCTTCTGCCAGGCAATATTGCATACATTGAATAGACTCCTTTCACTACATGGTAACCAATTTCGGTTTGTGTTTTGTGTTTAAAGCTGTGGCATGGCTCTGTGGTAGCACACCTGCTTGCCACTCGTAAGGCACGGGTTATATTCTCACTCGAATCGAATATCTTTATTTTTTGTTATTACTGTCTTAACTTTTTGGTCACTGACAACGCTCATTTTTTGCTCGCAACCAACGGCGCTGACACCAACACCTCAATTGTTTGTGAAAGGGTCTGTTTTACGCCGCGGAGTTAAGATCTAGCCACAGTAATATGGCTAGCAGTTCGAAGCAAGGACATAACCTGGTCATTCAAAGATGCGTGTGGCTTTTCAGACTCGCAGTAGTAGCTCGACGAGTTGTGTTTGCACTACAGGGGCCCTGCAACACTTTTTCAAATAACTATCGAACGGCTTCAATAAAATGTTTCATTGCCTCTCGAAGCGATGAATCGACTACGTATACGAGCGGAGTTGAAGGGATGCGTCCCACGTTTCAAGCGTGGTGCCTTGCTTTATTACCAGCCAGTGCGCTGAAAGATACACAGAAATGGAGATGGGTGGGGCGGGGGTCATGATATTGAAAGGTCTTACCGAGTGACTGAAAAGCAGGTGCGGGTCTATAGCCGCTCATGCAAAATGGTCGACGTTGTCGTCACGTGCATCACGTGTTTTCTTAGCGCCAAATACACTTGCATAACAAAACGATGAAAATCAATACGCTGGTGGTTGTTTTGTGTCACCTGCTTCTTCAAGCGTCACTGCTTCTACCGATTCAATTCTCTTTACATGGATAGTTGAACCTGCAGCCTTTCATGCCTACCGTATCCTTTAGATGATGACACAGCTTTGTCCCCCTATCTGTGCTTGTTTGAGAATGCCATGCTTGAGAATGCTGCACCGCATCCTAAACAGACATAATCTGTCTATATTTTTAACGTGGTAAGAGAATAAATTGAGAAGGAATAAAAAAATGAGGCAGTGGCGGACCAGTCAAACATGTATCTTATTGTAACTATTGCTCATCTTAAGGAGCAATGAATGACTAAATGCACGAAGACAAATATCGAAGCAGTAGAACAATCGAGCACGCGATGTGGACCATGGAAGTCACAAAGAAAACTTCTCACGATGAGCCTGGAGATCGTTGTCATATCCTCGAATGGTATTTATGCGACTTTTTCAATATACACCATCCTATGTTGTTCCTAAGGCCTTGAGCAACGTGCCGTCACTATACAGGCATCGTGTAGACCACTCAACGAATTTTTAAACGCCTGTACTTGTAATGACGAATGATCTTGGAAGGTGACCCTAACTTTAAGAAAAATGCTAATCTCTGGCAGGTTCTGCATTGAATGAACCAAAATACTGAAGCTCAAAAAGAAAAAAGAAACAAAAACAAACAAACACAATTTAAAGTTTACATAGCAGTAACTTGTCGATCGACTAAACTGCTTTTAGCAGTGATGACGACAGTGCGTTTCAATTGTCAATAGTGTGAGGGAAAAAAAAGAAAATTTGAAGGTGATAAGGAGTTAAGGTTTCAAAGTTATGTTGTTTGGTTTTTCATGTTCTTGACAGACGTAGATATAGACCGGGATGAAGGGGCAACTTGTAAGTTTTAAGGAGCAAAAGAAATTTAGGCCAGAGTATTTTTCATCGTAATTTAAAAGCCTGTATTGCACCAATACGCATGATTGCTCTTGAAGAGTCAGTTTTACGGAATTCAGAAAAAATAAATCTGACAGCTTTGCGCTGAAGCATCTCAAGTCCTGCACTATTGTGTTTGGTCAGCGCATCCCACACGGTGCAGGTGTATTCCAACTTTGGCCTAATTAGTGCTTTAAATGCATGAAATTTCGTTTCTGGGTGTGCCTGTTTTAGTTTGTGGCACAAAACACAAAGTTTGCAAAAACAATGAGCACAAATGTTAGCGATATCAGAATTCCAACGAAGGTGTTTAGCTATGGTCACTCCCAAATATTTTTATTCATTTACCTCAACTAAAGAATTAGTTGGAAAACTAAGAAAAGAATTGTTTATTTATTTATTTATTTATTTTGTTATATGCAAGTATACTGTTCTTGCTTCATTTAACTTCATGTCCCATATCTTAAACCAAGAATAAACGTTATGAACCTTACGAATATAGGTAATAAAGCATTGGAAGAGTAAAAGAACAACCAGGCGTCACACAATGCGAATAGCATAACTAGTGGGTCATCGAATTCACCAATCCATTTCAGAAGCTTGTTTTCATCACCTATTAACTGTGGGGCATACCCACTTCAGGCATAATTCTTTATCGTCGTCTGCCACTTCATAAGCTATTGGCACAAAATTCCTTGCAAGTATTTAGCGGATATTACGCTATCACGCTTGTCAGAAAAATGAAAAATTATAGCATACGATAAATACTGGCCCACTACCCAATAAATTATTATGATTAATGCCGTAGTGGGTACTCAGCAAGTGTGCTTGCAGCAGTTACCCAATGAGTGTATAGAAAACGCTCTGAAAGACCACTCTTCTAGCTTTCGCTGTAACTGTGCGGCGCCTTCCGCACAGGCCTGGTGTTTTTACGTTTGGCCATTTCATTTCATTCAAATCTGTGATCAGTTGACGCCGCAACGATTCGCTCACGCTTCTGATCACCTCTTACGAACCAGTCTACGCGCTCCGCAATCACTTCTTCAGGAATGGTTTCAGGATTCAGATAGGAAAAACAACCATTTTCAGCATTCGTCGGGGGTCCTTTTTTCACTTCAAAATTTTGGTACTCCATCCCTGCACGCTACCAATAGACTTCGAAATGACTGGTTCCAGCGTTAAGCACGCCTACTCCGAGCTGATGGCTTTTCATGCCTAATACGAAAGCGTTATGTGGTGCTACATGCATTTGTTATTGTCGACCTTTACGAAGAGTGGCTCACACCCAATTCAAGGGATTGGCTAAGAACCTCTGTAAGACGACCCGAAGGCGGAATCTATTCTCTTATTTCTCCTTTTAACTTCCCAGTGTATATTACTGTACATATTCTTCTCCCCCCCCCCCGTGCGCCTACATTCAAAACTATGTGATTTTACGGCATTTCCAGGATCCGCCCATCTCTGCTCTGGCGATGATCTCTAAGGGGATGAGGTCATGACGAAGTCATATGGTATGTCATCACGGGATGATGACTTTTTGCATCCATCGTGGTGACGCCCTACGGTCTTCTTTCGTGTTTCATATTTATGGCACCTAACGCTTATCAACGTGAAAATTCTGGGCTAGTTGGTGATGCATGGTGAACCACAGTGCACCACCAGCTAGACGAGGACGATAGTTAGGAGGACACATGAAACGCGTTCGCCATGCATCTAACGCTTTTCCCAGGATGTTCTCTGGCAGCGCGACTAGCCTAGTAACGACGCAGAAGAAAGAACGACCAAATAAAAACGGAATGCATACATATGACCAGTTGGATGACCACAACTATTACACAATAGTCGTCGATTACCGCCGAAACCCTATATTTACTGTAACACAGGGTGTTTGTCAAGCCCTCGTAATAATTTCGCGAATAGGACGGCTATGACTAGCCTGCGTTCTGCGCACGCCAACATCGACTAAAAATGTGTAGACTCGGTCAATAACTTGATCCGTTGCAATACTGGCATGGTACATACTACTTCATATTGGCACGGGGCTGTGACGTGAACGAAAGGAACACACTCGAACTTCAAATTAACCTTTTTATTCGTCCGAACTCTTGGTCAGGAAACTGAAAATTCGATTACAGCAGCACACGGGCACTCATAGCTGTGAGCATAGCGTGGGCCGACCATCAACAGACGAGCGGTGAAGCGCGTCGCTTTTTATACACGTGGCGTCGAACATTCTAGCGTTATCGCTAGCGGCCACGTAGGTTCCAGAATAATCTGGAATGTCCGAAAAATGGGCGTTATTTTAACACAACGATCTATTAAAATCGTGAACCTTTTAGAACAATGAGGCGCAGTTTGTGCTGAGCATTCAACACAGGCTTTGATATGTGGTGTTCAACGTCCCAAACCCACGATTTGATTATGAGAGACGCCGTAGTGGAGGGCTCCGGAAATCTCGACCACCTGGTATTCATTAAAGTGTGCCCAAATGTGAGCACACGTGCCTTAGCATTTTCGCCTCCATCTAAAATTCAGCCACTGCAGGCGGCATTCGATCCCGTGGTCTGTGGGTCCGCAGCCGAGTACCTTAGCCACTAGACCACCGTAGTGGAGCTCTAGAAAGGCTTTGAGGCTGTGTAGCGAATCAAACACAAGTGTAAATAAGAAACTTGCGTGGCAACATGTCCGACCATGCCACCTAGGTCAACACTATGAGCACAACAGTCCAGACATTTTCGATTGCAACATAGCGGGTTATCACTACCGCTCGCGAAAATGCTAACACGCAAAACTAGATAAGCAACAAAGTAATCAGTTACTGGTCCCTCCGCAAAATCATCACTAATAACGAATGCTTGACGGCCCCTACAAAACGTGTTACGCTGCTCTGAAAGCTTTTTTTTTCTTGGCCACTCGGTGCATAAGCTGGTATATACTTATGTTTAACACATACCATTGAAAGATCTTAAAGTGTTTCGTGCTCCATACGTTATTCTGCAAGTCGACGATGAGGTTTCTCGCCATGGATGAAAAAAAGTGGAGCATTTGATATAAATCGCAATGAAATATTCTCGATCAGCTTAGTCCATTTCTGTTTCTAATTTATGACTTCATGCCAATACAATGAGCTGCACTTCTTTTTTCACTTTGGCAACGCGACTAAATATCATTAGCGATCGTTGGCGGAGCGTCAAAGGTCTCTAATCACCACACATTCGCCAACTCTCAAATCTACACTGATGGAGCGCCGCGTTCGGAACTGCGCGAGCGACCTCTGCATCTGTAAATTTGCCACATCTAGGCGTGCGTAGTGCCTACGACACTCTTCATTTGCATTTCTAGAAGCGAAGCTTCTTAAGGCGTGGCTTGTGCGTCCCCGTTGTCGATGTGCGTAGCCACCACTGGCACATACCCGAGAGATCGGGTATGTGCCACAAAGAACAGAAGGGTATGTGCCACAGGAGAAGGAGAGAGACGATCGCGATGAAAAGCTGCGACGTTGTACTTTGAGTGTTCACTAGGTGAACGGACGGACGGATGGACGGACGGACGGACGGACGGACGGACAGACGGACGGACGGACGGACGGACGGACAGACAGACAGGCAGACAGACAGACAGACAGACAGACAGACAGACAGACAGACAGACAGACAGATATACGAACGCACTGCCGCACGCACGGATGGACGCACGGATGGACGCAAGCAAAAACAAACGGATGGACGGAAGCGCGAATGGATCAATGGACGCCTCACCCTACTCAATATCAATTACTCCGTGGATATGCTGTGATCTTTATCATTGTTCTTCACTGGAGTTGCAACAGCCTCTTTGGTCGTTGAAAGTGCTACGAACGATGAGCGCCAAGTTGAAAAAAAAAGGAAATGATTGATTGATATGTGGTGTTCAAGATCTCAAAACCAACTTATGACTATGAGAGACGCCGTAGTGGAGGGCTCAGGAAATTTTGACCACCTGGGGTTCTTTAACGTGCACCCAAATGTGAGCACACGAGCCTACAACATTTTTGCCTCCATCGGAAATGCAGCCCCGCCGCGGTGGTCTAGTGGCTAAGGTACTCGGCTGCTGACCCGCAGGTCGCGGGTTCGAATCCCGGCTGCGGCGGCTGCATTTCCGGTGGAGGCGGAAATGTTGTAGGCCCGTGTGCTCAGATTTGGGTGCACGTTAAAGAACCCCAGGTGGTCGAAATTTCCGGAGCCCTCCACTACGGCGTCTCTCATAATCAAATGGTGGTTTTGGGACGTTAAACCCCACATATCAATCAATCAATCCATCGGAAATGCAGCCGCCGCCGCCACCGGAATTCAAACCCGCTACCTGCGGGTCAGCAGCTGAGTACCTTAGCCACAACACCACCGCGGCGGGGCGACAAGGAAATAATAAAAGAAGAGGCCAACTGTGCTGGATATAATATAATACCGTAAACCCAGAATAATTTCACAGCATAAAACAAACTGGTTAGAGTGATTGCACTGCTTTGTATTGCCGCTATTCATTTGACAGCACTGCTGACGTCCAGAGCAGTTATCTCAGCCACGGCGTAACAAATGAATGGAATGTGCGAACAAGGCATATCTCTGGAGCCGCGCATGCTAGATGTGGCCCGTTTTGAAATGTAGATGTCGCTCAGATTGTTCCGAGCGCGATACTCCGTCGTTCTAAAGATCTGTGTTGACCACTGTACAACTCCACTACGTAGCGCTTATGCGTCGCCACAAGGCCCCAGAAACTCAAGCCACATAACTATGGTTCTATCTAGGCTATCCTATTATCATTCCTAAAATCTTTGAGCATACTGAGTATTTTTTCTGCACAAGATCTGCTGGTAGACGTGTCGAGGTCAGACTCCTTCAAACATGTTATTTCAGTTATATATTATGAGAGTTATCCTAGAAGTTGCTGATGACAATTCTGATAAACATTAGCCAGCATGCCCTGGAGTGAGGCATTTCAAAGTTTAAGGCGTTTCTCTGCGGGCACGCCATTTCTTTTTTAATACGGATTCAACACCTTGAGGTAAGGGTACGCCATTAAGTATCTTGCGGAAATTGCTCTGTGGTGAGACCACATGATGCAAATGACCAAAGGATCCACCAAGGTCTTTCTGGCTCAATCTCCGACTGCACCAACATGAGCCAGGTGTAGTCAGAGTCATTGCATGCAGAAAGGATATATTTTATCTACATGCACAAGATTATATTTTAATTGTCGTCGTGGTGGGTGTGTATACTGCATGTCCCGCCACCACCTACCACTAGCGAGCACGGCACAAGAGCATACCGGCCCGCGAATATTTTCGAGTGAAACCAACTTCAATATTTTTTGGCTGCAGTAACAACACGAAGAGCTCGGCGCGCACTGTTGATACAGGATGTTGTCCTTTTTGCCCCTGGCAAGAACTTTTCTGAAAATCAAAGGGGTGAGGGGCGATATCCAGGAACGCCGCCTACCACATCAGTGTGATAATCCCGAGGCGGCTGAAGTTGGCATCATGTGGACCGCATCCTTGCTTGACCAAGACAGAAGCTACAAACGGCGTTGCTGTCTGCGGCAACCGGGAAAGCAATATTCCGGATGCCGAGTAGCAACAAGCGGCGTACCAAAAAAGCACTTACACCAGAAAAGCAAGGAAGCATACAGGCGGACAACAGAAGGGACACGTCGTTATCATGTGCTCCCATAGGTGCAGCTGCCGTTGCATTCGATCAAGAAGCTGTGGTTCGTTGCTCTTCCTTTCCCACTTAGTGACTCGCTTGGCAACGAGCCGTCACGCCGGCATGCCAAGCCTGCTTAATAAAAAAATTGCCCGCAGCTTCCCTCGGGGGAACACTGAGGAGGATGCGGAGCATATAATTGGTTAACGGGGTGTTAAAGTGCGACTTACTTGGGTCGATGGCCAAATTGGTTAACGTGGTTGTGAAATGGGGTGTTAAATTGCGACTTACTTGGGTCGATGGCTAAATTGGTTAACGTGGTTGTAGGAGGGGGTGTTAAATGAGTGAACACGTACACACGTATGCGAAAGGGCGGCGCTGGTCGAAAGGACGTCGATCATTGTGTTTGTGGATTCGTTGGCATTCATTTCACGGCGACTTCGGACGTCGACGCGCCGTACAAACCAACGGACGAGCGGCAACTGAGCGAGCGAGCGCCGACCTTGAGTATATATACAGCGCGACGGCGCATGCGCTGTCAGCTGTCGAATGTTCTCGAAGGAGAAGCGCGCGCGCGGAGCAGATGGCGACGGCGCGACGGCGCATGCGCTGTCAGCTGTCGAATGTTCTCGAAGGAGAAGCGCGCGCGGCACAGATGGTGGGCGACGGCGCGACGGCGCATGCGCGCGCGTCAGCTGTCGAATGTTCGAGAAGCGGTGCGGACGGCGCGGACGGCGCACAAATGACCATCTTGCTGCGCACAGAGCGTAGCTGTTATATGAACGATGTCTTGTGTGTGGAAGATTGTGTTGGATGGGCAGTTCGGCTGGCGTGATTCATCACCCGCAGTCGTCGCCCATCGGATACTAAAGTCTCGCGGAACAAAGATCTAAAGGTGTAAGTTCCGAGCTCGCATGTGCGCTGTGTTTTTGTGTCCTCGTCCTTTTTGCGCTGTTTTTTCCTGCTAAAAAAGCCCTAGGTGGTGCCTCTTTCAGCATAAAGTGATCTTCCAGCCAAAATATTCTTAACTTTCGTTGGCTTCTTCGACAGGCACACTTGTGCATGTGGCTGCAGGAGAGGACATCATGGGCCTCAAGATGGTAGCCGACTGGAAGAATTTTTGTCTGGAAATCAAAACGTCTTCCTGGATTTTTCTTACAAAATTCTTACCCACTCTTCCTTACAAAGTTGGCACTGGGGCCGGGCTCGAACCAACGAGAGGTCTTCTCTGACACATAGGTCTACTGCTGGCGACGCACCGCAGGGCTGTTTTTAAGGCACTGGGTGGATCCTTTGAGTCACTAAACGTCCAACCATAAGTGCCGCTGGCCGTGACATTAGAATCCTTTTACGGGGAACCGCTGCTGCGCGTGGTTGCACCAAGGACGAGGGATCTTGCCACGCATTGCGTAAGACTCGCCAGACTGGAAGGCGCCGATTGCTGCGCGTCGTCGCAGCCAAGGACGAGTGACGTTCCCACATATTGTGTGATTTGAAGGCGCCGATTGCTTCAACGGGCTCGTGGGCTGAGGGAGTTCGCTGTGCGTTGCGTGAAAGACCAGCGCCGCCGCTTGATGACGTTGTTGAGTCGATTGCGTCAGGCGGGCACGAGCGCTGTCCTTGACACAGCCTGCCTTTGCAATGGCATTGAGGTTCAGTGTGGACTCTCAGGCGTAACAGCACCCCCGCTGCCAGACAATGCACCAGAAAGACAAGCTGCTTCCACGTGGCTCGGATGTCGGATGCGCTCGTTCACCAGGTCCCTCCAGGTTTGCCTCCAGGGCCATGGGGAGAATGTAACTCTAGGCTCAGTTCCGTGAACACATTCCTTTCTTGAGGACGAATCCCAGTTCCACTGGCTTCTCGCCACAACTTCCCGGCCAGCTTCGCTCATCTCTTCTGACGATTTTTGGTCTCAGCACTGGTTGATGGTTCTGCAACTTGTCAAGAACCGTTCGACAACAGACAATAGACGACACAAGCATGTGCCCTCGGTCACCCGACAGAACACCAGATGAAGTATAGTACAACATATACCTAGGTACGTGCCAATCAAATTTCATTCCCTCTACATCAAGAGGCACATGCGGGACACAAAACTCTTAAATTGAGAACTCAAATTTTTGCACGTACAACAACGTAACGGAATAGAATACAATATAAAGTTGGCCACTTGACATCACTCTGGACGAGAGCGCTCAGCTAAGGCCGTGAGGAGAACAAAATTTTGCCCCAAATCTCCAGTGAGAAACCGGAAGGCGGAAAAGGTACTAACTAAAACGCACAGCTCAGTGCGTCTTTATTATCGTTTAGCTTTCCTTTATTTGTAGCGAACGTGCTGTTAGAGTATCATGCTCCCCCTCAATAACCGGCCACTTTTTGACGACGATACCTATGCGGTACCAAGAGCTGCTCATACTTGCGACGTTGCACATCTGTGTAACCACAATATAGGAGTCCTGATTTCTCAGAAAAGGAAACATTCTGTTTATTTTTCCCTAGTTTACGCTTTCCATTGGCGCTTTAATTGAGAAGTCCTCATGCGGCTCTCGACTGAGCATTTCTCGATCAACCCTCGACAGCTCACTCTAACTTTCCGCGACAGGTTGCGCCCCTCTCGCTCTGACTCAATGGCGCCATGTCGTCTCCTCCGCCGACACAGACCGCGCCAGTCACTTTGGCCACGGGCCGCTCGAGTGACTGCTCAAATGACTCACACGGAGAATTTCCTGTCTGAGGTTTCGTCAACTCACCGCCAAGGTCACACAGATCAGCAGCCTTTGAACTTGGTGCTTCACCACATTGAACAAGATCGATCTCATGCGAAAGCTTCCGCACTTGCGATCACGTGAGGGCCATGTACGCTGAGTTGAAGAACAATTTGCCCTGCTCTTTGAGAAGCTGCTCTGAGTTATTAGAAAATAGAAAGGAAAGCAATCGGGAAGCGCGGCAGACACAGCCGCTTCGGTGCGAAGCTTACCGAACGAGCCTTCAATGACAACCGTAGTGATTGGTAAGCAAGCACACTGCTCCTTAGCGACTTGCCTGATCCACGCGCATTCGCCAGTAAAGTCATCCGGAGACACCAATGAAGGATGAACAACGTACATGGTTGCCGCTGAGTCTCGAAGGGCTCGACACGTTTTCCCATTCACAAGAATTTCTTGGAGATACGGCTCTAACAACCACATGTTCTTTTCCGATTATCGGATTATTGCGAAAGCAACCTTTTGCTTACAGTTTATCGCGATGTGCCCTAACTTTTTGCAGTTGTAGCAGGATAGCGGCTTTCGAGATTCTAACGCTCATGTGGTATCAGTGCGTTGTTTAGGAACCTCACTCAATTTCTCCGCTTCCGTTTGCCCCTCCCCTACAGTGTCCTTCGTAAGTGACGGGTCCTTCCTAAAATTACGGTGCGGAGCGGGTTTCCGTTGATCAGGTTTCTTTGAAAAGCACTCTTTCCTTTAATCCCTTTTAATGCGTGCTGCCCTGCTATGCAATGTTCGGCGAGTATAATACTCCTCAGCTAACTCTGCTGCCTTGTTTAGCTGTACTTAACCAAGCTTGTCCTGCAGCCAAAGCTAGACATCCTCCTCGATGCAGCGGTAGAATTGATCCAATCCAATGCATTCTACCACTTTATCATGATCGTCATGAACATCTGAGCCTTTGAGCCATTCAAATAAATCGGCTTTAAGACGAAACGCGAAGTCAGCATGTGACTCATTCCCCTATTTAGCATACCAGAACCTTTGCCTGAAAGCCTCGGGTGACAACCTATAACGTCTCAAGAGCATTTCCTTAGCCTCGTCATAGCTCTCAAACGCTTACCTCGACAAGCACGTTATCACGTCGGACACTTCGCCGGGAAGAAAAACTAACAGGTTCTGCGTCCAAAGAGACCGCTCCAAAGCATTTCGCTCGCAGACGTGTTCAAACTTGACGAGATACTTCGCCATGTCCTCGCCTCCTACGAACGGTGGCAGTTGGTCCCTAATTCTATAATTGCTGACCTGAACTGTCGCAGAAGCTACGCTAGGCACCTGCGAACACTGTAGGATTGCTAATTTGTTTCAACTCGAGGCGCTCTTATCTCTCGGCCTCCTCGCGACGTTCTCGCCTTTCAGCCTCTTCTCGGCGTGCTTTGATATCCGCCCAGGCTTCATCGTTTTCCTCAGCCGACACTCCTTCATCCTTCATGATCTCAAGGATCGCTTGCTTTCGTTTCGCACGGGCCGAAGTAATGTCGCGTTCCTCACAAATTTCGATGAGTTCCTTCACTTCAAGGTTCTCCATCCTTTACTCTAGCCTTTTGCTGTTTGTCCCTGTTAAGAATCTACTTGCCGTGCCCACTATAAGTCTACTAGCAAGACACGCAAGCAATTTTGAACACTTGTTTACACCTTCGGCATTACCTTTGGTTTCAAAGCTCTTCGACTTGGCTAGAAACGATCAAACCTCACTCTAATGCTTCACACAGCCCTTCTCTAAACTACATAACCTGTGCTAGAGTAGTCTGGTAAACTGAGGGGAAAACATCAGGCACTCACCGCATCGATGTCGCTGATGCCGGCCGATCCCGCAGCTGCCAACTACTATTACGAAGACGTGATGCCAACACGGTCCCGAAGGCGCCACTGCTCCGAACTCCGTAGACATGGTAACCAGCCGTTTGGTAGCGTGTGTTACTCAGCTCGCGACTGCTTCTGTGCAGAGCTGATAGACGAGCGGACGAGATGACCGTGAGTTATGGCAAGGTTTATGTAGAGCATAAAAATAAAGGCGTTACAAATTCGGCACTGAGCCGACAGCTTATGGACTCGTATAGAGGAGAGGTTTTCTCTGACGCATAGGTCGACTGCTGGCGACGCGCCGCAGGGCTATTTTTAAGGCACCGCGTTGATCCTTTGAGTCACGAAACGTCCACCCAGAAGCACCGCTGGCCGTGATATCAGAATCTACCAACGGGGACCCGCTGCTGCGCATGGTTGCACCAAGGACGAAGGATATTGCCACGCATTGCGTAAGACTCGCCAGACTGGAAGGCACCGATTGCTGCGCGTGGTTGCAGCCAAGGACGAGTGACGTTCCCCCGCATTGCGTCAGACTCACCAGACTGGAAGGCGCCGATTGCTTCAACAGGCTCGTGGGCCGAGGGAGCTCGCTGTGCGTTGCATGACAGACCAGTGCTGCCGCTTGATGATGTCGTGTAGTCGATTGCATCAGGTGGGCTCGACCGCAGGCCTTGACACAAATTGCCTTTGCAGAGGCATTGACGTTCAGTTTTGACTCCCAGGCGTAACAGAGGCCTGATTAGCGTATCGCGAACTATATTCTAAAGTGAAGCTGAAGTGTTCTGTAATTTTTAAACGCGATAGTCTTTCTTGGGGACCTTCCACACAAAAATTTTTGATCTGTCTGTCTGTCTGTCTGTCTCTCTGTCTGTATATTTGTCTGTTTGTCCAACATTAACGATACTCTAAACTGTACCAATGTGACCAAATGATACTCCAAACGGCTGACCCCATCCGCAGTGCCCACCAATATTGATCAAGCTTCAGCGTTCATACATATGCGATTGTCAATTAAAAAGTAACTTTGCAAATTTCTGAGGCACTATAGCAACATGTCAGTATTCTGTATGTGTGTATCTTACTAGAAAATGCCTACATAAGTAAATATAGGGACCGTAGCGTTTATCAAGTTGCACTGACCAGGCAGCACAAGCACGAAAAGGGAAGTGTTTCGAACGCTTTGCTTACACGACACGTTGGAGGCACCTACCCGTCGCCTTGAGTTTTACACCTTATCACCTCGGAGATAGGCACGCAGGGCGCGCGCGCTTCCTTATAAAAAAAAACTCCCAGATATCGTTCATCTGTTACGTGTGACGTGTGACTTAATGATTCACTCGCTCGCCTCCGCTGTACGCTCAAGGCATTCTAACGGAGCGCCACCGGAATACCACTCACCCATTTTCTTGCACAGAACATCAAATAAACGTTTTGTTCACTCTCTCCAGACGCAAGACTGTCGTAATTCGGCGACATTTGCAGTGTAACATGCAGAGACCGGGCCAATTTTTTTCACAGAACGATATAACAGGGTTTAGACATTTGGTACAGCCTTTTTTAGGGTTTTCATTTAAAGCAATACGCGTCCATGGGCTTTGAGATAAGCGCAGTCTTATCTGACAACCAGCTTGCGCTTGGCGTTTTGTGCATGATCTCGAATGACGTTTCCTGCCCTTGCGTTTTCTTCATGTTTAGTGCACCCGAAGTGGGCAATAGCAGTTGCCCAATGTACGTGCATATCCATGCACTAATTATTTTTCGTTCATGAAGCCCCGACAAGCCCATTTAATAAAACTTCATTGTAGAAGTCGCTTCAAAAGACTTCGGAGTGCTCTCGTTCAAGTCAGCAACAATTCTAACGCTACGAGCTTATTTCATGAATGAATGATCAAACTATTCAGAATGCTTAGACACTTGACTTCTTACACTGTCTAAAGCTTAACGACTTGCCCCGCCACGATGGTCTAGTGGCTAAGGTACTCGGCTGCTGACCCGCAGGTTGCGGGTTCAATTCCCGGCTGTGGCGGCTGCATTTCCGATGGAGGCGGAAATGTTGTAGGCCCGTGTGCTCAGATTTGGGCGCACGTTAAAGAACCCCAGGTGGTCGAAATTTCCGGAGCCCTCCACTACGGCGTCTCTCATAATCATATGGTGGTTTTGGGACGTTAAACCCCACAAATCAATCAATAAAGCTTAACGACTTTTAACGCAGCAGAAAGCCTGATTCCGACAATTGAACTTAGCGTGAAATCATTCTCCCGTCTCCTCCATTCGTTCTCACCTTTTTCTCTGCACAATCTTCGTGGTCTACCTTTTAACAATTCAGGTGTGTGCAAAGACGTCACATTCATTTCCGTTATCACCTGACAATACAATGCGGTGGTTTTATAGAATACCCTCACCGTTTCGCTGAGAAACAGCGTCTAAATAAGAAAATCGCTCTGCGGTGAGAGAACACGATTCGAAAAGGATTACAGTAAATCCCGAGCAAGCATCCCCCCCTGCCTGCCCCTCCTCAGGACGAATAATCCGGCCACATATGAGGGGTGGAGGCTTGCTTGAAGCAGGTCCAGTGATTCACTCCTATTTGCGCCTATTTCAAATCGATCTCCCTTAACAAAAAAAGGGGGGGCGCACTTGTTCCGGCGGTGGCGTTTGTTCGAAGGGTTATGGTAATATACTCACCACTTTTCTACACTACTTCGCCAAAATCACCTCTACCTCGTAACATCAGAGTCCTCCCTTCAGAACTGCAAGGACACATGTTCACCACATATATAACCTTTATTTTCATAATCAACTGGAAGGCGACGGTTGCAATATGCGCCACCGCCATCTCCCACGTCCGAGCACCTATCGTGACGGCGCCTAGAAGTATCGGTTCGCGAAAATATTTCCTATAAAACAAATTCAATGTCATTAGGCTGCAATTCTACTGTGTACAGCTGAGCGCGACGTCTTTACACATCATGGTCTGAGCTGTTTCCCAAGCGACAGCGCTGTTCACACGTGGCTTGCAGGGAGAGTTTTCCGCAGCTGGTTTAAAGGAACGCCGCGTAACGTTTCCGACTGATGCTCCTTAGGTGACTCGAATGATGATTGCGTGGACGCCGTCCTAAATCACCCGGGGAAGCAGCTCTTAAGCGCGTCGCTATGAAGTTGACGACTTTGAAAGGCATATAAACAACGTTGAGTTGTGCATGGCGATGTCGGTGTCCTCTAAGATTCACGAAGGGCAAGTGCCACACACCGAGTGGAATGAATACTGAACAGATGGAAACCAAAACAGATGCGTCGGTCTTATGCGCCTATTCTGTTTACCGCACGTGACATCCGACGTTTATGTTGCCGTACCATTTTTCTTGCTTTTCCGCTTCGTGTCTCGTGCGACACACAGCCGCAGCGCCGTCACATCAAGCCTGCTTCCCGGAAGTAGTCGCCGTCTCATTAAAGCCATGGAGTAGGTCGGAAGCGGCACTGTAATCTGTGCCGAATCTGGTGTCGGATGTCGGGTAAAGCAGGTTGGATTCGTCACCCGAAATCGTACTGCGGATGCCAATGTGTCGCAGGACTTCCGCCAGTTGTTCCACGAGGCACAATGGTGAAAGTGACTCTGGGAGGTGGACCCAATTGGCAGTGTAAGGCCAACGAACCCGGACAAATTTTGTGCGGAGAAAACCATGCCTTGTCCCTGAAGCTGCTTGTGTGGTAGCAGCTTCCGTAAATCGGCGTGGCCGTGGCTGTGCGTCTCGTTCGATGTTCCAACCTTGAAGCCAAGCGACCTTTCTGCCGATGATCCCTAATCGGAAGTTTTCACTCCAGTCCCCAGGGGGATGGCCACCGTTTCCAGTGCCAATCGGAGAATATCGCAGGGAACTGGGAACGAGGCTTGGAATCAGCCATTGCCGCAAGCGGTTCCTTTGGTCGGCAAGAGTTTCCTCAGCTAACAAGCACACAATAGCTGCTGAACTAGTGGAGACGTGGCGATGGCTGGGTGTCTTCCTTGGCACGGCTTCAACTAGCAGTCGAGTTGGAATGCCATGTCGTCTATACCCACATTGTTGACGCCGAAGCTGGCCATCTACTGCCCTGTGGTTGCGAGAAGCGTGACTTTTGGCAGTGGTAGCTTGGCGATGGTTGCGGAAGTTGTAGTTGCTGAGGTTGGCGGGTGTGAGGCTCACCAGCTGTCTGATAAACACAGGGTGGTCGCGCACTTTCCCGAAACACGATTTCGGGACCGGCTGTCTTGTTGGTCGCCCTATCAGGGGAGGCAGATTCGAAAGGCGACCGGAGACCGCAGCCCCGTCGACACCGCGGTGGCGACTCTTCGACAAACGTGGCATTTGTCGGGGTTCTAGATGCATCCCCAACCGATCACCAGCCAGTCAGGATCGCCCGTCCTTGTCTCCAGGACGAATGTGGTGGCTCACAGTCGGCTCTTGTCCGCAAGGAAAATACGACGTGACTCGTGGCAGCTAGGGCATGCAGCTAGGATGCTGACGTGATGACTGGTTGCCAGGCGACTTGCCGGGAGCGTAAACCGCGCGGAGAAAACTTCGTTGTCTTTTCTCAAGCAGAGTAAGTTTCATTGAATTGATTACTGAAAAAAATCAGAAGACAAAATATAGATAACTGGTATTACGTAATTTTGTTCGTTGGTGATAATGACAGCAATCCAAACAAAGTAAATATTCCAATATAATATCGCCGAGGAAAGGATAAGGACAATTCAAATCTGTATGACCTGTCCAACCCATGGCCGATCTCCCAGCGTGGGTAGGCGCCTGTCATTCATGGACCATCATCCAAATATATAGCTCTTCTAACAAGCAACCAAGTACCCAGCCTATCACATGCACCCATTGTTAGTATTAGTTCAATAACCTAGCAGCATAATTTGAAAACAGCCATACGATTAATCTAAAAAAAGAAGAAGTTGCAATGAAAGCATGAAAAAAGCTTAAAATATATTAGAAATAATAGTATTCAAATTCTATTGCCCTCCTCGACGAGACGTGCAGAAATTCTAACAAAAAAAAAAACAGTCTCATTGATAGGCGAAGCTATCGTGTTCGAGGTAAATGGGTGACCTCAAAGATCGTGTTGATACTTTTGCTGCATTTGAGTGGCTGGCATTGAAATGTCGTAATTTAATAATTGAGAAGTTGTGCGATCGCATGAAAATTGAAAGAATGAGAATATGCATTTTTACTTGCGAAGATTTACTTATAGAAGGTGTGACAAATATTCCTGTGGCTATTTCGCAAGACCTGTGCTCCAAGTGAGAGTAGAAAAGCAATCAATATGTTTAGTTCGACATAATGCATCGGAATTCTGAAACGTTGACTTCTTGCATGGGTAATAGCCGATGCAGTAGAAAAAAAAGAGTTGGCTTTCGCGGTAACTTAGATATATTGTGAGATGTACTGCACCGTATACTTATTCTATAGCGTGTATGCAGGGCTGGGTTTAGGAATACTGCGAATTAGGTAGTTATTTCAGTTATGTTTCGCAGTGTTCCTTCCTGTCTTGTGCAAATTGAAACTATCAAAACACTTCAGGAACCTTGATCTTCAACTTCCAGAGTAGAACGTGGTAGCGCGATCAGACTCGTGCGCAATGACTGCTCTAGTCTTAGACTAGCTTCGCTTATGGGCACATGCCTAAACCGTGCCATAAAAAAACGAACAAATTTGCACGTAATATTGGCCGTTTTAGATTATCCTGTAATATGTGCAGCAAATACAGTGTTTGTGTGCCCAATACACAACCATTCTCCATTTTGCGAATCAGCGAAGGGCCCGCGACCTTTCGGAAGGCAACACGCGAACCTTTGGACAGTTCTTTTACCGTTTTTGTTTTGCTTCCCATCAACATGTTCTGTATTGGGTGGGCCTGTATTGGCTCTTTGTATTGGGTGGGCATTTAACACCCACTCACTGCGAATTTCGCATGTTTAGACGTCGGGCGTAAGTCTACACTTCTGCCACGCAATAGAAAGTTTAATATAACAGTACGCAGCAAACACAAGGATATAGCGTTAGCGTAGTGGTTGCATGCTCCAAACAGAGCATGTGGAGAACGTTAATGTAGCCTCAACTCTTACGAACGAACGCTATTTGTGGATCATTGCGTTCAACGCTAATGCACGCAAGATATCCCGTACATAGGAGAAGACGGCGGGGCCTGTAAAATCAAGAGTCATTAACATCGAAACTTTCTAGCCGTCGCCTATGGTTAAATTCCTTCATTCCCAAATACTCGTCGTATTTTATTTGGGTAAGAGTAATGAGGCGACGCCAGCTGTATACTGCCGATAAAAGAGTTAAGTTTTTGAGATAAACAGTCGATTTGGGGCCCAGAATGCTCAATAACATTTGTCTACAAGGTTAGTTTATGTTATTGGTGGCCGCACCGAGATGGCGACGTTACTTATTCGCATGTTTCCAAGATAAGGCAAATGGGCCACAAGTGAAGCTGAGCCTGTTAGTAGGGGTCTTGATAAATTACTCAATTAGGGCATATGTCGAGAGAAAACGATGTGTGTTCAATGGTTAGACGCAACACTGAACCAAACGCGCAAGGAGGTGCAGACGCGCCGACTTCGGGTCAACTCGATTTAGTGGCGCACTTAAGGTTTCTGTATGGAATAGATGTTTTTATAACTAGACTGCGCTGTAGACGCTTGATGATATGTAGAGTTTAACGTCACAAAACCACCATATCATTATGAGAATCGCCGTAGTAGAGAGCCCCGGAAATTCCGGTCACCTGGGGTTCTTTACAGTGCACCCAAATCTGAGCACACGAGCCTACACCACTTTCGCCTCCATCGAAAATGCAGCCACCTCTGCCGGAATTCGATCCCGTGACCTGCAGGTCGCCGTTGACGCTTACGTTTTTCTCATTCAAGAGGCTTAAGAGCAGCATATCTTCGCATTGCGCCGTTCAGTGAATCCTTAGTTGATTCACAGAAGCAAAAATATAGGATAGTGGGCACTTAACAACGGTAAATGCAAAAGGCATGAAATGACACTTTGAAACGGCTAGTATTACGCACGAAGTGGCTTGTTTCTTCACAGCATGGCTGAGGTTTGCACCGAGAAGAGAAGCATGCTAGCAATTTGGAAGGTGACAAGTACTAGGCCTGATTAGCGTATCGCGAACTATATACTCTCTATGATGAAGCTCAAGCGTCCTGTTTTTTTTAAAGGCGATAGTCTTTCTTGGGGACCTTCGACGCAAAAATTTTAGATCTGTCTGTCTGTCTGTCTGTCTGTCTGTCTGTCTGTCTGTCTGTCTGTCTGTCTATCTATCTGTAAATTTGTCTGTTTGTCCACCCTTAACGGTACCCTAAACGGTACCAAAGTGGCCAAATGATACTCCAAACGGCTTACTCCATCCGCTGCGCCTACCAATATTGCTCAAGCTGCAGCGTTCTTACTTGTGCGATTGTCAATTAAACAGCAATTCTTGCGCATATCTGAGGCACCCTAACAACACGTCAATATCCTGTATGTGTGTCTCATACTAGAAAAGGCATACATAAGTAATTACATGGACCGTAGCGTTTATAAAGTTGCGCTGACCAGGCAATGCTTGCACGAAAAGGCAAGTGTTTCCAACGCTTTGCTAAGACGACATGTTGGAGGCACCTACCGGTCGCCTTGCGTTCTGCACCTTATCACCTCTGAAACAGGCACGTTGGCACGCACGCTTCTTTTTTCAAGATAGCTGCCAGATAGCACTCATGTCTCATGTGTGACCGACTTGATGCACTCGTTCACCTCCGTTGCGCGCTCAAGGCACTCTAACGCAGCGCCACCATTATACCAATCACTGATTTTCTTGCCCAGAACATCAAATAAACGTTTTGTTCACTCTCTCCAGGCGCAAGACTGTCGTCTTTCGATAACATTTGTATTGTAAGTTGCCGGTACCGGGCCAACTTTTTTCTCAGAATGGTGTAAAAAGTCGCTTGGAAAATTGGTACAGCCTCTTTTAGGATTTTCCTTTAAAGATATACGCGTACATGGGCTATGAGGTATTCGCAGTCTTATCTGACGTGCAGCGTGAGCTTGGCGTTTTGTGCATGATCTCGATTGACGTTTCCTGCGCTTGAGTTCTCTTCATTTTTAGTGCACTCGAAGTGGGCAATCGTGGTTGCCCAATGTATGTGGTCATACGCGCGCTAATTGATTTTTCTTTCGCAAAGTCACCACTAGCCCAGGTAATAAATTTTCATTGTAGGAGTCACTTCAAAAGATATGAAAGTGCCCTCGTTCAGAGTCACCAACAATTTGAACGCTGCAAGCTTAATTCATGAATGAATGATCAAACTATTCAAAGTTGATAGCACATGGCTTCTTACACTGCCTAAAGCTTAACAGCTTCTAACTCAGCAGAAAGCCTAACTGATTCCGACAATTGAAGGTAAGCGTGAAGTCATTCTCGCGTCCCCTCTATTCGTTCTCAGCTTTTTTCTCGGGACAATCTTGGTGGTCTACCTTTTAACAGTTCAGGGATGTGCAAAGACGTCACATTAGTTTCCGTTACAACCTTACAACAAAAAGTGGTGGTTTCATAGGATACCAGCACAGTTTCGCCGAGAAACAACCTCGAAAGAAAGAATGAGCTCGGCGGTGAGGCCACACGACTCGAAAGAGATTACCTTTAAATGCCGAGCAAGCACCCCCGCTTCTCCTGGCAACGAATAATCCAGCCACACATGAGGAGAGGAGGCTTGCTCTAAATGGGTTGAGTAAAATTCTCCTATAGGCGCTTATTTCAAATCGATCTCCCAGAAGAAAAAGGGGGGGGGGGGCGCACTTGTTCCGGCGGTGGTGCTTGGTCGAAGGGTTATGGTAATATACTTACCACTTTTCTACACTACTTCGCCAAAATCCCCTCTACCCCGTAACATCATAGTCCTCGCTTGAGAGCTCCATGGACACTTGTTCACCACATATATAAACTTTATTTTCATAATCAACTGGAAGGCGACTGTTGCAATATGTGCCACCGCGATCTCCCACGTCCGAGCACCTATCGTGACAGCATCTCGAACTACCAGTTCACGAGAATATTTCCTATAAAACTAATTCAATGTCATTGAATTAGTTTTGTCGAATTAGTTAGTGTGGAAAATTTTTTATCGGACAAGGTGACGGAAGCTTGGCTAACACATTTTTCTCCCGTGTTTCTAATATGGAATGCTTCAATCAACTCCCTGTTAATTTTTCTCTTGTGAGTTGCCAGAATCTTTGTGTCTGTGAAAATTGGTACGCACCCACATGACTTGCAGTGATCCACCAGATGTTGCGCCCGTGTTGTTTGCCTCTTTTCCTTGTGTCCGTGTACGTGTTTGCGCAAAATAGTCATGAATGAGTACCAACTCGCCCAACTTTCAGTACTGTTGCTACACAAGGCAAGTCTGCCACTTCAATCCTGCCATTACTGTATCCATAACTCGTTGAAAAGTTGCAGGTGCTGAGCAAAGGCCGAAGGGCATCACCTTAAACTCGAAGAGGCCGTCCGGTGTTATAAACGCCGTCTTCTCTCGGTCTCTTTCGTCGACTTCAATTTGCCAATAGCCAGTCTTGAGGTCCATTGACGAAAAGTACTTGGCGTTATGGAGCCGATCAAGTGCGTCGTCCATTCGTGGGAGAGGATACACGTCTTTTCTTGTGATTTTGTTCAGGCAGCGATAATCGACGCAGAAACGTAGAGTCCCATCCTTTTTCTTCACTAACACCACGGGGGATGCCCATGGACTCTTGGACGGCTGGATAATGTCATCTCGCAGCATTTCATCAACTTGTCTCTTCATGGCCTCACGTTCTCGCGTCGAAACCCTGTACGGACTCTGACGGAGTGGTCTGGTATTTTCTTCGGTGATGATGCGATGTTTCGTGATTGGGGTCTGCCGAATTTTCGATGACGACGAAAAGCAATCTTCGTATTGCAGGAGCAGGGTGTTGAGCTGTTCTTGCTTATCGTTCGGAAGCTTGGGATTGACGTCGAAAGCTATGGGAGGGGCTTGGTTCCTCTGAGCAGGTTCCGCAGAATCGGCGAGGGCGGAAGCACTGGTGGCTTCGACAATTTTTTCGATGTATGTGACCGTTGTTCCTTTGTTCACATGTTTGTACTCATTGCTGAAATTCGTGAGCATAACCGTTGCTTTGCCTCCCCGCAGCACTGCGATTCCTCTTGCAACGCAAATATTTCGGGTGACCAACAGATGCTCACTGCCTTCAACGACGCCTTCCAAATCAGGTGATTTAGGAGCGCCGACTGAAATAATGACGCTTGAGCGAGGCGGAATGCTGACTTGTGCTTCCAGCACATTCAAGGCATGGTGTTCTGACGGCGTGCGCGGCGGTAGCGCTTCTTCTGTGGATAACGTTATCGACTTTGTTTTTAGGTTGATGACAGCACCATGGAGGCATAAGAAGTCCATGCCAAGGATGACATCTCTCGAGCAACGCTGTAGGACTACGAAGTCTGTAGGATAAATACGGCCGTTAATGGTGACTCTCGCTGTGCAGATTCCTGCAGGCGTTACGAGATGACCTCCGGCTGTGCGAATTTCAGGGCCTTTCCAAGCTGTCCTAACTTTCTTTAACTTCGCGGCGAACGATACACTGATAACAGGATAGTCGGCTCCAGTATCGACGAGAGCGGTCACACTGTGGCCGTCGATAAGAACGTCGAGGTCGCTAGTTCGCCGTCTCGCATTGCAGTTAGGGCGTGGCGTCGGGTCACGGCTGCGTCGGCTTGTTCCGATGTTTCCATGTTGCGTCGTCAGGCCACCTTCGGTAAGTGAGCTTTCGCCGTCAGGGCTTTGCCTGGTTGGCGTTGTGTTCGGAAAGCTCCGTCGCGGCGTCGTCGTCGTCGGAGGATCTTCGGTAGTTCGTCGCACAGCAACCACACCTCCACCGGTTGCTGCCCTTAGTTTCCCGGATACGGGCTAGGAGACCGGCCCCGCGTTGGGCCAGAGTACTGCCGGTGGTGCGGTGACGCGCGGCGGCTGGGCGACGGCGAACGCGAAGGGCTTCGTGGTGTCCACCGAGTTCCTGTCAGGTAGTCGGCGATGTCACGTGGTCGTTCTCCTGGCCGTGGACGCGGTGCATTGACGGCGAAGCCACGCAGTCCCATCTGTCGGTACTGGCAACGGCGGTATGTGTGTCCGGCCTCGCCACAGTGGTAGCAGAGCGGGCGATGGTCAGGGGTGCGCCAGACGTCAGTCTTCTTCGGTGCACTGCGCTGGGCCGCTGGCGAACGGTATGACGTCGGTGGGGGTGGTGGCGGTGGTGGCGTCTGTCGACGGAAGTGCGATGGGGCGGCGTTCTGGTGTGGACGGGGAGGAGCGTTGTGGCGCAGTGCAGCGGCGTAGCTCATAGCTTCCGGCTCGGGCAGCGGTGCGTGGGGAATTTGAAGCGATTGCCGAACTTCTTCTCGCACAATGTCGGCGATTGAATCCACTTGAGGCTGCACCGAAGGCAACAGCTTGCGCAGCTCTTCCCGCACGATCGCTCGGATCGTTTCACGTAGGTCTTCGGAGTTACTTGCTTGAGCAGCAGCGCAGTCTGCAGTCAGGCGACGATTATACTGTCTGGTGCGCATGTCCAGGGTCTTTTCAACAGTGGTCGCTTCGGCTACGAATTCTTGGACGGTTTTCGGTGGGTTTCGCATCAGTCCCGCGAAGAGCTCCTGTTTGACCCCTCGCATGAGGAAACGAACTTTTTTCTCCTGAGGCATGTCTGGGTCAGCGTGACGGAATAGTCGGGTCATTTCTTCTGTGAAAATGGCAACATTTTCCTTTGGTAGCTGAACCCGGGTCTCTAATAAAGCAGCGGCCCTCTCTTTGCGAGCGACGCTCGCGAACGTTTGCAGGAATGAGCCGCAGAAAACATCCCACGTTCGGAGCGTGGACTCTCGATTTTCGAGCCAGGTCCTTGCGGTGTCTTCCAAATAGAAGAACACACGACGCAGCTTTTCGTCATGGCCCCAGTGGTTGAGGGCGGCCACACGGTCGTATGTTTCTAGCCAGGACTCTGGGTCTTCGAACGATGACCCATGGAAAATTGGCGGTTCCCTGGGTTAATGCATGACCATCGTGGGCTGGGACGCTGCGGTTGTCATTGTCGCTGCAGTCGCGGTCATGGCCTTGGTCTTCCGCGCCTTGTCTGGTAAAAGCCCGTACTCCGGTGGTAGCCCTTGCTGTCGGCGGCTTGTTCGCTGCTCCTGGTTGGCGTCGGTGTCTTCTTCGCGACGTGGGCTGAGTTCACGGCTTGACGGGGGCGTCCGGTACATGAACGAAGCAGCACCTCCACCAGATGTCACGGGGTCGTGACGTGGCCGAAGACAGGAGACTTCGTGTTGGGATTGAACTGTTTATTTGGGCGAACCTGTGCCCGGTGAACGGAAAGTCCAATTACAGCAGCAGTCTCTCACAGATTGCAGTCTCGGACTGATAGCGGCGAACGGAGCGTCGGCCTTCGATCAACAACTGAGAAGCGGTGAAGCGCGGCGTCATTTATACTCTTGCTGTCGAATGTTCTAGTGTTATCGCTGGCGGTGGCGTAGGTTCCAGAACAATCTATACCGTTCGCACAGTGGGCGTGATCTTATCGAAATGACCTACTACAGTCCCGAACCTTCTCGAAAACTGCAGGCGCGGTTCGCGCTGAGAATCGTGTGGTGTTTCGGGGCGATAACAAAAACTTGGGAAATGGAACGTGGCAATATATATATATATATATATATATATATATATATATATATATATATATATATATATATATATATATATATATATATATATATATATATATATATATATATATATATATATATACTTTTTCAATACATGCCATCCTAGCTTTTTCCTAATGGCTTCTGCAACGTGCCGTAACTGTACAAGCATCGTGTAGACCACTCAATGAAAGTTCACACGGCTGTGCTCTTAATTAGGAATGACCTAGTAATGGGACTGTAATTATAAGAAAAATGCTAATCTTTGACAGTGTCTGCATTGACTCTATATGCTCTCAGCGTCGGAACAGGTGATCTAACCGATATCATTTAATATCTATCTCTCTAGGCATATTACCACGAGATCAACTATGTGTATGTGTATCAAATATATTCTAATGTGCTCGTACAAACGCATTTACCGGTCAAATTTGTCGGTGCTTGCCACATAGACAGGAGTCCATCTCACACGACATGACCACTATTTCCAACACCTTGTATTTCTTCGAAGCAAGTCATTGCTTTCTATTACTAAGATTTTCTTCCTTCCTTTACACTTTTAATTTTTCTGAGAGAAAAGGAGTGTTCTACAATTTAATTATAACGCAATCCTTGAACTCGGAAATACATTCACTGCATGCGATCAGTAACCGTGGCAACTGTGTGTTTGAGTGGCCTTGGATTGCCAACTCATCTGTCTTTACGCACTCCTGTGGAAAGGAGAGCGCGTGTACATTGTCTTTTTTTGTGTTACAAATCTCTATTTCATATAGCCCATATCCTAAGCCGCACATTAGACCAATAATTTACTCTCGCAGTAAGCAGCCAGTGATCGAGATCAGCCATGACAACGATCGCTTGCTAATGGCACTTTCTCATGTCGATCATGGCTTAATTTTTGGGCTATGAAATGTTATTGTGTTTCTAGGGCATTCTATTTCTCCTTTGTGTGGACAGTTGTCTAGCCAAGCTTTGAAAGACATTTAAAATAGAGGTAATCTGACTCTGGGAGAACCCGCCGTGTATGATGCTATATGTATTACTTTATGTATTTATTTGTTTATTTATTCATTTATTTATTTAATATAGTATCTGTTTTAACGGCGAAGCTGTTCCCAGTCGAGCCAGGGCAGTGTGCAGGTTCGTCCGGTGTCATGCACATCAATTGATCGCAAGGAGATAATAAATAAATCAATGAAACGAAATTATGCATGGAATGAAAAAAAAAGTGTATTTTTGTCCTTCTGGACGCGCTTAGCGCGTAGCGGGCGACTCCCACGTAGGGACCGACAGGGAGTACCTGGCGGGCGCTTCGTGGGGCTGTTGGACGGCCCATTGTTGGTTGGTCAGCGAGAAATGAGCTCCTCAGAACCCTTTCACACTTGTTTGAGGTTGATTAGGTAGGAGTGTTTCTACACTCTCAGAACATGTGTGCGAGTGTCGCCATGTGTCCACACAAGGGGCACGTGTCACTGGGGTATGCATCGGGATAACAAACGTGAAGCTAAATTACGATGTTGATGTATATGATGTATACGAGGAGGTGGTGTATTTAAGAGACCCTAAACTGTCTTCATAAACATGATTCAATTGATTAATATGTCAGGTTTAACGTCCCAAAACCATCATATGATGATGAGGGACGCCGCGTTTAGGAGGACTCCAGAAATTTCGACCACCTGGGGTTTTTTTAGCGTGCACCCAAATCTGAGAACACGGGCCTACAAAGTTTGTAAAAAGAAGCACAAATGTTAGCGATATCACCATTCCCACGAAAGTTTCAGTTACGATCCCTTCCCAAGATTATTATTCATTTACCTCGACTAAAGGATTAGCTGAATGACTAAGAAAACAACTGTTTATTTATTTTTTTATTTGTGTGTATACTGTTGTTTCATTTAACTTCATGTCTCAGTTCTGAGACCAAGAATAAACGTCATGAACGTTATCAATATGAGTAATAAAGCATTTTAGAACAGCAAAAGAACAACCAGGCGTCACACAATGCCAATAGCATAACGAGTGGGCCATCGAATGTACAAACCAATTACGAAAAAAAATGGGGTACCTGTAAGCTTCGCCTTTAAGAGTTGAACACGATAGCGAATTATGGCCCCTAGTGCAACCTTCAACTGCTAAGAGCTTACTTATTCATCTATTTTGTTACATACACACGCACGTACCCAAACACGCACACACTAGATTGGACCAGCGCGCACTATTATCTCCCAGTAGGCTCGTTTTCGTCGTGACACCTGTTGAACAAAATGCGTTAAAAGGGCCCGGAAACACTTTTTCAAGTAACCATCGAATGAATTCACTAGAAGAGCTTCTTGCCTCACGAATTGAACGCCGAAAAAGTTTAAGAATGCGTCCAGTGCGATTGGAGTTACAAAGGTTTGTCGCATGCTACAATTGCATTATCTCTTCTCTCGTTCTGACGAAACCGCTAGAAGCTAAGCGGGGAGCGGTGAAAGGGCAAGAGAGAGAGTGAGAAAAGAAAGGCCGGGAGGTTAACCAAATATTGACATCTGGTTTGCTACCCAGCGCTAAGAAACTACCATGCCTCTTGACCTTGAGCACCTTCTTTTTCTTCGAATGCACCGCTTTTTATGTGGTATCGCGCCTGCATCGATGGATGGATCTGGCTGTACCCTTTAGATCGGGCGATGGCTAGCGCCACCAAGCCGTAATACTTAATGAACCAAAAACTAGAGTTATTTTTTCCCTTAAATAGTGAGGTTGAGGATTCCTACTTTGCAGCGAAGGGTTCAATTTTCACTCGTGCCTTGACTTTAGCCACCAATGAGATAACCCCCTTCTAGTTAATTCTACCCGCTTAAAGTTTATTTTGCCCTTAATGTCCCTAAATCCTAGTGCTTTGAAAAACTCTGTGCCATCAACCTGAACTACAGGGTGAATCCCTTTACAGAACATTATCAAGTGTTCGGCAGTTTTTTCTTCCTCTCTACACGCACTGCATACCGTGTCTACCCCTTCGTATTTTGCCCGATATGTCTTTGTTCGCAATTTTCCATCCTAGCCTCAAACAGTAGAGAACTACCCCGAGTATTATCATAGATCCTTTCCTTGGCTATTTCCTGCTTGAAAGTTCGATAGATCTCTAGTGCGGACTTCTTAATCATGCAGATTCTCCACATATCGGTCTCCCCTTCCTTCACCTTCTTCTTAACCGATAATTCCCTTTGGTTTGGCCCCCTGCGGTTTTCCAAAATTTACCAGTCAATTTTCTGATTCGCTTCCGCCATTTTGTATCGACATTCTTCATGTACAAGTAGCTGAATACCTTCCTAGCCCACCGCTCCCCCCCCCCATTTCTCTCAATCGCTTCTTAAATGTTATCTTGCTGCTAGCTTCCGGGCCCTCAAATGATGTCCATCCCATATCACCTTGCACTCCCTGATTTGGTCTATTCCCGTGAGCTCCTAAAGCGAGCCTACCTACTCCACGTTGCTTAATTTCTAATCTTGTTGAACTTCTGATCTGATGCACAAGACCGCATTGCCGAACGTCAGACCAGGAACCATGACCCCTTTCCATATTCCCCTGACAACATATACCTATTGTAATTCCACAGTGCCCTGTTTTTGATTAGCGCTGCATTCCTGTTACCTTTAGTTGACACGTATATTTCGTGTTCTCTTAGTACTCGGCCCCATTGTTTATCCATACGCCCAGATATTTGTATTCATCTGTTATTTCTAGCGTGACCTCCTGTATTCTAAGCTCACAACCTTTTTTGTCATTAAAAATCTTGACTGCTGATTTTTCCTTACTAAATCTGAAATTTAAACTATCTCCCTCATTACCGCAGATGTCCACCAATCTCTGCAAATCTTCCTTGTTGTCGGCCATTAGCACTATATCATCTGCGTACATCAGTGCAGGTAGTGCCTGTTCAATGAGTTTTTCTTGTTTGACGAAAGAGAGCTTAAAGCCCAGTCCATTTCCCTTTCATTTGGCCTCTAACCCTTGTAGGTACATCATGAATAACAAGGGTGACAGAGGACACCCCTGCCTAAGCCACCGTTTCACCTCTGTGGGCTTAGATACCTGTTTTTCGCACTTTATAACTACCTTGTTACTTTTATAGATCTCCTTTAAAAAATCTGTGACTACATCTTCCACGCCTAGTGTGTCCAGTATTCCCCACAATTCCTCTTGAACCACGCTATCCTACGCTCCCTTGATATCAAAAATGCTAGCCAAAGGGGCCTGTGTTCCTTTTTTGCTGTTTCGATGCACTGCGTCAGTGAGAACAGATTGTCTTCCAACCTCCTGTGTTTCCGAAACCCATTCTGCAGTTCCCCCACCACCCCCTCATCCTCTATACATGCCTGCAGTTTTTCCTTTATAATCTGCATCGCCAGCCTGTAGACCACTGATGCCACAGTTATAGGACGGTAGTTGTTTATGTCAGCTTTGTCCCCCTTTCCTTTAGAGATCATGCTCATCTTGCTAAGTTTCCATCTATCAGGAACTTCTCCATCGATTATTATTTAGCTCCCTGCCTCTCTCAAAGCCTGCTTAGACTTCGGACCTAATGTTTTTATCAGCATAATTGGAATGCCATTTGGGCCTGTCGATGTACTACTAGGAACCCTTTTCTCAGCCCTTTCCCACTCTTGTTGTGGAAATGGAGACATTGCGCCACTTGATTCATCCTTGTCTATTGTGGTGCATAAAGCACTTCTGTGTTGAAATTTTTCTGTCACCCTTGTTCTTATATATTCAATAGCTTTGTCCCCTTCTAGCCTAGCACCTTGAGCTGTAGTTATAAACCTCTGCTCTAGGCTTGTCTCATTTCTTAGGTAGTTTAGATGGTTCCGAAATTTCGCAGCTGCCTTTCTATCTTTTTTATGTACTTCTGCCAGCCACTGGGCTCCCTTTCTTCTAATCTTTTCATTGATCAGAAGGGATGCATCCCTTCTACAGCTTAGAAAGATTTCCCATTTTCTTTCAACATCATCTGTCGGTTCACCCCGATGCACGCGTGAACAAGTAGCGGCCTCCCGCGGCTACCTCGGTAACTTTATATTTCAGTCACAGACACACAGACGATTTATCGCTGACAGCCAGCGGAGCCGACTGCCGGTGGCGGGTTTTCCGCGACACGAGCTCTTTAACGCTTTTGCGTTCAAAGCTTGTTCTTGATCAGCTATTAATTGTGGCGCATACCTATTTCAGGCACAATTCTTCATCGTCGTCTGCCACTTCATAAGCAATTGGCACAAAATTTCTTCAGGGTATTTAGCGGATATCACGCGACGACGCTAAGCGTCTCAGAAGAATGACGCAGGATAGCATAAATGAATGCTGGACTACTACCAAGAAAATATCAATAATGCCGTAGTGGATACTCAGCAAGTGTGCTTGCAGCAGTTACCCAATGTGTGTTTAGAAAAGGATCTGAAAGGCCGCTCTTCCAGCTTTCGCTGTAGCCGTGCTGCACCTTCCGCGCAGGCCGGGCATTTTTTTGCTTGGCCAATTCATTTTATTCGAATCTGCGATCTGTTGACGCCGCAACGATTCCCTCATGCTTCTCATCACCAGTTACTCACCAGGTTATGCACTCTGCAATCACTTCTTCAGAAATAGTTTTCCCGCCGCGGTGGTATAGTGGCTAAGGTACTCGGCTGCTGGCCCGCAGGATGCGGGATCGAATCCCAGCTGCGGCGGCTGCATTTCCGATGGAGGCGGAAATGTTGTAGGCCCGTATGCTCAGATTTGGGTGCACGTTAAAGAACGCCAGGTGGTCGAAATTTCCGGAGCCCTCCACTACGGCGTCTCTCATAATCATATGGTGGTTTTGGGACGTTAAACCCCACATATCAATCAATCAGAAATAGTTTAACGTTTCAGAAAGGAAAAAACACCCCTTTTCGGCATTAGTCGGGGTGTGTATTTGTTCTCCCTCTCTGCGCGCTCCTGATTGATTTCGAAAAGACTGCTTCCAGCGTTTCGCACGCTTATTCCGGGCTGACAGCTTATCTTGCCTAATACAGAAATGTTATGCGGTGCTTCATTCATCAGTTATTGTCGATCTTTACGATGTATTATACTCACACCCAATGCAGGAAATCGCCTAAGTATCTCTCTACGACGAAATCTGTCCTCTTATTTCTTATTTTTCCTTCTCAGTCGATTGTACAGTACGGTTATATCAGGAGGAACACGCGACCACGCTGCCGGTGGTCCGTGGGGCGCTAACTGCTGGCGGTATTTGGAAAGTGGAGCATGCGTACAAAATCGCAAGGGCGGTTTGTGCTTTGCGTCGTCTGCTACTTCCCCGCCTTTGCGCTTGGCGCGCGCTAACGCCAGGCTTCGTAGTGAATGGAAGGAGAAGCCGGCTATGCTCGCTGCATCAATCACGGCTTTTCTTGTCATCAAAGGCAGCCGGATTCTTCAAGCGTTGTGCAAAGCTTACGTTTAACATTTCTAGGAGCATAGGCCCTGTAGGTTACACAAGTGATGGGCTTTGTTATCACTTTTGCAGAATTCCACAGCTGCGAGGGTAATTTTTCACTAAATGAATTTTCGGTGGGGCTAGCTCGTATATGTTGCATAGCCAGGGCACCTGAGGATGAAAGGCTTCTCATAGTCGAGCTCTGCACGGGCATCGTGCTGTTGCTGCGGCTGTAAACAGGTAAGTGAAGACCATGACGCTGCTCATGTGCCCCCTCCCCCCCCCCCAGTCATCTCACGTCAACATAAATGAAACTTTGTGGCGTAGAAAGAAATCAGCTTTCTATCACCAAACTCTCCGCGTCAAATCTGTGAATGACCTCTGGGTTTCCGTAAAAGAAGAGTGGGAGCGCCTTAAGCGCGATTCATCTCTCACGGAAGCTCTGTACTAGTCTCCGTCTGGAAGGACGGATGCCGTGCTCAACGCTGGAGGTGACGTCACCCTATACTGAACGAAGCTTGTCATTCTTCTAACGTGAAGAAGCCGTAGACGTGGCAAGCTGCCCCTTTTTTTCACAAAAATACGACAAATAAATTTTTTTTGGTGTTTAGATAATTGTATAGCTTTACGCACTTCATTTTTCATGCGCGCGCTTATTGGGGAAATGCGAAACTTTTCATAAAAGTGCATGTAATCACAATCCCAAATGTGGAGCTTTTTCGCATGTTGCCTTTTTTTAGTTAACAAACTCGCATGATTTAAACACTTAACACTAATATTTGCAGAAATGTAGAAAGCCAGAGCCAGAACATGATTAAAGATCACGCCGTATTTATAGTTCGAAAAAAAATTCATCCTTAAGTGTTTTCTTAATTCACCACATGGGGTTATAGTGCTTGACGGCTGGCCTGCAAGTCACGGGATCAAATTCCTGTTGGAACAGCCGATCTATCGATGAAGGCGGGAATATTCGAGGCCTGTGTACTTTGATTTCTACCCCAGGTAGTTGAAATTTCTGGAGCCTTCCGCTGCGTCACTCATAATCGTACTACTGTTCTGCGATGTTAATACCGAATATTTATTATTACTGAGAGTTTATTAACATGCTTCTCAATATGTTCGCATAGCTTTTCGTTGTATATATCCTTTATTAGACATTACACTAATGTGGTTGTGAACCAAGTCGTTTAGAAACTGGTGAGATACCACAGCAGGAAGCAAGTTGGACCTTTCGTGTGCCTGCTGACTACATGACTGGGCACGCGCCGACAGACCAGCAGCGGCATGAAACCCTCCGTGGAGCCCCGCCGCTGTGGTCTAGTGGCTAAGGTACTCGACTGCTGACCCTCAGGGCGCGGGTTCGATTCCCGGCTGCGGCGGCTGCATTTCCGATGGGGGCGGAAATGTTGTAGGCCCGCGTGCTCAGATTTGGGTGCACGTTAAAGAACCCCAGGTGGTCTAAATTTCCGGAGCCCTCCACTACGGCGTCTCTAATAATCACATAGTGGTTTTGGGACGTTAAACCCCACGTATCAATCAATCAAACCCTCCGCGGAAAAACGAAAGCGCTCGGCAGGCACAGGGGCGGAAAGTAGCAGACGAAATCGCACAAGCGCCGCCTTGACGCTTTTGTGCGCGTGCGCCACGTTTACAAATGTCACCACCCGTTCGCGCCACGCGGGCCGCGGCCACGCATTCGCATATTCCCCTTAACAGTGGACCAAACTGCACATACCACCGCCCCACCCCCCCATGTGCCTACATGCAAAAACTATGTGATTTTACGGCATCACCGGGATCAGCCAATCTCTGCTCAGGCTACGATCTCATGTGATGAGGTCATGACGACGTCATAAGGTATGAAGCCATCACGGGTTGATTACTTTTTGCATTCATCGTGGTGATGCCCTACGGTCAATTCTTGTGTTTCGTAAGGCACCTAACGCTTAGAAAAATGAAAATTCTGGGTGGGTTGGTGATGCATGGTGATCCACAGTGCACCAGCTAGACGAGGACGATAGCTAGAAGGCACATGAAGTGCGTTCTCATTGCATCTAAGGCTCTTCCCAGATTGTTCTCGGGCAGCGCGACCAGACAGAACGACAAACAAAAACGGAATGCATACGTATGGCCCGTCAGATGACCATGCCAAGCACACAATAGTCGTCGCTTACCTGAGAACCACTATATTTACTGTAACATAGAACGTTTGGCAATATCCCCTGTAATATTTCGCGGTAGGAGGGAGGTGTTCAGTACATGGGCCGGGAAGCACCCTCACAAGATGTTACGGGGCCGTGACGTGGATAAAGGGAAGACACTCCATATTCAGATGAAACTATTTATTCAGCTGAACTCTTGGCCACGAAACTTAAGATTAGATTACAGCGACATACGGACACTGATAGCGGCGAGCAGAGAGTTGGCCGACGATCAACTGACAAGGGGCGAAGCGCGTCGCCATTTATACACGTGGCGTCGAACATTGTAGTGATAGCGCTAGTGGGCGCGTACGTTCCTCAATAATCTGCAATCTCTGCGAAGTGGGCGTAACCTTAACAAAATGATCTACTATAATTGTGAAGCTTTTAGAAAAATGAGATGCAGTTTGCGCTGAGCATTCCAGACACCTTCCGATTGATATGTGGTGTTTAACGTCCGAAACCACGACGTAATTATGAGAGACACCGTAGTGGAGGGCTCCGGAAATTCGAACCACCTGGGGTTTTTTAACGTAAACCCAAATCTGAGCACACGGGCCTACAGAATTTCCACCGCCATCGGAAATGCAGCCGCCGAAGCCGGTATTCTAACCTGCGGGTCAGCAGCAGAGTACCTTAGCCACTAGACCACCGCAACGGGGCTCGAGACAGGCTTTGAGGCTGAAAAGTGAATCAAACATAAGTGTAAATAAGTAACGCGCGTGGCAACCCATGCCACCTAGGTCAACACTACGAGCACGACAGTCCAGATATTTCCGTTTGCCTCATAGAGGGTTTTCCCTACCGCTCGCGAAAATGCTTCCATGTAAAAATAGATAAGAAACAATGTAATCAGTTATTGGTCACCTCCCCTACAAAATTTGTTAGGGTGCTTAGAAAGCAGTTTTTTTTCATTGCCACTCGGCGCGTAAGCTGGTATTTACTTATATTTAACACATACCATCACAAAATCTCAGATTTTTATAGCTACATACGTTATTCTGCAACTCGATGATGAGGTTTCTTGCCATGGATGAAAAAATAGTGGCATATTTGCTCTAAATCACTTTGAAATTTGCTTACGCTTCTTAGTCAATTACCTTGTTTCTAATTTATGACCTCATGCCAGATTGATTAATTGATATGTCTGGTTTAGCATCCCAAAACCCCGATATGACTATGACAGATACCGTAGTGCATTGCTCCGGAAATTTCGAGCACCTCGGGTTCTTTAACGTGCACCCAAATCTGAACACACGAGCCTACAACATTTCCGCCTCCATAGGAAATGCAGCCGCTGTAGCCGGGAGTCGATCCCACGACTTGCGCATCAGCAGCCGAGTACCTTTGCCACTAGACCACCGCGGCGGGGCGGCCTCATGCCAGTACAAAGTCGCAGCAAATTTGCTGTTACCGATCTACAAACTTCGCACATGCTTCAACTCTTATGTCGAGAACGACGGAGCGCCGCGTTCGGAACTGCACGAGCGACATCTGCATACGTAAATTTGCCACATCTGAACGTGCGTGGTGCCTACGACGCTCTTCGTTTGTGTTTTATATCTGTTTTTGACTGCAGTTGCAACAGCCCCTTTGGACGTTGAAAGCGCTCCGAATGGTCACCGTTAAATAAAAAAAGCAAGCAAACATTAAAAGTGTGGCTAGCAAGGACGACGAGACAGCATGATGGCCAGAACAAGAAGTGATATCGGTTTATTCAGTCACTGATTATATAGGCGCACGATAGCGCGCCGTGAGTATCTGCGCAGGTCCGATGCGCAGTCGAGATGCAAATAGCCTTGCCGGATACATCCTGTGCGTTAACAATGAAATGACATACCCACCGAAACGGTGGTAAGAACATGGCATTTCAAAAAATGATATCACACACTTGGTTAAAGTCCTTGTCATAATGAAGACGCTGTGGTGGCTTCACGGTTTGAGTCGACCTTCCCAAAGCTGGCGTCGGTGGTGAAGTTGACTGACGCACCACAGGTGGCGAAGGGTCGTCCGACGTCGGAACTTCGCGACGTCGGCCATTGGCTGGCGAGGTTGAAGTTGCCACTGTCGGATGGCCACGAACGTTGTTGTCCGCTGAGCTGGTATCAATGTCGTAGTCGCTTTCCTCGATGAACCGTTCGCCAGTTTGAAGTAGGCGACAGCGGTTGCGCCTTAACAGCTTCTGGTTTTCCGCTTTGACAAGGTAGGACCTTAGATATGGCGAACCCACCACTTGAGCTTTCCGGGACCATGCAGCGTCTCTGAGCCTCACGACGTCACCCTTCTGCAGAGGAGGCAAAGGTCTTCCCCCTTGGGCCTGGCTGTGCTTTTTGACGTCGGTTGCGGTCACCGTACTGAATTCCGGGAGGTTGGCGCGAAGGCGCTTTCCTTGCAGCAGTTCACCAGAGGATCGCCCATCACCCAGTGGGGTAGAGCGGTAGGCCAGCAGGCCCAGCCAGTAGTCGTCGCCCGGATCTGCAGTTTTTTTTTTAAGATGCGCTTCATAACCTGCACACCTTTTTCCGCAGGCCCGTTTGACTGCGGATAATGAGGGCTTGAAGTGACGTGCGTGAAGTCCTATCTCCTTGAAAACAAAAAAAATTCATGGCTGGAAAATTGTGGGCCGTTATCAGTGCATACTTCGACGGGCACGCCAAATCTGGCAAAGATAGCGCTCAGTGCTGCGATAATTGATTGCGCCGACAAGTCAGGTAGTTTCTGAACTTCCGGAAAGTTTGATAAGGCGTCAAAGACAACGATGTACGAGTCCCCCGCAAACGAAAAAAATATCAGCTCCAACTCTATGCCATGCACAACCTGGCGCGGGCAGCATTTGAAGCGGTTCCTTGGGCTGTTTGTAAGCATACTTGCGGCATGTAGGACAAAGCTGCACCGTGGAAGCAATCTCAGCGTTATGCCCAGGCCAAAACACGAGGCGTCTGGCCCTTTCTTTGCATTTTCGCATGCCGAGGTGACCTGCATGGATTTTTTCATGCATAGTTTTTCGCATGCTTTTCGGAATAACAACCTTCGATGCCTTTAAAAGTATTCCGTTGAAAATATGAGTGCTTGCTTAAAAGGCTTTAGTTCACCTTGTACTGGAAGCCCCGCCGACAAACTTGCGATCACCGACTGTAGGTAGCGGTCACGAGCCGTTGCCGCTTGCAGTTCTTTCTGCGTTGCTTCTGTGACACGGTAACCTAGAAGCTGGATGGCGTGAACTTCTACGTCAGTAGTAGCACCAGCGTTGTCTTGGTTGTCACCAGTTGACCGGGACAACATGTCAGCAAGAACAAGGTGCTTCCCAGGAATATACTACAAAACAAAATCATACTTGAACAACCTCAAAAAGAACTGTTGAAGGTGAGGTGGCATGTCATCAATTTCCTTTTGAGCAATTGACAAGAGTGGTTTGTGGTCCGTTTCAATTGCGACTTTCTGGCCGTAGATGAACTGATGAAATTTTTCGCATCCAAAGCAAATTCCTAGGGCCTCCTTTTCTATCTGTGCGTACAGTTTTTCTGCCTTAGTCAGTACTCGAGATGCGTAAGCTACGGGCCGCCACTCGTTATTGTGACGTTGCAGAAGGGCGGCACCGACGCCGTCCTTCGATGCATCGCAAGATAACCTTGTTTCCCGTCGTGGGTCAAATATTGCGAGCACGGGAGCGGTGGTAAGAGTTTGCGTGGCGCTTTTCCACTCTTTGGCGTGGTTATCTTGCCACTCAAACTCAGAACTAGCCTTGATAAGAGTTAACAGGGCCGTTCTTTCAGATAGCTGCGGCAAGAACTTTCCAAAGTAGTTGAACACACCCAGCATACGTTGAACATCAGCCTTGCATGTTGGCACTGGCATTTGAACCAAACTTTTTACGAGCCCTGGATTTGGGGATATGCCGTTCGCACTTATATTATCATCCAGAAACCGTAGCTCTTTTACGCCAAACTTGCACTTGTGCCGATTAAACGTTAATCCAGCTATTTCAGCAGTTTTGAGGACTGCAACCAGGCGCTCATCATGCTCTTCTTTCGTTGAGCCCCAGACCAGGATATCATCTATATATGAGAGCACGCCTGGCAGACCGTCAAATATCTGACAAAGTGCCTGCTGAAACACCTCGGGTGCAGATGAGATGCCAAAGGGTAGCCTTAGAAAACGGTATCTGCCAAAAGGCGACGAGAACGTACAGATTTTTGATGTCTTGACTAAGGGCACCTGATGAAAGCCGGCGTTTGCATCCAAACAGCTAAATTAAGTAGCACCGGTTAGTCGTGCTTCCAAGTCCTCGCGTCTGGGTAAAGGGAAATGCTGCCTCTTGATATACTTGTTCACTCTTCTGGGGTCCACGCAAACCCTTAGAGCACCGCTTTTTTTTTTTACCAGTACCAGAGGGCTTACCCAGTCGGTTGGCTCATTTTCTTTGACGATGATGCCCCCCTGGATCATTCGCTGTAGTTCCTTCTTCAGAGGTTCCTGAAGTGCAAGTGGAACCCGGCGAGCAGGCTGAACGACCGGAACCGCGTCTGGATCCAGGACCATTCTGTACTGCGTTTTCAAGCAGCCGAGCCCTTGGAACAGGTGCCCGAAATCTTACAAAAGTTCATACTCAGACGAGGCATTGACAGCGTCCACCGTACGTCGAACCAATCCAAGCGCTTCACTGGCATCGAGCCCAAGCATGGCTTGGCACCCATTCTTTACGACGAAGAATTTCGCGCTTATCTCGGTGGTTCCGACAGACACTTTCTGTGACGTTGTTGCATAGCTTGAAATAACGCCCCCGTTGTAGTCGCGCAACACTGACCCGGAAGGTTGCAACGCTTCTCTGGATCCAAGCTTACGGTACGTTGTAAATTAAAGTAAGCTTGCCTGCGAACCGGTGTCCACCTTGAACGTTACTTCTTTGCCATTTATTCGAGCCTTGATTGTCCAGTCTTACTTGCGACAATTTTCGGAGCCGATTTCGAGAATCTAAAAGTCATTCTCAACGAGGTTAGCCACTTCGATATCGGCGGTAGACTTCTGGCAACAACTTGCAAAGTGGTTGTATTTGCGCCAAGAATGACATAATTTACCATACGCAGGGCATTGCTTAGGTTTATGTTCGCAGTTGCACTTCCTGCAGAAAATATCTTGATTATCGCGACTCTGCTATTTTTTCCCGCTGCTGCCGTTTTTTCGTCACCGTTTCACCACTTGAAACTGCGTCAATGCTGTCTTCCGTCCTATTCCAAACTAGGCTCCTTAGTGCCGCTGCTTCTGCCGCTTTACACATTTCCTCGGCTTTTAGTAGCGTCAGGCCTCTCTCGGCAAGCATTCTTTCACGCAGCTTTGGGTCGTTCGTACAAAACACAATTTGGTCTCTATTCAGTGAATCGTGCTGATCCCCAAAGTTGCACTGTGTCGCCTGCTTCTTTAAGTACCGCACAAACTTCTCAAAAGGTTCTTTCTCCGCCTGGCTTCGTGTACGAAAAACATATCTTTCGTGAATTTCATTGCTTACCTCGGAGAAGTAGGCGTCGAACTTCCGCACGACCGTGTCGTAAGATTCCTTGCTTTCTCCGGGCCCGTACTGAAAGTTGTTGAACATGTCGAGCACTTCGTCTCCCGCGAAGCTCAGCAAGAGCGCCATTTTCGAGGAGTCACTTCTCGGGGACCTCTCGGCTGCCGTTGCTTGCAGAAAAAGCTCGAACCTTTGCTTGAAGCGCTTCCAACTTTCAGACAAGTTGCCCGATAGGCGCAATGGCTCCGGCGGCTTCAGTAGGTCCACGGCGATTCCGCACCGTTGCTGCCGTGCTTCGGTCCGCGGTGGCCACTTCTGACACCATGTAGCTAGCAAGGACGACGAGACAGCATGATGGCCAGAACAAGAAGTGATACCGGTTTATTCAGTCACTGATTATATAGGCGCACGATAGCGCGCCGTGAGTATCTGCGCAGGTCCGATGCGTAGTCGAGATGCAAATAGCCTTGCCGGATACAAAAAGAAAAAGCCAACAATGCTGGATATAATATGATACCAGGAACAGAGAATAACTTCACAGCATAAAACGCGCCAATCAGGTTGACTACACTGCTTCGTTTCACCGCTATGCAACAGTGCTACTGACGGCCAGAGCACTTATCTCGGCCATGGCGTTACACAAGCATGGAATGTGCAAGGCAGGCACGTCATTGGAGCTGCGCATGTTAGATGTGGCCCGTTTTGAAATTTAGATGACGCTCGTGTGGTTCCGAATGCAATACTTCATTGTTCTAGACATCTGTGTTGACCACTGTACAACTCGACTACGTAGCACTTATGCGTCACCACCTGGCCCCAGAACGTCGAGCCATATAACTACACTCTAAGGCAAAATTACCCGAAAAAGGAGTAACGCAGCCCAACAGACGTTCGCGATGAACGGATAGACCGTTGAGGAGCAACCACAGAGGGAAGCGTGCCGCGTGCAAACCACTTAGTCTCTAAACACGCTCCAAAGGAATGAACCGCCCGGGAATTGTGGGCAGTGCGAAAAGCGTCGCCAAGGTCACTAGCCGTCCTCTTCCTCTGAGGCCTGTCTTTCCTTGTATTTTGCTTGCGACGGTAGACGTTGCGTCACGCTCGGAGTGCTCGACCACGACCGCCTGGATTCGGCTATTTAAGAATTACGACGTGGGGCTTGTATGTACGCTTGGATGAGCGTGGGCTGCTGCTTTTGCGTTTCGCTGCACCCATGAAGTCTGGAGCAAGTCTCGACATGTCACCACGTTACGCTGTATATCTCTGGCTTCAGGATAGTCACGACCAACACACGACAGCAACAGTTGGGAAGGCCAATATAGCGGCCGAGAAGACAACAGGCCTATCGGATATATACTTCAGTCCGACTCAGGTCAGAAAACAGCGCTGGATTTTCAAGCTAGTAGGTTATCATTCTTTATTCTACTCGTCGCGTGTGTGATACGGATCACGCTTGCCTGCAACGGGTTCGGTCGTGTTTTATATAGCACGCACAAAATGCACCGCGAAAGCCAGCTTGGGCAACTGCAGTTCGCCTGTACATTGTGCGCGCCTGGAAATCGCCGCCATTGCCGCCGGCCTCGCGTACGCTCGCTCATCGATTGCTCGCCTGTCTTCGCCGCCGCAATGAGCTCCGGGCTTACGATATTGGGTTGAGCCTTCGTCGCTGTGTGGGGAGTTGTCGAAAACACGTTGCGGGTTCTCGCAACGAGCTTGGTTGTATGTCGCGCGCTGTAACGGGGCTTTCGCTAGCGTCGAAATGGAGTTAAAATTGGTCGTGATTACAGTTGGCTTCCCCGTCAGTCGGTCGCAACAGCTCGGCGCCGTCCGTTAGCCGCGGCAGCAGACTCGCGTTTCGCGCTTCACTCGCACTCGTTCGAGTTTGTGGAAAAGAGTCGCATTTCCGTCGTGTTCTTCGGCGCTAGCTCCAAACCAGCTCGGCGCTGTTCGTGGCGGCGGCCAAGCACCTGCTCGCTCTCCTGTTCGAAGTTCGCTGGCGACAGACATTCCACGTGCAGCGCCGTGTATGGTCTCGCATTCGCTTGATCGAGCTGAACGACGTCGCTCGCTTAGAACTCTCCGACTTGTTGGCGGCACGGTGGTTCGCGGAGTTGTGGCTGCGGCCGCCGCTCCTAAGCTATTGCGCTAAGGGGATCGAAATGAGTCTTTGATGATGCGTGACATCACGGTGAAATTATTAGCATGTCATATCTCACGTATGTTTTTATTTATCCTTGCACGTATTTCTCATATCCATTCGTATTCATCATCTGTCACGTGTGGCTCACTATTTTATATACTTATTGTGCAGCCATCGGCACACGCCGTGCTGAAGGCTGTGCGTGCTGGAGTCTCCGATGCCTGTCATCCATCTCTTTCGTCAGAGCAGCTGCAGAAGGACTGTGCGAGATGTGAAGGTAAAGTTATTTGTGGGTCATGTTTTACACGCGTGTTTTTGTATTAACTTGCACGTACGTGTCATATGCGTCGATCTTCATCTTCTGTCATGTGTGCTTAACTACTTTTACAATCTTATTCGACCTGCAGCCATGAAAACACAATAGGCGTGCGCAGGTGTCTGCAATGCCTGTCATCTATCGCTTCCGTTGGAGGAGCTCCACAAGGAGTGAACAAGATATGACAACGAGACTGGACTTCTACACTTCACCATTAGTTCACTTAAAAGAATTGAGAAACTTCATGTGTATGTAGAGAAATAAAAGATTTCGATGTCTCACTTTTGTCTTTCGTTGTTGCCGTGACTGCGACAGCAGTTACACATAGGTGGCTAACTACTTTTTTTCGCGTGTTCTTTTCTGCGATATTTGTTGCCCACTGCGATAAAAACAGGCGAAAAAAGTATTAGGCCTGCTGGAAAATAAATAAAAAAAGTACGTTTGAACTGGGGATAAAAATTTTCCGATTGGATCATTTGAGTGGATCAAGCGTTCGTCCGCCAAGGTGCAATTGTAAGGACTAACGGTTGCCCACCAAGGTGTAAATGTGGCGATCAACAGTTGCCCTATAAGGTGAAAATGTGAGGAGTAAATGTTAGTCCTTTGAGCTAGATCGTGGGACTAACGGTTACTCACTAAGTTGTAAATGTGAGTACTAAATGTTAGTCTCTTGAGCTCGTCTGTGGGGACTAACTGTTAGACCCAGTGCCGTTAGTCCTTTAAGAGATTGATGGTTGTGCCCGCCCCATTAGTCCCCAGAAGGATGAACCACACACCCCTTTAACACCCTTTTGCCTTTGAGTGTACCACGAAAGAAAGGAAGCATACAGGGGGAAACCCGAAGGGACACGTCGTTATTATGTACTCCCATAGGTTTAGCTGCCGAGACATTCAATCTAAAATAGTGGTGCGTTGCTCTTGCTTTCCCGCTTTGTGTCTGCCAGCCGTCACGCTGGCATGCCGAGTTTGCTTAGTAAAACATAAAAAAATGACCAACTTGCGGCGCACAGAGCGTGGCTACAATATAGACGATGTCTTGTGTGCCGAAGCTTGTGTTGGATGGCCAGTTCGGCTGGCTGGATTCGTCACTCGCAGTCGTCGCCCATCGGATACTAAACTCTCGTGGCACAAAGCTCCAAAGTTGTAAGAGCTCGCATGTGCAGTGTGAAACCAGCCGCCGTGGTTACTTGGCTGCTGACCCGGAGGTTGCGGGATCACATCCCGCTGGCGGCGGCTGCATTTTCGATGGAGGCGGAAATCTTGTACGTGCGTGTGCTCAGATTTGCATGCACGTTAATGAACTCCAGGTGGCTAAAATTTCCGGAGCACTCAATTACGGCGTCTCGCATTATCATATGGTGGTTTTGGTACGTTAAGCCCCACATATCAATCAATCATCAGCATGTGCGTGGTGTTTTTGTATCCCCATCTTTTTCACCCTTTTTTTCCCAGCTAACAAAGCTCTAGGTGGTGCCTCTTTCTTCATAAGGTGATCTACTGGAAGAAATACTTTTAATATTGTTGGTTTCTCCAACAGCCACACTCGTGAATTTGGCTGCAGGGGAGGGACACTATAGGCCTCATCACGGTAGCCGACTGGGAGAATTTTCTTTCCGGAAATCAAAACGCCTTCCTCGTTTTATAGTTCTTTGCAGCATGGTTGTACCCTCAGCAAGATAGCGTGACGGTAGCTCTGCGTCTTGCTCGATGTTCCCACCTAGACCAGAAAACTTTGTGCGGTTGCTCCGGTGTCGAAAGTTGTCCTCATCGTTCCGAGGCGGATATATCTCTCTTTCCTTGGAAAAAAGACTGTCCCGAACATTTCTCGGCATGAGATGTCGATGCAAGCGGCGTCAATCATCGGGTCGGGTGATCTCGGGAGGTGGACATTCTGTAGCTGTGAATCAGTGGAGATATGACGGCGGCTGCATTTCCTTTTCGGTGTGGGTTTAGCTAGAAAAGTTTGACGCAAAACACCGTGTCCTCGGCGTTTGCATTGCTGACGCCGCAGCTGGCTTGCCACTGTGCCCTGGTGTTCAGAATTGTAGCTCCAGGCAAGCGTACGATCTTGTCGATGATACCGGAAGCTAGAGTCGCCTAGGTTGGCGGGTGCGGGCTTGACCGGTCGTTTTGCGAATACCGAGCACGCGTGCTCGTGGCCGGAGTGCTGCAGTGAGCAGGCTGTCTTGATACAAGCCCAGTCAATGCAGACTTAGCCGAAAAGCCATCGGACACAACTGACACCCCGGTGGGGACGCTGGGGAAGAGTGGACGTTGGTCGATGGTTCTGATGCTACTTCAGCTGCTCAAGAACCCGCTAGAGGAAGTCATGAACGCCGAACCCCGTCCACAGACCGAATGCGGTGGCTCACATTGGGCTCTATTTCGAAAGATCCGTACGAATTAGGGTCTCGTAGCAGGCGCAGGCTGTTAGACCGCTAACGTGACGAATGGCTCCCAGTTGGCTTGGCGATGCCTTACAAGGAATCATTTATTTTGTTTTGTCTCCTAAGAGAAACTGGCTCATACCTACAAGGGGGATGAGCCACGCTGTCTACCAAAAATAGAAATATAGGCTGTATAACATAAAAATGAGGACGGCTAAATGCAGTGGAAATAAAAATCGGAGAGGTAAAAAGATTGGACATTCTATATCTAAAAGATAGAAAAAATTATTTTTCTACGTGATCCACATTTTGCCTGCCTAGGAAACGTCAGTTTCTTTTCTCAGGCCTAGTGCACCGTAATCTTGCTGATGCGGATATTTCTTTGGGCTCACAGAAGAAATCTAAACGTTAAAAAAATTTTGATTGCCTGGCTTCCCCTATTTATATATGTTGACGATTCAAATATGAGGGAAATTCATTTGTTACCTTTACGGAATGCTGAATTTGTAAAGCACTATGTATTGTTGTGGAAAGGCGTGGCGAAAAGAATAACACTGATATCTACGACCATAAATAGATAAAGATACCGATATTTTTGTGAGAGAAATATGTAGGTAAGCTGAAGTATAAAAGAAGCGCATTTTAGATGAAGTACTGTCGTATGTAAGAGCAATTGTCATCTCCGCCAGGCACGAAGAAATAAAACTAAAGTTTGTCAAAATAACACCATTATCTATGTGCATGTGTGAAAGAAGATTTGGGCAGTGAAGAATTTGTGTCGATAATGTTATTGTATTTTAGAGACGGGTGTTTCAGTGTTTAAAACGGGCCTGTCGAATTTTCTAAGCAACCAATAAATAACTTCGTTCAAGTAGATTACTGCTTCGCGAATCAACCGCCACAAAAATATTCAGAATTCGCCACGTGTTCATCGAGTTAGAGAGATTGGTTGCACGCTATACTTGCAATATTTATTTTTCCGACGAGCACTCTTCAAGCACAACAGAGATGGGTGGTACGGGGAAAAGCACCGGGAATGCATGGCTAACCTTGAGTGTGATAATGAGCGGTGACGTTCTGTGGTGACGTTCTGAGGTGGCGTTCTGCGGTGGCCGCCGTAACTATTCAGCCGAGGATCTTCCAGTGAGCCAGCGGTCGTAAATTTGGGTATATGATGCAGTCATTTGGGTATATGGCATCATTTGCACAATGAAGAATGCTGCCGTGTGCTGCTCTATAATGTTTGGCCCACGTATTTTCAGGAACCCGCACTACCGACCGGTACCATTTTGGAAAAAGAATTTCTGGGGCGCTCTAATTTCAATATAGAAGAAATAGCTTGATCTCCTATAAGTCATACAGAGTAACAATTAATCGAAAATAGATACATCAGCAAATTATCCTATGCTATGTTACAACACCCATGATTACCGTAAAAGTAAAAAAAGTAATGAGCAAGAGTTGAAAGGTATAACGAAATGGAATCTACAAAATCATCCTGTCTAATATAATATAACTGATATCACAATAAAATCATTTAAAGGATCATAACTGATACCTAGTGCTTGAATACGGCTTGAGGCTATATTCTAGAGTATCATCAGACCCATTGGGGCTTTAGGATTACCAAGACATAGGTTATTGAACTCACTCAAGAGTCCACTCACTCAGACTTACTAAGACTTAGCTCGCGCAGAAAGCTTCAGTTTGACTGAGTCCGGTTTGCTGGGGAACTTTAGTTCGAATGTGTCTTGCTCAAAACAGTTTTATGGAATATGAGTCTGAGTAAGTCCAAACCAAGAGGTGTACTTTTGTAAGGTGCTTACGAAAATGTGCAATAGTGTATGAAAGGCATGTGGATTTTTGTAAAAATGTGGAAAATCTACATTGGTTGTCACATTTTCAGCAGAAAGTTCGAGCTCTATATAGTTATAAATGAATGCACAGTGACATATATAGTACAAAAGAATAACGCAGGCTAGTCTGTGTTGTCAGTCACCGCTGTTCGCCATTTACAATACTATTTCTGCAATACAATTTCTGAATACAATTTCTGCAGATGACCAGGTCCTAAAGTCTGTCACACGGAAAATGTGTCATTCACAAGGAATGACAATAACTGTCATTTTACTTGCATGCTGTCACACGAAAACAAATCAAGCAAAAAAAGCATAACTTCAAGGGCTCCTTTTTTGGTAGAAACAATATTAATGATAACTAAATTCAATGCGAATGAACTTGTCAATATTAATGAAACTGTTCTCATTAACATTGGCAAAGAGAAATGTCATTTTAAAATATCGACCATGAGCTTGGCCCTCCTGAGCACCAACAAAAAAAATGAAAATATATGAAAACTAATTGCAAGTAGCCTAAAAATAATTTTTTATTGATAGGATGTGCTCCTAAAATATAAATACAGCTATGCACAACCTGCCACAGCTTCACGAAAGAAACGAGGTAGGGGTAGAGGGAGTGGTCAGAAAAATAATTAAGTATGAAAGCTCAACTGATATGTACGGACACATAATTGTGCTTATCATTGATGCTCGGATGGTCGTGTATAGAGCTGGGTCGTTTTGAGATTTTCAAAAGCATTGTTTCAGACCACCATGCAGATTACGCTTCAATTGTAGTGCTACATAAGACACAACTTATGGGCCAGCTTTAATGAATAAGAAGATTATAGGTGAAACAAATGCTTTAAAATATATCATGGCTGCATGGACGCATACAAGCTATGTAAAGCGCAATAAAGTGAGGACGCATGAGCTTCTCTTGATGCTTCAGTTTTACATAGATGCTTCAACTGTGCTGCAAAGAAATATAACCAATGTCTGTGTGTGCAACATTGTCCATTTTAAACTATCTATATGTATATATAAAATTCCTACTGCGAGTTAAGCTACGTAGCACTCCATAACGCTTCCTTTTATTAAGGGCAATTTTTCAAACAATCAACATTATTCATTTTCTGTCTCATATGACTTCGTGCCCGCAATTCTTTGTTTGGCTCGATCACAATTGTGCAGCCCTTATTTTGGAGGAATAAAAAAACATCAACCACAATACATTTTGGAACTGCTTTTCGGTGATATTGCCTTCCCTCAACTGCCACAGCTTGAGATGAGTCATATAGCAAGTCTCGCGCATACCTAGGGCCTACCCTTGAAGGAGCTGGTCCGGCTGTGAAATGGTCAGTTTTTTCTCAAATAATTTTTTTGGTTTGAGTTTTCTCACGTCTCGAGTCCCTTCACAATCAAGCAGACCCACTGTTCCCCGTAGTCCTTAATTTTGTTATATTATGAAATAAATAATAAAATGTAATAATGAAAATAAAAATACTAATAACTGATGTGCAAAAAACGCAGTCCCACATACGTACTTGAACGCAATAATGCTTTCATTTTGTTTTAGTACCTAACGCATTAGAAAAGATAGCAGTTCATAAAAACATTGAAAAAAAAAAACTGAGACTCGGCGGGATTCGAACCTGCGCGACTCAGTTATGCTCGCGTACGAGAACTGAGTGCGTTAGCTTGCTAAACCACTGTTTTTTTTCTTTATTTATGCTAAACCACTGGTGCCGCAATTCGTGTGCGTTTAAGTTTATATATATATATATACATATATATAAAGTTTGCTGTGTACACGCTATGTGTTGGCATGTTTATGTACGATATGCGATTGTATCTATTGTTGTGTGCATATGTTTTGTGATTGTATATACGCACATGCTTTTCGCATGTCTTTCAACTATATATTGCCGCCAAGTTGCGGATGAAAACAAGTATTTTTACACCCACACACAAGCTTGAGCAGTTGAAGGTTGTTTCCCGGGGCTCTCTTGCGATTGAGTCGGCCACCACAGAAAATTAGAGTGATACGCCATTAATCCATGCATATAGCTGTATTCCACTTAGTAGCTCTATCGCTTGATGACAAATCGAGCGCGGGGCGCGACGTTATTGCTCACGACCATGCCTCGCGTAGCGGTGACATCAGCTGATTGCGCCGGCCGGTTTGCTTCGATTTGCTTCAGAGCAAAGAAATGTCATATCTTGAAAGATTGCGTACTGCACTATGTCAAAATGTTACTACTTTGTAGTCATCCTATGATTCATTGAGAATTGATAACTCTGAGATGACTACTATAGAGCTTTGCGTCGGCGACACGCACCGAACGTAAAACCGCACTACGTCTGTTGTAGAAGCAGTAGGAGGCTGTCGTCTGCTAGAACAAAAACAAAACAAAGACCTGCGAAAATTTTCATAAGTTGTAACTTGTTTTTTGAATAACCGTTTATCACTTTCAGAGTTATTTTTCCAGATAACTTACATTTTTTTCAGTTTATAGCAGCGACGGATGTTTTTTTTTATTTTGCTCACATAGATATTCAAGTCAAATCCATTCACAGCTAAAGCCACGTGTTGTTTGTCTTCTTTGCTTCCGTGGTCATGCCTATGGTGGCTAGAATTGGGAGGTGACGCCAACGGGAGCTCGGAGCCGCTCCTTCGTTTCGAGCAGCGCGGCGGTGGCGCTGTCGGCGGAATGGTGATGCTAGTTACGCGCGCGCGCCTTGAGCGCGCGGACCTTTCAAAGATGCTGTTGCTGAAGCATGATTCAGATAAATTGGCGATTCAGATAACTCACTGTGACGATGGCTGATAGAACGCCATTTCAAGCATTAAAAGAAATTGGCTGCCGCTGCAAGACTTCTGTGACGTTGAATCTGCGCAAATTAAAGCTTTCGTTTGCATATCCCTGCAGTGTTTTGGAGTGCAAGGCGACGGCGTTTTTTAAAAAAAATATTACCAAAGTTCTGGGCGAGGAAAATAAAACAAATATTTATTGCACATCATATTATTAGGAAGATCTATTGCACATCATGGAATACAGGGTAAAATAAAATAAAATGAAAAAATACGCACATTTACATACGCTCGGGAGTAGTTAAAAACATTGAAACATTGCACACAGACAGCGCATCGCTTGGCACTAAGTAATAAGAGGCATACAATCACTTTCCACTCGGCAAAAAAAAATCAATAGAGCTTAAAGTTACAATATCAAACTCAGAGCACGCGTCTAAGCTTCAGCAATTTCATTCTTTCCTGCTTAGCGTTTCGTTTGCTGTTCTGGGCTTTGACATGAAAGTGGAGCCTAGTAAGAACATAAAACTTGATAATTTTGTTTGTGAGGGACATACTGTGGTCAGGGCAGCCAACAAGTGTAAGCTTTCTTAACTGCAAGAAGGAAACCAAGTTCATGATGCTGTCAGGTTTGACTTCTGTAACACTGAAGCAGTGGGTAAAAGTGTTCTCGAGAGTGGTCACGAGTTCATTGAGCTTGACTGATGGGTACAGCAGGCCTCCTCGGTCAACAGCAGCCGTGAGGGATGCTGCTGCTGGAGATGGATCGTTCTCGCCTTGTAGGAGCTGCTGGCTGCACTCTGCACATTTGGTGCTTGCAACGCTTTTTCTTGCCACATATCCAGCCATGTAGAATATGAGTCTGGCATCGCTGCTTTGCACGACCATGTCTGCATGCTCGGTGCCGTGGCCGTATTCATTGAGCACTTCATGTGCTTCGGCAAGGTTTCCTACGTCAAGAAGCTCGTCTAATTTCCTCCGAGGAGTGAGGTCCTTTCCGTTGTCAGCTCCCAGCAGACTTCTCAGCAGTCCTGAGGGCACATTGCTTCCTTTCGGTGGTTTTGCCAAATTCTGGAAGCTCAAAGTGTTGACCGAGATTAGGAACTGGGAGGCAGTCGGATGATCATTGCATCCAGACATTTGTCGGACGATTCCAAACAGCCTCTCCAGGGGGTCCTGACTCAAGCGGCATGTCATCATATAGCTGAAGTTCAACTTCATCGTCAGGTAGCGGAGAAGGTGTAGCGTGCTTGATAAGGTAACACGAAGCCCCTCGGCTGTACTGCAGCTTAGGAAACCTCCGGAGCCAGCAGCTGTTTCCCAATCGTCCAGGTAAGTCAAGAAGTTTTGAATGCACTTCTCGTGCATCCCTCCAGGCTTAAGTACACCCGAACTGCACCTTGAAGTCATGGCCTCAATGAGCCTTCTCATTCTTTCCACAAAGCTGACTGTCGCCGCTGTGCTCCCATGCTTTTCTTCGATGGTTGCATTGTACAAGAAAAGGCCTCTGAGGACTTCATCACTGTAAAGCCGCACTGCATAATTTACCCTCATTTTCTCAAAGCCATTGGAATGCACAACCGATTTGCTAATATGAGGCATGGCTTTGAGAGTCGTGTCATGCTGTTCATCAAGCTTCCGGGCACAGTCAATAGGGTCAACACTGGCATGGCCTTCTGGCAGTTTCACGCCCGTTCGAACAAAGGTGTTCCTCACACATTTAAGAAGGTGTGGGAAGTCCGAGATGAAGTGCAGAAAACGTTCTGGGTCTGTAGGGTGCTGCCTTCTACATACTGTGTTTTCTTTCCTGCCGTGTATGCCGAATGAGTGCCACATGCTTCTGTTCCACGCAGCTCCATCAGTGGTGATAAAGTCTACGTGCAGACCGGCGTTTTCGCTCATGACTACTGCTTCGAGGATTATTTTGCCTAACGTGTCGGACTTCACATTGCTGCGTGATGCGAACACACCAATAATCTGGTGCCACGTGCCTGTAAAAGGCACGAACAATACTACAAGGCCATGGTCACATGCTACGGAGCGCTCACTCTCTGGTGTGAACTTCCCAAGGTCCACAAAACCTTCGATGGTGCCATCGGTTCCCAAGCTCAAGTGTTCAGATAGCTTAATCTCATCAATTAACAGCCCACGATGGCGCTGGAACAAGTCCATAGATTTTGTTTTTTCCGTCACAGCAGCAAACACTTTTTTGCTCAGGCCGAATCCACTCCTGTAACGCTTGAGATATCGACGTAGTGATGTTCGAGAAGGCAACGCCATGATGTTGTTTTTGCGTATATGCTCATAGAGGCGTGGGCTTTTCATGGACATAATAAGGCACTCTAGAGCCCATTCACTTTCATACTTCATCCCTTTCGTGGATTTTCTTTTAGCCGCAGCAAAGCACGCCTTGACTTGTTGCTGCTGCTTAATGGGTAGGGCCTTCACCGCTTCTTCAAATGCTGTAGAATCATTCCGTGCATTCTTTTCTTTCATTTGTTTGATGAGTGATTTAGCCTGCAGGACACTCAGGCGACTCATTTTCGCTTGCGCTGTTCGCAGCTTAAGCCTGTATGAAAGCTTTTGGGACTGGGCCACATTTTTGCCTTTTCTTCGCCTGTAGGACTCACGATTCAGGAGTAGTCTTCTGAGGTGCTTGCATTGTGGGCAGGCTTTTTCTGGCGTTGGAGCAACCCCACGGCAAGATGGGCTGAAGGTTCTGCCATCAAAAGTCTTCTCCTTGTACTTTAAATTCACTCCAAATTCACCAGTTTTACCAAACCCTCTGCATGGTATCATGGAGTCGACGTCGCGAAGCAACTCTTCTGCCATTTCGATGTCGGTAATGTCAAGGGTATTTATTTTTGTGGCTTGCACAAAAGCTGTCGCTTGAAGTTTGTTTTCATCTGATGTCATTAGCACATACTTGTCAATAGTCAACTTGTCACCATCTAGTGCGCAAACTGTAAACACCGTGGCGTTGTCGGCTCCAGCAATTAGATGTCGAGCCCAGTAAGCGCTGGGAAGACCACACTTGCGGACGTCGGGAATTGCGGGCACATTCGGAACAGGTATTTGGTTACTGTCGCTTTCTGTGCTGTACGAGCCAGCTGTCTCCTCGCAAGCAGACGTGCTTGGTTCCTGACGCCGAATTTTCGATGGTAGGCCGCAAGTGGATGTTCTTGACGTCCTTTTCTTCGGCACTTTCTTTGAAAGATACGCAGGAACATTTGGGAATATGGTTGGCACCGCGTCAGATTTCAGCACCGGTTTCCCTCGGGGAATCTGAACAGTTTCGCCGTTTATCACATGCGTGTAAAAACGCTCAATAAACTGCTCGTCGAAATGAAGCTCATATAGCGCCGGCTTCACGTCCAACGACTTGTCGGCACGGGGTACGGCTCGTTGCCAGGCTTCGAAGAGGGCAGGGTCTTTGGGAACAGAGAAAAGAGAAGCACGCTGACCTTGCTCCCTCGATGACACATAGCCGCTCGTGCAGCCTGGAGCAAAGCAGTGGCGTTGCCTCGCTTTCGTAGTGCTGGAGTTCATCCTAAGGTCGGCACTCACACTGTCATGTCAGCAACTAAATACATTTTGCCATAAGCGAGACATCAACGCGGAAAACTGCACACACCCAGACACGCTTCCAGAGGCGAACCAGCGAACCCAGCGGTGAGTCGACGAGAGAGCGCGGAGCGCGCGCTTCGCCCGCATCACTATGCCGACAGGAGCGCCGTGGTGGCCGTCGCGGCGGCGCTTGAAAACGAGGATCGCGTGCGCTCGGCGAAATATGCGGGCGCTGGCGTCACCTCCCAATTCTAGCCACCATAGTCATGCCGTTTCGGTGCGTCTCTCATTTCGCGCTGCTACACACGAGAGCACGAAATGTTAAATTTACGCAAGGAAGCGCCGTTCCTCGTTCGTGTGATGTGCTAAGAATGCGCCCTATTCCCGCGATTGTTCGAGTGCGGATCAAGTGCGAGTCGTCCAAGAAATCGGCGCGTTGTGCGGGCGCTCGAAGGACTCCGAGGTGACGGCTGACGCCTGTGGTCGCTTCCTTCAGGACAGTGTGAAAGAAACTAAAGGTAAGGGGGACACTTTCTTATGTAGACTAAATATGCCACTCGGTGCAAGTGTGTGTTGCCGCACTCGAACGAGGCGTCGTGAAACGGCAACCTTACGCGCCTTTGCGAGTGTGGTTGCCGATTCGCTTTGACAACGCTAACGGCAGCAGAGCCATGGCGTGGCCTTACTGGAGCTAATTCGCGACAACTGCGGCAACGTGCATGTGTATGGTGATCGATTTTTTCATAAGTGCAATGTAGTGTGGAGGACGCACCCGGCGCTCGCTACGTTGTTGATTAAACGAAGCCTGCGGTGCCATTTGATGCAAAGCAGCATTTTCTTCACGTTCGCGGGCGATACAATTTGTAACTTGGTTCAATTCACCTAGCTAACCGCCTAAGTGGGTTGATAGGCATATGTTCACAGTAGAGCGTTATTATAACCCTGAACAGTGCCGTATGCTTGTTAAAAGATATAATGTGTGTGCCTAGTGTAGAGAGAGAGGTGTTCGTGCAATCTGTATGTGTACCTGCAAGACGCCTTTGCTTGTAACTAATATTGTACCGGCCAGCACCTACATTGTACGCCTGACTTTGAAGAAAACATGCCTGCACAATGTGAGATTTTGTAATCTGCCAGAGTTGCTTTTTATAAAATAATACATTGCCAGCATGTTCAAAATATCTTTCGCTGCTGTATGGCAGGGGTGCGGTTATCACGCTGTTGTGTAGTTGCTGATGCAAGCACTTATAGATTTGATGCATTAATATTTCTCATCTAACTCATCAGGTTTTTGGCTGTTTCAGCACAAACAAGGTAAAGAGAGAAGGAAGACGGGTAATTGCAGGACCAGTGCCGACTTTTGTTTGCAGGAGAATACACATGTTGGTGTATTTATTGTGATAGCCTTTCTGTGTTGCTTTTTTGCCCAATTTATGCAACGACACAGTTGTCAGCAATATGAGAGAGAACACTGAAATTAGCTTTTAAAGATCATGATGACTAAATGCCTAGTAATTCACAGCACAAAGTAAGAACAAAAGACATCAGTATGATCAATGTGGGACGAGTACAGTCTTGCATCTAAAAAATATATTGTGCAAAATGTTGCCTAAAAACCTCTCTATATTTGCAAATAGTGTGACGTCACTTTGAGCACCGTGCCAGCCATTCCCTCCCTCTGTGCAAGGGCTGGTTGGCAAGGAAGTTGTTGGTGACGTTCCTGATAGACCACTGATATGTATGCGATTCTAAACCTGTAGCCTAATATATACGTAATCTTTTGTGCAGTTACATCGCTGCATCTGACACCTACAATATTTGTATATTTACATTGCTCCCTTAGGACCTAACACACAAACTTGTAGTGTGCATTGTCACTTCATGAATATCGAGCGGTAAAGGTACTTAGTATATGTGAAACAATCTCTGCTTATTACATGAAGACATATGAGGCCTTCGATAAAACGAGTTATACCTTTATTTGGCTTGCGTACTCATTGGGGCGATTCATACATGCAGCTTCAGCAAGTGGTATCTTCCAGCCCGGTGACCATGCATTTTTTTTCCTGCACACAGCGCAAACACTCAGCTGTACCCACTCGCAGATGGTCGCGTCAAGTGCATATTTACCTTGACTAAAATGTCCAATCAAGTTTTTTCAATGACCGGTCCCTGCCACGAGTGCTAACGTCTTCGCAAACAAGACACATTGTTATTGACACTGCACACACCACACACAATATTCTCAGTTGAACCGATATTCTCAATACCTTTCAATGCACTCTACATGCCGCAATCAACAGTGCACATTTTTGAAGATTGTGCCGCTGTTCCTCACAACGGTCACCACGTGTGTTCACTTCTTCAAGATAAACAGACAGCGTGGCAAATATTTTACCACATAGCTAGATGTTTGCTGACACATACTGCAGCTAGTGTCGACATTGTAACGTGAAGTGTAAGCTTTGAAAAATTAAAACTTGCCCCAAACACCGCACGGCTGTACCTGGCTGAGCCACCAGCGGGAGTGTTTTTCCAGCCACACCTTTTACGTGTGCCAGTGACATCATGCTGTGACGTACCTCGGTAGGAGCCTATCGCTGCATACTTCATGTGAATGAGGGTCCTGTTAGACAAAGCAGGCATTGTTGATTTCGTAACTTGTTCATATCCAACTGGACCTTCATTTACATGAGTTGTCTGACTGATATTCAGGCGAACATTAGTGCAATAAATTATACAGTTGGCAGTCTATGCTTGCCCCATACTGTTGTTACTGGTGTTTCTCGTTGTTACTTTGCACTGTTCATTACTGCTCACCTACAGAAACTAGCCTAGCTTGCCGCTGTTTTGGACAAGATGCAGCTGGCAAGTGTGATAGTGTTCATAACTCGAAATGTTCAAGCAAAATTATCGTTTCATATTCAGTTAGTTGCATTCATATCAGTGCATTATAAGTAATCATTGATTAAACATGAATCCATGTTCTTTCACATAATGCTCATAACTTTTATATCAAATTGAATGGTGTTTATAAAAAACATGTGTTTTAGCTAAATTTCATGCTGTTTTCTTGAACAGCTGACAAAACACTATTGCATGCTTACTTGCCATGAATCGGATTGTGTTTGAAATACATTGCAATTCTTCACCGGACTGCCAGTACACTTCACATTGGGGGAACATTTATTAACCATAGATTGATTAATTTTTAAGAAGGGAAAGAAAGAAGCGGCAGGCCGGGATACTTACTTGATATTGGCATCCGTTTTGCTACCCAGCGCATTATCATGCAAACTTCCTATAGAGTGGTTATGCGTCTTGCATGTGTGTCTGTAAACCAAGAACTTTGGGTAGAACTATATTTGTCTTACAAATGGTTGCAGAACTGTAGAGGCTGTAGGGCTGCTTAGCCAATATGAATGGTGGAATCCCTGGACATGTGTTCAACCATACTGCATCAGCTGCTTGGTGTTTTCACGGCATCTTTACAGATGTGTTGGGTGACTAAAGCAAGCAGGTTTCAACACAGGGAAAAGTATAGTATGGCAGCACCTCATGTGCGTGCCTTACATCCCAAGTATATCAAATATTATTCTTGCATCTTGTGGCCTGTGATTTTTAAAGAGACACTTCTTTTTGCTTTATATTTGAGTCTTGATGCTTTGACAGCAATGTATTTGTGTTTGACAGCAAGTGTTCTTGAACAAATAACTGATCTCAATAATGACAAAACACCCTTCATACTTGGTCCTTAGCATAAGCTTGCACATATCTATAGCAGATTCAATTGTTCATTTTTTGCTTTGATGTTAATAGGGAAGTAGCAAAGGCAAGTTCAGATTGGAGTGGTCGGTGACGTCAATTTAGGCTGTGCCGTATTGCTTTGCCAGCAGAGTTACTTGTGGCCACATATACAATGAAGCCATATGACGTGCATTCTAAATGAGATTATCATATCACATTTCACTGCATCTTAATATGTGTCGAACAAATGCAGATATGTTTAGCTTGCCACTATAAAGGGATCCTAAACCACCACAGGGTTGAAATTTAGTTGTGGTGTTGCAGCTGTGTATGACTCTGCAATGGATGCATAGCCGTGATAATTTTTCTATATGTTGTCGCAATAGTAATGTTACACACATTGGACGATACAAAAGAGGTCTTTGCTTATTTCGCTTTTTTTCGCTATGCTTCTTTCTTGTGTCTTCTTGCCATGTGCTCCTCCTCACTGTGCAAGGAGCAAGAACAGTGGGCACACAAACACGTATTCAAAAAAAGTGTTGTAAGGCGAGCATTGAGGGGCTGAACACTGCCAAAAGGCTCAAAGAGGAAAAGGTATTGTTTCTAGCTACTTTTTGGACACCCATAGCTAGTTGTGCTGCTGCAGTTGTCATTGTTGATCAGGACACTATTCTGAAGTCGTTGCACACATTTGCTTGAAATGGTAAAAAAATAATTGGAGGTGGTTTGGCACCCTTTATTGCAGTTACATACAGAACTAGGTTTCAATGCATAAGCGAAATCTATTCACTGTTAATCAATCCTAATGATATCTTAAATTCACGAAATATTCACGGAAAAGCTCAGGAAAAGGCTAAGTGGTTGCCCCTTGAACGTGAAAGAGATATCCTTCTTCTAAAAGGTCAATGGACAGTCTAGTAGTCTCGATATTACATGCACTATAAATATTCTGGTGTTGTGCTCTTCATGCACGTTATAATGAGAGGGGTTTTTAATAGAACTGTTGTCACTTTGCCCTGCATTGCTGAAATTGTTCACATAGTTATAATACATGAATCACTTTATGCCTTTTGATTTTATGCAAATGGTTTGCTTATCCAGTCGGTATAACTTGATTTGGATAAAATCATCAATGCACTAAAATTTTTTTTACTATACTGCAGGTTTATTTTTAAAATACCTGGCCATAGATGTGAACGCAGTTGGTGGTGTGCTTGAGTAATGCTTAACTATCACCACTCTAACTACACCTGCTACAGTGCATAGTGTGACAAACGTAATGGTACTTAACATTACTGGCAGCATACACTTTTATGTTTTAACATGTGTTAGAAAGCCTGGTTAAAATGTGTGTACGTTTTTTTTCGCTCCAACTAAATATTTTGGTCTACTCAAAGCAGCTTCCGCTATCTTAAGGTCCTCAAACTATTAGGTGTTCAAAAGAAGTATCAATGCCATATCCTTTCTTTGTCAGCCTACTCACCACTCTAATAATGAGAATTGCCCCACAATATTACCCAGGAAAATAAAGGGATGTTATAAAAAGTAGTGTCAATTCAATTGTCAAAAAATGTCAACCCATTAGTAACTTGCTGTCAAGTTACGTTTTCGTTCACTTTTCACAATTTTGTTAAAATTATTTTGATAACATCACCTATAGTTTGGCATCATTGTCTGCTAGTTCTCATGATATTGTGTTCAACAAAGACAACGAATCCTTAAATTTATAGTTCTTTCCTTCACTCATGAATCTGAAACAGTGAATCTCAGTAATCTTAGCGGTGTGTGACTGGTTTTTTTGATCAGTTGTGGGTGTGTTCAAGTACATGCATTTAGGTGGGAGGGCGAACCATTGCCACCTCCTGTGACTAGCAGATTTTCTGAGAACTAACAGATGCATAATGCTGCCAAAGAAGTATAGGGATATTGGAAGTAATCGTAATGCGATTGCCAGTAGGCAAAAAAAGGTGTCCTACACTCGCCATAATGGTAACAGGCAGCGCTGACTGAATCTTCCATGAATAAATGCACATATATACTGTACAAAATGGAAGGGTGATAGCCGCCATGGTAGATCAGTTGATCGAGCATCGGACATGTTATTGGAAGATAACCTGTCCAGGGCAGGTTATCTTTTTCCTTCTACTTTTTTTTCTTCACAATTACAACACTTCTGTTCTTCTTGCAGATTTTCTGGTGTAAAAAAGGTACCTTATAATCTGAAGAGGCAAACAGAATGTGCCAGTGTATGAGTTAGCTCTTGTAGTGGTTACAAGTAAAATATGTTTTGAAGAATAAATCATTCTGCCACTTGCCTAAAGAATGGCTACAGGACATGGTGCTGGATGCACTTTGTTATTTTTTAATCGAGCTATCTGGGATTCTATTTTTATAAATTACATGGGCTACTCATGACGGTATCACACACTTTTATGTCACAAAGAATATGCAGCGAACAATGTTATAAATGCGAAATTGTATAAGGATAAGGAGAAAACTGCACCCTCAACGAGAATGTACAGGGAGCACAAGGTGCAGGCGTCATTTCTTCTGCCCGTGTTTTTCAAGTGCGAGCTGTTTTCACGTCGTTCTGATCAACTAACTAGATTGAGATATGTTGTTATAGTGGAAAACTAGGTTTGTCTCAAACTCTGTGTGTGTCTTTTAATCTATATGGGGCTCGGTTCAAGAGTTCATGCAGACCAGATCGTGTAAAACAGGACACCTGTTTAACATATTAACATGGCCTAAAGCATAAAGAAGTTAATGGGACCGAATGTCAATTTTTATAGTAGCTGTTTTTTTCTGCAATAGAAAGCTTACTGGTCTGATTGTATAAACATGCAGGGAAAAAAGAGAATTTTCGGGGCTTGTTTCTTTTTGTTTGACATGACTTTCATGAGCACATCTAGTGGTAACACAGAAAGTGCTGGAAACATTTTAAGAATTTTTGGGTCTCTTACTGCTATGAAGTGTCACACAAACACAGGCAGCAAACAGTGGGAGGTCAGTATAACAGCTTCATATGTTTCTGAATTGCAGTTTGCTGCGAAAGCTTGCATTTCATGTGCATGTGAAATGCACATATTTCGCACTGTTTGCCACAATGACAGTGCTGCTTTTTGAGGGTTGACTCCTCTGCATAGGCAGCACAGAATAGTTTTGGCACAGGTAATATGGATATATGCTTTAACTTTGACCACTAATCTTTTTGCATGTTAAAGCATCAAATAATTTGTAGTAAATAAACAGGCTGCATGACATACTGATTTTTAGGCTTTTTAAGTGCAATCTTAAAAGAAAATGCGCCACTCAAGGGTAAAAAAAAATGCATTTCAATTCACATTTTTTGATTTCCACCTCCAATCACACATTCTGGCGACTTGTCAGTCTCTTCAATGTAGAAATCCTGATCAAAATTTTTAGCGGAATGGGTTGGTACTGATGTTGAATTTTGTGCACTTCTCATGAGTAGAATGATAGATTCATGTCCTACCCTTCAGTACTGCCTGAAATTGATCAGGCAATCTTTGCATATTTTTAGTATCGTTGGACGATCAGTGTCAGCTTAAGCTATGTCATGAAAGCGGCCCACAGCGTCCAGCTAATGTCGTTTTCCGTGTACAACTGTAGTTGTCGTTGTGCTGAATGACCTTTCTTTATATACACTACATAATAAACTTACTCCTTTAGAGTCAAGTGCATCTTCGGATCGATTGTAAATGTTTTCATTTGTGAGGCCTTAAGTTTTATAAGAAGTTCCTCAGTGTCCCACAATTAAATGTGTGTTAAAGTTGTATATCATTATGTACAACTCTTAAAGCCTCGTCCACAACTTTGTGCAGGTTGACCTTGAGCAGAAAACGAGGAGCGGCAGCAGCCCCCAGAAAAGAGCAAGCACCCTCCAAGCTTCCCAAGCTCTCTTCGACAGGAACGGCAAAGTCACTGTGTGGCATTGAAATCCATTGCAAGGAGTGCCTTATCAGGACACTGTGCTACTCTTTCATCGCAGAACACGAAGTTGACCACTCCAGAGGAACTTCACGCTGTGTATTGTGAGTGCGTCAGTGGTTTTGTTTTGTCCAGCCAGCAGTCAAGAAATCATGTGTCAGATTCAGCCGGGATGGCTAGAGGGAGTCGGGCAGGCATGTTTGGACATTTTTTTAGCCAAGTAGTGCCAATTTTCGCACTGGTCCTGTTGGAGTTACTGCCACAAATGACAGAAGCTTCGTCACCTCTCTGAATCTACAGATGTGTCGGGGAAGATTAGCTGCATTAGTTTTTTTATAACTGATAGCTGCCAACATTCTTCATTGTACAGGAGTTTTGCTCCTCACTTATCGGTGTAAAGCCCTCCACAGAAAAAATGCTACACGTTTACTTACAGAAGGCCCCAAGGCCCTACTTGTAGGTTTTTTCGGCTTGTATGATAAGCACTTCATTTGGGTGTACATTAACATTTTCATTTGGGTGTACATGAACATTTTATAAACATGTACAGCAAGAAATTTGGGTGGCTGGTCATTTTGTCGTTATCATGTTTCTCGCAATATTCTTAAGCATGTTGTGCATTAAGTTGTCAATCTGGTTCATGTGCATAGAAGACATTACGCAGTTTCAGGCTACTTCAAGCACTGTTAGTACAAAAAGCCAGGGAGCAAGCTATCAATAATTTTTTTAACACAGTTGCTTAATCTGATGCATGATACATCACTAAACTTTCGTGCGTATTCATCAATGTAAGCTCGTCTTAGTGTTATCCCAAATGAAGATGCGAGTCGACAGATGGAAGCATCTAGTCGGGTTATCAGGGTGAACAGTGGAAGTGCCTCAGACAAGCTGGTCGATGTTGCGATAGGAGGACCTATTTTTTAGAAGTCACCATGTCATCCTTGGCGTGTTAGTTTATATGGGGTTAGTAATGACATCATCTTCTGCTGTAGGCGTGTGTGCCTGTTGGAAATGTTTGTCTGAAAAAATAACTCCCAAGCATTTCCCCGAGGGTGAACATGGTTAAGTGCGAATGCACGGGGTGATGCTATGAGGGGTATTTATTAGTTCGCACTATTATATTTATTAATCACCCTCTGGTGCCTTTATGGTGTAATGGTTCCTGGGAATCGCAATTTGATCACACAGGGGAGTTTACGTCAACTCACTGGCGAATGCCAACGGATTTTAACTTTACTCCCCCTCATAGCATCACCCCGTGCATTCGCACTTAACCGTGTTCACCCTCGGGGAAATGCTTGGAGTTTTATTACTGATGATGATCATTAAAGTGTAAATAATGAATTTAAGTGTTGTTTGTCATGAAGCATTTGTACACAGATACATTATATACGAAGTATTATTTATTTACACTTCACGATTTTCATACGATGCATTAAATGCATACATCGCGAGCGCGTCATACACACACAAACTACACTACAGATTAGCACCTATTCGTGTTATCGTTGTAGCTCACGGTTAGTTTCATCATTGAGCATGAAGGGCGCCTCGAACCGGCACTTGGTGCGGCCGCGCTTGTAGCACGTGTGGGTGTGCTGATGCGTCTGCGTGCGCGACCGCCTGAGGAGCGTAGTGTCGAGCGTGAGGAGTTGGGCCACCATCTCGAAGGTCTTGGGCATGGCACCTTCCTCACCAGTCAGCTCCTCGTCAGGCGCCTCTTCGAGCCACAGGATCACGTGCACGTGCGCGCTTCCTCTCTGCTAGAACTCCACCCGCTTGAAGTAATCCCGGATCACGTGAGGGCGGAACGGCGAGCAGTTTCGGTCGGCGAGCACGTTCATGATGACGTCGAAGATCCTGTTGATGTACATCGCGCAGGCAACGGGGTCTTCGTTCACGAGCTCCACGCGCTCCCAGGCCATCATCTCGGACACGGGCCGAGGCGTGCCGTCGGGCCCAACCTGCAGCCGCTCCAGGGTCTCGAGCAGGCGCTCCCAGTGGACCTCGGACGCGGACATGGTCAGGAACGCGTGCGGCTTGCCCAACTGGCGGATCATTGCGAAGAGTTCACTCCTGCGATCCTGCCAGTACTGGACCGTATTTGGAACGCCCCGCATGAATGCGAGGTCGCGGTCCAGCACCTCCTCCAGGAACTTCTTACCGCCACTCTCGAGCTGCTCGCGCATGATGGAACCAGTGGTCTCGTTGGTGCGAAACATCCTGTTGCTTTCCGCAACGTTGTACCACATCACCTTTGTGGCCATGTACAAGATGTGCTCCGGCGTTGCTCCACGCCGGTCAATGCGCCGTATCTGGCTGCTGGCCATGGCGAATGGCATGGAACGCGGACCGATCTTGCGAGGCACGCCCATGTATATCGTGGGGAAGGCAAGCTCTTCCGCATACGCATCCATGAAGAGCGCCAGTGGCACGCGGTTCTCACCCGGAGCGAGGTGCAGGCTATGCGACTGATCGATCAGCTTGTCAGCGGCAGCGGCATCGTCCAGTTCACCGCTTCGCTCCCCATCATCTCTCATCAAGAGAGCGCGCGGTCGTTGCACACCCTCCTCATTAAAGGAAATCGTCTTTGACATGACATCGAGGGCAATGGCTAGTTGCATGGGGTCGTCCAAATCTATGTTCTCGGGGACAGTCTCGATGTCATCCGCGTCGTCTCCCCCCTGGGTGCGTTCACCTTCACAAACGGCCGCATCATCGTCATCGAAGACACCCAGCCGACTCCAGTCGATGCGCACGTCGCTAGCGACATACAACGGCGCATGCTCCAGGTGCTTCAACCACGCCAAGATGTTACCGCGCTTCACCAGTCCGCGCCTGTACGTAGCCGGACTCGCCAGCCTCCGCTTTACGTGCACGTCTATCGCAACGTCCTCGGGAACCAGCCGCGGAAGACACTCCACCACGCTCGGAACGTCGATGGGCACGTTCACGATCTGTCCCTTAATGCCGTACTGACTGTTGCCCCGCGTGAGCCGCCTGATGCTCATGAAGGGGAGTCGAGGCGAGATGAGGCGCTCTTCCACCGGGTTCAGATTGGGGAGGTCCGCGGGACGAGGCGGGTACGTGTAGCCGTGGCTCTTGCTCAACGGCGGAACCCGCCCGGCTAGCAGGGACTCTCGGCAAGACGCACACACCCGGAACGCACCGAAGGGAGCCAGCCGCGGGTCTTGCGCATCCATGTCGTCGCATCGGTGTTCGCCCGACCGTCTTCCGAACTCATTCCAAAGAACCCGCAACGCGTTCAACCTGTTTGTCTCTTTCCTCACGCTGGAAATGCAGCTCAGGTTGTTATCAAACCACAGCCGGTCACACACGGCGCAGCTGTGACCGAAGCTCCGATCCACAAAGTGGCGTTTGAAACACGCGTCCGAACGAGCAAAGTCCAGCGCTCGCACCCTCTCCCGCGCGGCACGTTCACTGGCTCGAACAGCTTTGGGAACATCCACACGCCGTTGACGATTGCGAGCGGCGTCTTGACGCCGGCCTTCATCGCCCTTCTCCGCCTGGCGCTTGCGTTGTCGTTCCGCTTCTTGGGCCGCGTTCGCGGCTCGATGCTGACGCCTCATCTCGGCCTCGCGAGCGCGCAGTTCATCATTCGCTGCACGCTTCGCCCGCTTGTCCTCGGCCTCGCGAGCGCGAAGTTCGGCATCCTCTGCACGCTTCGCCCGCTTTCCTCGGCCTCGTGAGCGCGCAGTTCGGCATCCGCTGCACGCTTCGCCCGCTTACAATCGGTCTCACGAGCCCTTCGCAGCGCCGCCTTGTCTTCCGACGTTGCCGAAACCACCGCGGTACCGTCACCTCCAACGACGGGTGCAGTGCTGGTATTCGGTTGTACTGCATTCGTTGTTGATGGTAGCGTTGCCTCCGGGACATCCATCGCACGACCCGCTCTCGACGGGAGACTGGGAGAGAAGGCGGGCGCGCGAGAGAGGGGTGCGCCCGCAGCTGCAGCGAGCGAGTAGAGCGGAGGAGCGAGCGAAGGGGGGGGGGACGCGCGCTGCGGCGTTAAAGATATAAGGCGCGTTACTGACACCGATATCAGCGTCGCGTCCGTGGCTTATTCGGTAGAGCGTCACGCTGCGGCCTGCCAAGTCCTCTTTCTTTTAAAGATAGAGAGAAGACTGCGGACGCCGCCGACGGCGGTGGATGGTTTGGGGTCGCTTATAAAGTGTATTCACACTTAAAATAACCTATAACGCAGAAGAGGTTAGCCCTTGCTTCCTTTCAAGTTAGGTTGCGATTATACAAAATGTTCTCCTGTCGGAGGTTGGGGTAAGAGAAGCAAAATAAAGGTTAAAGAAAGAAAAGAAGGAAAAAGAAGAAAGAAAAGGGGGATGCAAAGTAAAAGTAGTGTGCTACACTGCTCCTACTTTGCATCCCCCCTTTTCTTTTTTTCCTTTGTTTTCTTTTTTCATCTTTTTTGTTACATTTGCATTGTCCCATCTAGTGCATGAATCAATGACACATGGCTTTGGTGTAGCAAAGATGCCTATGTGGTGTTGGATTGAACAGTGCATTGCACTTCTTTCAGTTAATTACAGGCTGATCAGTCTTGCAATAGGCGCTTCCTGTCTATCACCACACATGATCAAATGAAAAGTTTGCGCTTGGCTCTTAGTATACTGGTATATAGCTTGTGTCTTGGACTACTCAAAATGAGTGTTATTTTGCTGCTGTTGTAGTGGAGCATACGCACTAACGTGTTTGCGCCTTCCAAAGAGAAGGAAAAACCCCATGCTCTGATTGCACGAGAACCTGGGCCGCCTTTTGCCAGACTTGTCGTACGGCCATTTTTTGTTGCGACATCGTTGCGACTTTTCCGATTCAATAAACGTCATCACATTTGGTGGAGGCTGCTGAGATCCCCAAGCAGACCTGGAGCTCCGCTCTCGCAAGTTGCCCGAGAGACCACTGCAAAACATGACTGACGCAGTCACCAACCAGCCCATCCCAGCCCAGCCAGCACCACCGACTGTCCCGTCTACCTGCCCCGGCGCTACTCGCCAACGCGACCCACCAATCTTCAGCGGCAGTGGTGAGCAAGACGTCGAAGACTGGCTCTTCTTGTACGAACGCGTAAGCGCCAGCAACAAGTGGGACAACGACTCTAAGCTCGCCTACGTTATCTTTTACTTGGCAGACGTAGCTAAACTTTGGTTTACGAACCGCGAAACCGCCATCGCCAACTGGTCCTCCTTTAAGACACTCGTCACTGAAGCATTCGGCCGACCAGAGGTCCGCAAGCTCCGCGCTGACCAGCGCCTGCGCCACCGAGCCCAGCAGCCTGGCGAGAGATTTACTAGTTACATAGAGGACGTGCTCGACCTCTGCAGGCGTGTGAATCCATCTATGCCCGAAGAAGAGAAAATTCGGCAGATTCTCAAGGGCATCGAGGATGGCGCATTCCAGATGTTGCTAGCGAAAAGCCCGAACACGGTGGCAATCCTCGTAAGCCTCTGCCAGAGCTTTGATGAATTGCGCCGTCAGCGTTCCATCGCCCGACAGAGTGTCCCACCGCCGGATTCGATCTCGGTCGTCGCACTCACAAATGCCAAGGTTTGCAAGAAAGTCTGTCCAACCAGATCAAAGACTTCATCAGGGAGGAAGTCGCCCGACAGCTCTCCCTGCTGCCGCATAGCGACGCGCCCACCGCAAGCCTGCCTACGACACTGCAGCAGGCCATACGCTCGGAAATTTGTGATGTCCTCCCTACAGTGCAGGCCCCTTACCCATGCACTTCAGTAGCACCTAATCTCTCAGCTGTCGGCTACGCACCACCTGCACCACCTTCACCTCTCAGCTACGCAGCTGTGGTCGCACGGCCCCCACCGCATCCAGTCGCCTTATCAGCTCCACCTCCTCCGGCCTCGCCTCCAGTTTACAGGCCCTCACCTCACTTTTTCCGTTGACCTAATGAGTGGCGCACCCAAGACAATCGTCCTATTTGCTTCGCCTGTGGCATCGCTTGCCACATTGCACGCTTCTGCCGCCGTCGCCCCACACCGGCAAACGCATACTTCGGAACTCCTACCTACGCGCCGCAGCAGGCCACCGCATCTGCATATGAACAGAGGCACTCAGACTCGGATCGCCGCCCATCGACTGCTCGTTTCCCATCCCCTCGTCGCCGGTCGCCATCGCCTATGCGTCGTCGACCACCTCCTGGGGAGGGAAACTAATCAGTGCAGTTCCGGAGGCAAGAACTGCAACTCGTGCGCAATTCCCAAGGCCTCCGTTTTCGCTGAAAAATGTTGTTGATGTCGATGTTGAGGGAGTCGCCACATTAGCGTTAATTGATACCGGGGCCGCCGTTTTTGTGATGGACGCCAAATTTTGTCGGAAACTGAAGAAAGTGACCACATCTCTCTGTGGCATGGTGCTGTCCACAGCTAGCGCGCAACGCATTCATCCCTCGGCTATGTGTACGGCGCGCGTCGTCATCCAAGACGTTTTGTACGTCGTACAGTTTTTTGTTCTGCCATCTTGCTCTCATGACCTTATCCTCGGTTGGGATTTCTTATCAGGTCATGAAGCTATCATCGATTGTTCCCATGCCGAAGTGTCGCTTGTGCCAACATATGAATTTCCACCACCCGACCGGTCTCCTCGGCTCTGCAAACTCATCGCTGACGACGACATCACCTTGCCCCCGGAAGCTTCGGTCCCTGTAAGCCTTTCATGTGTGGCGCAACCTGACACCACGGTGGTGTTTACGCCATCTCCTGTTTTTACTCAACGCAAGGGCATCGTTCTACCCTTTGCCGTTCTTACAATTGCATCTGGTTTAACCGTAATGCTGGTTACCAACCACTGCAACTACCCCATTGGCTTACTTCGTGGGGAAACGGGATATGTGCAACCTGTCGACCATATCGATGATATTATTCTTCCCGACGAAATGCCATGTCACATTGCCGCAATAACTCATGCGTCTGAGCCATCAAGTTTGTCAGCCTTCGACAATGCTATTGACGTAGACCTTCCCCTCTCGCATCGCCGCCAACTTGTTGCTCTCCTTAACAAGTTTCGCTCTTCTTTCGACTTTCAAGAACCTGCTTTGGGCCGCACCACGACTATCACTCATACTATTGGCACCGGCTCACATTCGCCTCTGCGACAGCGTCCTTACCGCGTTTCCGCCGAAGAGCGCCGCGTCATTACGGAGCAAGTAGACGACATGCTTAAACGTGGAGTGATACAGCCTTTTCAAAGCGCTTGGTCATCACCTGTCGTTCTGGTAAAGAAAAAAGATGGCACCGTTCGATTTTGCGTGGACTATCGCCGCTTAAACAAGATTACGAAGAAAGATGTCTACCCGCTACCACGAATAGACGATGTTCTTGACTGTTTACAAGGCGCCGAGTACTTTACATCCTTGGATCTGCGTTCTGGGTATTGGCAGGTGCCAATGGCTGAATGTGATCGCCCTAAAACAGCCTTTGTAACGCCAGATGGCCTATATGAGTTCAAAGTGATGCCATTTGGGCTCTGCAACGCACCTGCCATATTTGAGCGCATGATCGATATCATCTTGCGTGCCCATAAGTGGAAAACTTGCTTGTGTTACCTGGACGACATCGTAGTCTTTTCGTCTGATTTCCCGACACATCTTGTTTGCCTCCACGAGATTCTGACGTGTCTAACTTCTGCGGGCCTACAACTTAACTCCAAGAAGTGCCACTTCGCAGCACGAAAACTAACCATCTTGGGACATGTCATCACAAGAGACGGTGTTCTTCCGGATCCCGATAAGCTTCGGGCTGTCGCTGACTTCCCATTGCCTACATCACTGAAAGCCCTAAGAAGTTTCGTCGGTCTCTGCTCCTACTTTCGTCGCTTCGTGCGCAACTTTGCGTCCATCATCGCACCTCTCACGAGTCTGCTTTCTAACAGCAAAGGTATATCTGCATGGTCACCTGTATGTGACGACGCATTTCGCCAGCTGCGCCGCCTGCTAACCTCACCACCCATTCTTCGTCACTACGACCCCGCTGCTGCCACAGAAATTCACACCGATGCAAGTGGCATCGGTCTTGGTGCAGTTTTGGCACAAAGGAAAGGCACCCAAGCCGAATACGTAGTCGCCTATGCAAGTCGTGCTCTCAAGAAGGCTGAATTGAATTACTCCGTGACAGAGAAGGAGTGTTTGGCCATAATCTGGGCCTTGACGAAGTTTCGCCCGTACCTTTACGGCCGCCCTTTTGACGTGGTCACAGACCACCACGCACTATGTTGGCTGTCCACATTGAAAGACCCGTCCGGACGCCTGGGACGTTGGGCACTTCGATTACAAGAATACGACATCCGTGTAGTATATCGTTCCAGTCGCAAGCATGCGGATGCCGATGCACTTTCGCGATCGCCATTAACCCCAGATGTGGCTTCTCTGTCACCACTTTTTACCACCTTGTCACCAATAGACACCACTGACATGCTTTCGGAGCAGCGTAAAGATCCATACCTTGCATTGTTACTCGACTACCTTACCGATCCGTCTGCTGTCCCTTCCACGAGAGCGCTACGCCGACAAGCAGCCCACTTTTCCGTGCGAGACAGCATTCTGTACCGCCGCAACTACATGCCTGGTGGTCGGAAGTGGCTCCTTGCTGTGCCAACTCATATGCGCTCTGACATCTGCATGAATTTCCATGCAGACCCTCAAAGTGCTCACGCAGGTGTCCTGAAAACCTACGAAAGGCTGCGCCAACGATATTACTGGCGAGGAATGTATCGCTTTGTGCAGAAATACGTTCAGTCTTGCACCGCTTGCCAACAGAACAAGACACCTCCGCGGCACCTTACTGGCATGTTACAGCCGCTCCCATGCCCGGCTCGCCCATTCGACCGCGTGGGTATCGATCTCTATGGCCCCCTTCCATATAGTCGCTCTGGAAACCGGTGGATTATTGTCGGCGTCGATCATCTGACACGCTACGCTGAGACTGCAGCTCTACCAGCAGCGACCGCCCACCAAGTTGCACTCTTCATTCTCCGCAGCTTCATTTTCCGCCATGGGGCTCCACGGGAATTACTCAGTGGTAGGAGTCGAGTGTTCCTGTCGGAGGTCATCCAAGCTATTCTCGCTGAATGCAACATCATCCACCGGAAATCTACCGCATACCATCCACAGACGAATGGTCTCACTGAACGGTTCAACCGCACACTTGGCGACATGCTGAGAATGTACACCTCCTCCGACCACACTAACTGGGACGCTGTCTTGCCTTTTGTTACCTTCGCTTACAACACGGCGACGCAAGCGACTACCGGTTTTTCCCCGTTCTTTCTGTTGTACGGCCGCGAACCATCCCACCCACTCGACACCATACTCCCGTACCGCCCTGATGCATCGGAGTGCTCCCCGCTTTTGGAAGTCGCCAGATACGCTGAAGACTGCCGTCAGTTGGCTCGGTCTATGACAAGTGAGGCTCAAGATCTACAAAAAACCCGACATGATGACGCTCATCACATAGCGCCTACGTTTCGTACTGGCTCCCTCGTGTGGCTTTGGGTGCCCCCGCACGTTCCTGGCCTGACTTCTAAACTTCTGGCCCGGTACCATGGTCCATACCGTGTCGTTGACGCAACCTCACCGGTGAATTACATCATCGAGCCCTTAACACAATCGCCAGATTTGCGCCGTCGAGGACGCGAGACCGTACACGTCGACCGTCTCAAGCCCTACTACGACCCCCTCATTGTGCCTACTCCCTGAGTCGCCAGGATGGCTACTCTTCAACCCGGGGGGGGGGTATTGTAGTGGAGCATACGCACTAACGTGTATGCGCCTTCCAAAGAGAAGGAAAAACCCCGTGCTCTGATTGCACGAGAACCTGGGCCGCGTTTTACCAGACTTGTCGTACGGCCATTTTTCGTTGCGACATCGTTGCGACTTCTCCGGTTCAATAAACGTCATCACACTGTTTATGGTAATGAAATTATCCAACATGAAAATATCTTGCCTTGTGAACCTTGTCAGACCTGCCTTTCTTTTTCTTTCCTATGCAGGCATTGTATGTAAGAAAGACACTAACAGAGAGGTGATAGCTTGAGCTTCGGAAGAATAAACGCTGGCAGTGAGGCAATTCTACATCAAACATCCCAGCCATTTTGCCAACTATCCTAAATGTGTTTTGAAAAAAAAAATATTGTGCTCGTTTACTGTATTGAAAACAGCGAAATACTAAAATCTATCGCAGAGAACAAAATATTAGGCCACCTTGGTGCCTTCTGGACTTCCCAGGATGTCGTCTGGGTGTTGTTTGTAAAAAGTAAAAAGGAGTATTTCAAAAATACTGCCTCTTCTACATCAAATTTGGTCTAGGCATTAAGTAAAGGTGATTGTGTGTAGTGCATGAAGCTCAGTAATTATTATTAGTGCAATTGTCTTGCCACATCAAAAGCAAGGAAGCAGTTCACTTTATATGGCAAGGTATATGATTACACTTTGTTTTAAAGAATAAATTAATTTTTAAAGTTTCCTAATGATAGCTGTATTCTGCATTTGATATACGACAGCTTCCATTTCGAAGTTCCCCATGGCCCTCAATAGGAGACTTCAAAAGTCATTTTCTTCATTGAAACAAAAATTGTAATGATAACACTTTCCATATAATAAGAACTGTTTATTTGCTTTCAACTTACACATAAAAGTAATTTTCCATTAGACAAACACATAGTTCAAATTGCATCTCAAAGTGGACAAAAACGATTATATAGTGATATTTATAATCTGGACCCAACATTATTTTTTTTTCGTGAAATATAACTTCTGTGGAGTTAGTATTTGTGGCTCAAATATTCGTACAAAGTGCAGTATTGCCATACAAGAAATGCACACGATAAATAGTTTGGCTGAATTCTTCAAAGCCTATGTAGCAGATAAATTGCACTAATGTTACTCGGCTTCAAATACTTTAAAGAAGCACCTTTACTTAATATGTAGATCAAATTTGATATGGCAAGAAAAAGCGGTACTTTTTATTTTTCTCACAAATAACACCCTCACGACATTCCGCGAAATTCTGAAGGTACCCACGTGACCACTAATTTTTTTTCTCTTCAAAATAATTGTGGAAATAACTATTTTCAAAAGAGTAAATTATCATCATTGTTAAAACTATATATCTGTGATGGTCGCCAGGCAGTATGGTTTGGATGTTTGGTGTAGAATAGTTCAGTGGGAAAAACAACAAATGTCTGAGCATCCTTTGATGCTCGGGCAATTTCGAAAGCATTTGTTTGTTAGCAGCAATTCAACTATGCCCTTGTCTTCATGCTTAGGCCCAGAAACAAAACACAAGTAACCAAAGTAGTCCTAAGAGTTATGCAGTCTCGCTGTTCCAAGGCTTGTGGAGCCTAATTTAGTGCAAGCTTCACCATTTTTTAAAAATTCAGATTCAACCAACAGGTTTTGGAGGCATAGTGCATTTTCAGCTAAATTGTTTCACACTAGTTTCTTAGATAAAAAGCGGCAAGTAGAGGTAAAAATACCATTTTAAAAGCATTGTAGGTAATAACAAAAAAGTCGGCTTTCTTTTTTTGTGTGGTGCTTTGCCTGAACGCTGTGCTTTTTGTGGTATAGTGCATTGTCTAGTGAACATAGGCCTTAAAAACTAACATTAGCTATATTGAGGTCGATTTCTTGGTTATAGTCATACTAGCCATATTGAAAATTATGACTTCAAACTTGATTGTTCTTTTGAAGATTTTTTCTTGCAGAATGATATTTCAGAGTCTTAGTCAATTTTGTTATAAGAAAACGTGGTGTCATAATAGGGTCACTTTTTATAGAGTCGTTCAGTTTTACTTTACCTTTTACATTTCTAATAGAGCAGTTATTTTAAATATCAGTATTCAAAATGGAATGAGCATGCTGTTTGTATTAAGGTGTAAGCACTTACAGATAGCACATGCACCCAACTTTTATCTTGGCAGTTTATTTCTGTTATTCTTCAGCATTTCTACCTCCAGCACAGCATTTTCTACCTCCATCAGAAATGCAGCCGGGATTCGATACCGCGACCTGCGGGTCAGCAGCCGAATTCCTGTTACTCTTGCTCCCCTATTTCTGTGCAGTTCGGTTATAGTTGTCTGGCTTGCACAGATTTTGAATGGCACCTGCCTGATCCTGCTTGCTTTCATGGTGATTTTAGCCTTCATAATTTGCATAGGTTTACCTCTCAAAATTGTTCACGATGCGAATTTTGTGGACAAACTGTATAGTATAAAGGCAGCAGATCTACATGCACACACTATCAAAGGTACATTGAGAGCTTTCACTGGTAGTTCCTAAAGTTTTACTGTGCAGGAAGCATTTAAATCATAATTTTATAAGGACATAACAATAGATTATCTTTACCATTGAAAATCGTGACAACCTAGTTATTTTCACTGTGATAAGCATGCTGTTTTCTTCAATGTGGCAGAACTAATTTATACACTTATTTCTTTTATTATTCACATATGCATACATTAAGGATTGTGTGCCTTACATTTTCAGTTTCATTCTGTGTGTTATATTGCTTGTGCATGTGAACTAAGGTGCTGACATGTGTCTCAGACATTATTTGTGCCAATTATTTACATTTCCAGGTGCCTATGAAGGCCACATAGGTTCTATGGCAGTGACTTCCCAAATCTACAGTGGTGCCGGAGCCTCAAGCAGCATTTCGCAGATCTCCACAAGGCGTTCATGAGATAAACACAGCGCCACACTTTCACAGTGCTATGATTATTAATTTATGTTTAAAGATTTTATTCCAAAATTGCTGCTACATTGTGTTTTGTGCCACCATCCTGTGGCTAATTAGGTGGAGCTTGTAAAAATTACGGTGTAGTCACCTCATTTGTGTACCATCAAACCTACAATGTCGCTATTCACAGCTGAAGCATACAGACAAATAAAAAAATATATTGATTGTAGCAGGGCTGATGTGTATAATAATGCTTCTCTATTGCGAATAATAACTTTATAAGTAAGTTTTGCATAGAACACTGCATTAATGTGTTGCAATGTAACCACCATTTATGATCGCTAGCATGTTAATTTAGTAGCTTTGTAACGTATTTTAGTTAAAAGCTAATTTTGCTTCTGCATTACCACAATTAGAAAGATGTCGATGATTCAATCCTTCATCAGCCTATTTAAGAAATATTGTGATTTGTACACAGCAATGCATGTACTCAAGATTTGGACGTCTATTCAGTTTACACATTATATTGCTTTGCACTAGATTCGGACGTAACATGCGCACATTTCAGTTTTTCTGCATGATACGTCTTTCCATAAAATGCGGAGTCTGCATCATGCGTCTCTCCATAAAATGCGTAGTCTGCATCATACGTCTTTCCATAAAATGCGGAGTCCGCATCATGGGGGGAATTTCATACACTTCTCTCAGTTTTCATTTTATTTGGGGTGAAACGTGGTTCTTTGGGAAGGAGATGAGGCCAAGTAAATCCGTTTCAGACAAAAAAGGATAGAAGTCTCAGGGCACCCTTGCGAAGCCTTCGGTGAATAGCTACATTGCGGCTATTTTAACACAACAGCGTTAAAGAGCTCGTGTCACAGAAATTCCGCCGTTGGTGTCAGCACCGTTTGTTTTGAGCCAAAAATTTTCTGTGAGCGAAAAACTGATAAAGGGGGAAATAAAATAAAGAATAAGACTTTCGTTCTCATTGAGGGTCAAACCCGGCCGCTCGAGTGGTAACCATGTGTCTTACCACGACGCTACCATGTCATTTACAGTTGGTTCGAGGAAAAACACTACATAATTGGCATGTAGAGGAAGGCGTCTCCTTAATGCCTTTTGTTCTACAAGTGTCACGGCGAAAGGAGCCCATTCGGCGATTTGAAGGCAGATTTGAGAGGCCATCAAACTACATTGGAAAAGACCGGGATAGCGCAGCCATCGCCGCTGAAACCACACAGGAACTTTTAAAAAGCTTTCAGAATGGACAAGTATGTCCATCTAGCGGGAAACGTATAATACCTTTACAGAGGTGTTGATCAAGCTAATAGCATACGCTCGATAATGTGCTACCATCTGTGAGTCATTGTGAGACTTTTTCTGGCCTCTGCACGGCCGCCTGGATCAGGCGCGCGCGTTGCCTCTCAGATGGCAAGCGCACGTAGTATATCTTGGGGGCCATGCGATTCTTGCTTGAGATCGAAAACCTGTATGGGCCATTTGCGCGCGCCCGCATGTGTGCGTGTCTGTGTGCCATCTGTGAGACAATGTAAAAAACCTGTCTCGGCTACAGCAGAGCGCCATTCTAGCAGATGGAAATGGCCACATTGCACGGTCACTGCATTACTATGAAAACGACGTGCTTGCACGTGTGTGTGTGTACGTTGTGTGTGTGTGTGTGTGTATGTGCACGTGTGTGTGTAACAAAACATATTAATAAGGATGCACTTAGTGGTGAAAGCGCACACTAGGGGCCGGATTTTGCTATAGCGTTCAACTCTTATAGGCGAAGCTTCAGGGTCCTCCCATTTTTTCTTTGCAGCTAATTATTTAGATTACAAAGTACTCTTGAAAAGCTGAACATCCTTCTGTAACATCCTCTTCGAAGTATCATTTAATCGCTTTTTCAACTACAGTGGCTAACTGCCCACTACGCTATAATTTTCATTTTGTGAATTAGCGAAGGGCTCCCGTCGCGTCCGTAGACACAACAAGAAGTTAGGCTACTGTTCAGCTTCTTGACTGATGCAACCGGAAGCATCTACGGCGTCATCTAGTTATAAAAATCCCAGCATATGCACGAATAAATGATGATGAGTGGGAAAAAGCGTCCGTCAAAACGCCCGTACATCCATCCGCCCGTTCATGCGTCCATCCATCAATCCGTCCGTCCATACGTCCATCAGTCAATCCATCTGTTTGTGCGTCCATCTGTGCGTGCGTCCGTTCGTCCACGCGTCCGCCAGTCCATCTAGAGAACGCTTCAAGTACCGCCATCTCGCTTCTATTTATCCCATATTCACCATATACAAGTAACGCCATCCAGCAGACAATCCAAAGACTAAACGAGAGTATGTACCACATTTCTGCTGTCAGCACTTTTTTAACACCGAGAGAGCGGATATGTGCCCGAGGGTAGGCATGTGCCAGTGGTATACGGCTATGTGCCACAGGATACGCACTACGACAACAGGGGACGCACAAGCAACGGCCATAAAGAGCTTCGCCCCTAAAAACATATACGTAATATAGAAATTTCAAGTGAGCCAGTAAATCGAGTTGACCCAAAGCCAACGTTGCTGCATCTGCGAGCCGCGTTTGCTTCAGTGTTGCGTCTGCATGACTACCCAAAACCCATCGTTTCCTTTCGACGTATGCCGGAATCGAATACTTTTCAACACCCATATTACCGCATTCAGCCTGACTTGTGACCGCATTTGTCTTATCTTGCAAACAAGTGAATGAGTACAGCGTCGTCATCTCTGTGCGACAACTGAAACCATGAGCGAACCTTGTAGACAAATTTTATTAAGCTTTCTGTTCCCCCAAATTGATTGTATATCTCACAACCTTGACTCATTTATCGGTAGCAAACACCTGGCAAAGCCTCATTACCCTTACCGAAATGAAATACAACGAGTATTTGGGAATGAAGGACTATAACAATAGCTGACGGCTAGAAAGATTAGAAGTTGACGACTCTTGATTCAACATGCCCTACCATCTTGTCCTGCGTGCGTGATGTCATCCGTACGTTAGCATTGAACGCTATGGCCCACAAATAGCGTATGTACGTAAGGGCTTCAGCTACGTTAACGCTCTGCACACGCTCAGTTTTCAGCACGCAACACAAACGCTGACGCTAAACCTTGAATCTGCGGTGTGCCCCTATACTAAAGCTCTCTACTGCGTGACAGAAGCGTAGAATCACGCCCGACGTCAAAGCATCTAGATTCCGCAGTAAGTGGGTGTGTAAGGCCCACCTAATACAAAGCGTTCAGACAAAATTATCAGAAGCAAAAAATCGACGAAAGAAGTTGCAGGAAGTTCGCATGTTGCCATCCGGACCCATAGCGGGCCTTTTGCTGATTCGTAAAAGGGAGAACTTAGGTGTAGTGCGTGCTTAACAACTGTATTTGGGGTGAAAATTTTAGGATAAAGTGAAACCACAAATATTACGTGTGAATTCGTTCGTTTTTTACGGCACGATTGAGGAATGCGCCGATGCGAATCTAGGCTAGGATTGGAGCAGGCGATGCGCACGGGCCTGATTACGCTAACACGTTCCACTTTCCAAGTTGAAGATCAAGGTTTCTGAAGCTGTCTGATAGTTTTATTTACACAAAACAAAAAGGGTCACTGTTAATTTGATTTATATGGGGGGTTTAACGTCCCAAAACTACCATATGTATATGAGAGACGCAGTAGTGGAGGGCTCCGGAAATTGGGACCACCTGGGGTTCATTAACGTGCACCACATCTGAGCCCATGGGCCTACAACATTTCCGCCTCCATAGGAAATGCCGCCGCTGTAGCCGGGAGTCGATCCCACGACTTGCGCGTCAGCAGCCGAGTACCTTTGCCACTAGACCACTGCGGCGGGGCGGCCTCATGCCAGTACAAATTTGCAGCAAATTTGCTGTTAACGCTCTACAAACATCGCACATTCGTCAACTCTAATGTCGAGAACGACGGAGTCGAGAACGACGGAGTCTAATGTCGAGAACTGCGCGAGCGACATCTGCATACGTAAATTTGCCACATCTGAACGTGCGTGGTGCCTACGACGCTCTTCGTTTGTGTTTTTTATGTCTGTTTTTTACTGCAGTTGCAACAGCTCCTTTGGACGTTGAAAGCGCTCCGAACGGTCAGCGTCAAATAAAACAAAACAATCAAACATTAAAGGAAAAGCCAACAATGCCGGATATAATATGATACCATGAACAGAGAATAACTTCACAGCATAAAACGCGCCAATCAGGTTGACTACACTGCTTCGTTTCACCTCTATGCAATTGACAGCGCTACTGACAGCCAGAGCACTTATTTCGGCCATGGCTTTACACAAGCATTGAATGGGCAAGGCAGGCACGTCATTGGAGCTGCGCATGTTAGATGTGGCCCGTTTTGAAGTCTAGATGACGCTCGTGTGGTTCCGAAAGCAATGCAATACTTCATTGTTCTAGACATATGTGTTGACCACTGTACAACTCGACTACGTAGCACTTATGCGTCGCCACGTGGCCCCAGAACATCGAGCCACATAACTACACTCTAAGGCAAAACTACCCGAAAAAGGAGTAACGCAGCCCAATAGGTGTGCGTGATGAACGGATAGACCGTTGAGGAGCAACCACAGAGGGAAGCATGCCGCGTGCAAACCACTTAGTCTCCAAACACGCTCCAAAGGGATGAACCGCCCGGGAATCGTGGGCAGTGCGAAAAGCGTCGCCAAGGTCACTAGCCGTCCTCTTCCTCTGAGGCCTCAGTCATTCCTTGTATTTCGCTCGCGACGGTTCACGTTGGGTCACGCTCGGAGTGTTCTACCACGGCCACCTGGATTCGAACATCTAAGAATTACGACGTGGGGTTGTATGTATGCTTGGATGAGCGTGGGCTGCTGCTTTTGCGTTTCGCTGCACCCATGAATTCTGGAGCAAGTCTCGACATGGCACCACGTCACGCCGTATATCTCTGGCTTCAAGATTGTCACGACCAACACACGACAGCAACAGTTGGGAAGGCCACTATGGCGGTCGAAAAGACAACAGGCCTATCGGATATATACTTCAGTCCGACTCAGGTCAGAAAACAGCGCTGGATTTTCAGGCAAGTAGGTTATCATTCTTTATTCTACTCTACTTGTCGCATGTGTGATACGGATCACGCTTGCCTGCAACGGGTTCGGTCGTGTTTTACATAGCACGCACAAAATGCACCGCGAAAGTCAGCTTGGGCAACTGCAGTTCGCCTGTACATTGTGAGCGCCTGGAAATTGACCACCATTGCCGTCGGCCTCGCGTACGCTCGCTCATCGAGTGCTCGCCTGTCTTCGCCGCCGCAATGAGCTCCGGGCTTACGATATTGGGTTGAGACCTCGTCGCTGTGTTGGGAGTCGTCGAAAACACGTTGCGGGTTCTCGTAACGAGCTTGGTTGTAGTATGTCGCGCGCTGTAAGTGCACCAGCACGGGCTAACGGGGCTTTCGCTAGCGTCGAAACTGAGTTAAAATTGGACTTCATTACAGTTGGCTTCCCCGTCAGTCGGTCGCAAGCAGCTCGGCGCCGTCCGTTAGCCGCGGCAGATGACTCGCGTTTGCGCGCTTCACTTGCACTCGTTCGAGTTTGTGGAAAAGCGTCGCATTTCCGTCGAGTTCTTCGACGCTAGCTCCAAACCAGCTCAGCGCTGTTCGTGGCAGTGGCCAAGCACCTGCTCGCTCTCCTGTTCGAAGTTCGCTGGCGGCAGACACTCCACGTGCAGCGCCGTATTTGGTCTCGCGTTCGCTTGATCGAGCTGAACGACGTCGCTCGCTTAGAGCTCGCCGACTTGTTGGCGGCACGGTGGTTCGCGGAGTTGTGGCTGCGGCCGCCGCTCCTACGCTGTTGCGCTACGGGGATCAAAATGAGTCTTTGGCGATGTGCGACTTCACGGTGAAATTATTAGCATGTCATATCTCACGTATGCTTTTATTTATCCTTGCACGTATTTCTCATATCCATTCGTATTCATCATCTGTCACGTGTGGCTCACTATTTTATATACTTATTGTGCAGCCATGGGCACACACCGTGCTGAAGGCTGGGCGCGCTGGAGTCTCCGATGCCTGTCATCCATCTCTTTCGTCAGCGCAGCTGCAGAAGGACTGTACGGAATGTGAAGGTAAAGTTATTTGTGGGTCATGTTTTACACGCATGTTTTTATATTAACTTCCACGTGCTTGTCATAAGCGTCGATCTTCATCTTCTGTCATGTGTGTCTAACTACTTTTACAATATTTTTCTACCTACAGCCGTGGGAACACAATAGGTGTGCGCTGGTGTCTGCAATGCCTGTCATCTATCACTTCCGTCGGAGGAGCTCCAAGAGAGTCAACAAGATATGACAACGAGACTGGAGTTGTACACTTCACCATTAGTTCACTTAAAAGAATTGAGAAACTTTATGTGTATGTAGAGAAATAAAAGATTTCGACGTCTCGCTTTTCTCTTTTATTGTTGCCGTGACTGCGACAGCAGTTACACAAGGGTGGCTAAGCGCTTTTTTCGCGTGTTCTTTTCTGCGCTATTTGTTGCCCACTGCGAAGAAAAACAGGCGAAAAAAGTATTAGGCCTGGTGGAAAATAAATAAAAAAGTATGTTTGAACTGGGGATAACAATTTTCCGATTGTATAATTTGAGTGGATCAACCGTTCGTCCGCCGAGTTGCCACCGTAAGGTTTAACGGTTGCCCGGCCAGGTGTAAATGTGGGAATCAACAGTTGCCCTAGAAAGTGCAAATGTGAGTCTAAAATGTTACTCCTTTGAGCTGAATCGTGGGACTAACGGTTACTTAATAAGGTGTAATTGTGAGTACTAAATGTTAGTCCCTTGAGCTCGTCTGTGGGGACTAACTGTTAGACCCAGTGCCGTTAGTTCTTTAGGAGATTAATGGTTGTGCCAGCGCCATTAGTCCGCAAAAGGATGCACCAAACACCCTTTTAACATCCTTTTGCATTTGAGTGTACCACGAAAGAAAGGAAGCATACAGGCGGAAACCCGAAAGGACACGTCGTTATTATGTACTCCCATACGTTTAGCTGCGGAGACATTCAATCTAAAATAGTGGTGCGTTACTCTTGCTTTCCCGCTTTGTGTCTGCCAGCCGTCACGCTGGCAGAGCGAGTTTCTTAGTAAAAAATAAAAATGACCAAGTTACTGCAAACAGAGCGTGGCTACTATATAAACGATGTCTTGTGTGCCGAAGCTTGTGTTGGATGGTCAGTTTGTTGGCTGGATTCGTCACTCGCAGTCGTCGCCCATCGTATACTAAACCGTCGTGGCACAAAGCTCGAAAGCTGTAAGAGCTCGCATGGGCAGTGTGAAACCCGCCGCCGTTGTTACTTGGCTGCTGACCCGAAGGTTGCGGGATCACATCCTGGTGGCGGCGGCTGCATTTTCGATGGAGGCGGAAATCTTGTAGGTGCGTGTGCTCAGATTTGCATGCACGTTAATGAACTCCAGGTGGCCAAAATTTCCGGAGCACTCAACTACGGCGTCTCGCATTATCATATGGTGGTTTTGGTACGTTAAGCCTCACATATCAATCAATCATCAGCATGTGCTTGGTGTTTTTGTATCCCCGTTCTTTTCACCTTGTTTTTCCCAGCTAACAAAGCTTTAGGTGGTGCCTCTTTCAACATAAGGTGATCTACTGGAAGAAATACTTTTAATTCCGCTGGTTCCTCCAACAGCCAGACTCGTGCATTTGGCTGCAGGGGAGGGACACTATAGGCCTCATCACGGTAGCCGACTGGGAGAATTTTCTTTTCGGAAATCAAAACGTCTTCCTCGCTTTATAGTTCTTTGTAGCATGGCTGTAGCCTCAGCAAGATGGCGTGGTGGTAGCTCTGCGTCTTGCTCGATGTTTCCGCCTAGACCAGAAAACTTTGTGCGGTTGCTCTGGTGTCGAAAGTTGTCCTCTTGGTTCCGAGGCGGATATATATCTCTTTCTTTGGAAAACAGAACTGTCCCGGACATTTCTCGGCATGAGACGTCGGTGCAAGCGGCGTCTATCATCGGGTCGGGTGTTCTCCGGAGGTAGATATTCTGTAGCTTTGAATCAGTGGAGATATGACGGCGGCTGCATTTCTTATTTGGTGTGGGTTTAACGAGAAAAGTTTGATGCAAAACAACGTGTCCTTGGCGTTCGCATTTTTGACGCCACAGCTGACCTTCCACTGTGCCCTGGTGTTCAGAATTGTAGCGCCAGGCAAGCGTACGATCTTGTCGATGATACCGGAAGGTAGAGTACCCGAGGTTTGCGGGTGCGGGCTTGACCGGTAGTTTTGCGAATACCGAGCACGCGTGCTCGTGGCCGGAGTGCTGCAGTGTAGCAGGCTGTCTCGATACAAGCCCAGTCAATGCAGACTTAGCCGAAAAGCCATCTGACACAGCTGACACCCCGGTGGGGACGCTTGGGAAGAGTGGACGTTGGTCGATACTTCTGATGCTACTTCAGCTGCTCAACAACCTGCTAGAGAAAGTCATGAATGCCGAACCCCGTCCACAGACCTAATGCGGTGGCTCACATTGGGGTCTCTTTCGAAAGATCCGCACGAATTAGGGTCTCGTAGCAGGCGCAGGCTGTTAGACCGCTAACGTGACGAATGGTTCCCAGTTGGCTTCGCGATGCCTTACAACGAATCTTTCATTTTGTTTTGTCTCCTAAGAGGAACTGGCTCATACTTACAAGGGGTATTAGCCACGCTGTCTACCAAAAATAGAAATATAGGCTGCATAACATAAAAATGAGGACGGCTAAATGCAGTGAAAATAAAAATTGGAAAGGTAAAAAAGATTGGACATTCTATATCTTAAGGATAAAAAAAATTATTTTCCAACGTGATCCACATTTTGCCTGCCTAGGAAAAGTCAGTTTCTTTTCTAAAGCCTAGTGCATCGTAATCTTGCTGATGCGGATATTACTTTGGGCTCACAGAAGAAATTGAAACGTTAAAAAATTATGATTGCCTGGCTTCCTCTATTTATATATGTTGACGATTCAAATAAGAAGGAAATTCATTTGTTACCTATACGGAATGCTGAATTTGTAAGGCACTATGTATTGTTGTGGAAAGACGTGGCGAAAAGGATTACACTGATATCGACGATCATAATTAAATAAAAATACCAATATTTTTGTGAGAGAAATATGTAGGTAAACTTAAGTATAAAAGAAGAGATGAAGTACTGTCGTATGTAAGAGCAATTGTCATCTCCGCTCAAGCACAAAGAAAAAAAACTAAAGTTTGTCAAAATAACACTATTATCTATGTGGATGTGTGAAAGTAGATTGGGGCAGTGAACCATTTGTGTCGATAATGTTAATGTATTTTGGAGAAGGGTGTTCCAGTCTTTAAAACAGACCTGTTAAATTTTCAAAGCAACCATTAAATAGATTCGTTCTAGTTGATTACTGCCTCATGAATCAACCACCACTAAAATATTCAGAATTCGCCACATGCTCGTCGAGTTACAGATATTTGTTGCACGCTGTACTTGCTTTATCTATTTTTCCGACGAGCACTATTCAAGCACAACAGCGAGGGATGGTACGGAGAAAAGCACCGGGAATGCATGGCTAATCTTGAGTGTGATAATGAGCGGTGATGTTCTGCGGTCGCGTTCTGAGGAGGCCGCCGTAACTATTCAGCCGAGGATCCTCCAGTGAGCCAGCGGTCTTAAATTTGGGTATATGATGCAGTCATTTGGGTATATGGCATCATTTGCACAATGAAGAATGCTGCCGCGTGCTGCTCTATAATGTTTGGCTCACGTATTTTCAGGAACCCGCACTGCCGACCGGCACTATTTTGGAAGAATTTCTGGGGCGCTCTAATTTTAATATAGAAGAAATAGCTTGATCTCCTATAAGTCATACAGAGTAACAATTAATCGAAAATAGATACATCAGCGAATCATCCTATGCTATGTTACAACACCCACGATTACCGTAAGGGTAAAAAAAGTAGTGAGCAAGGGTTGAAAGGTATAACGAAATGGAATCTATTGAATCATCCTGTCTAATATAAAATCACTGATATCACAATAAAATCATTTAAAGGATTATGACTTACACCTGGTGCTTGAATACGGCTTGAGGCTCTGTTCTAGAGTATTATCAGAACCATTGGGGCTTTAGAATTACCAAGACAGAGGTTATTGGACTCACTCAAGAGTCAACTCACTGGGACTTACTAAGACTCAGCTCGCGCAGAGAGCTTCAGTTTGAGTGAGTCCGGTTTGCTCTGGAGCTTCAGTTCGAATGTGTCCTGCTCAAAACAGTTTTATAGAATCTGAGTCTGAGTAAGTCCAAACCAAGAGGTGCACTTCTTGATTGAGTTTTACAGTTTTCACCAACCTATTCCCGTAAATGCGAAAATTCTCCTATTTATACTTAAGACCAGCCCTATTAAGCCTCTGTCAATGAAGTCTATCAATTTCTTGCAGCCGTAGTATGAGCAGTAAACTTGGAAGCGCAGAGATATTGAAGCCATTCAAGGATGCGCGTGGTCTAGTTTGAAATCTCAGGTGTTTTCTTTAGTTCACGTTGGTTACATGAAAGAAAAACTGAAGACGTGTCATAAATATATGGTAAAACAGCTTTAATATTGCATGCAGCCTTGCTGACACCAAATGTCACTCCTGTATGATGGTGGGAATTTCACACACTTATCTTGGTTTTCATTCCATTTGGGGTGAAACCTGGTTCTTTGGGAAGGAGATGAGGCTAAGTAGATCCGTTTCAGAAAAAAAAAGGATAGAAGTCTGAGGGCACCCTTGCGAAGCCTTCGGTGAATAGCTACATTGCGGCTATTTTAAACAACAGCTTTAAAGAGCTCGTGTCACAGAAATTCCGCCATTGGTGTCAGCGCCGTTCATTGTGAGCTAAAAATTCTCTGTGAGCGAAAAATTGATAAAGGAGCAAATAAAATAAAGAATAAAACTTTCGTTCTCATTGAGGGTCAAACCCGGGCCGCTCGAGTGGTAAGCATGTGTCTTACCACAACGCTACCATGTCACTTACAGTTGGTTCGGGGGAAAGCACTACGTAATTGGCATGTAGAGGTAGGCGTCTCCCTAACGCTTTTTGTTCTACAAGTGTCACGGCGAAAAGAAGCCCATTCGGCGATTTGTAGGCGGATTTTGAGGCCATCAAACTACGGCGGAAAAGACCGGGATAGTGCTGCCATCACCGCTAACACTACACAGGAACTTTTTAAAAAGCTTTCAGAATGGACATGTATGTCCATCTAGCGGGAAGCGTATAATGCCTTTACAGAGGCGTTGATCAAGCTAACAGCATACGCTCGATAATGTGCTACCATCTGTGAGTCATTGTGAGACTCTTTATGGCCTCTCCACAGCCGCCTGGAACGGGTGCGCACGTGGCCTCTCAGATGGCAAGCGCACGTCGTGTATCTTGGGGGCCATGCAATTCTTGCTTTAGATAAAACCTGTATGTACCATTCGCGTGCGCGCGCATGTGTGCGTGTCTGTGTGCCATCTGTGAGACAATGTGAAAAACGTGTCTCGGCTACAGCAGAGCGCCATTCTAGCAGAGGGAAGTGGCCACAATGCGTGGTCACTGCATTACTGTAAAAACGTCGTGCTTGCACGTGTGTGTGTGTGTCCGTTGTGTGTGTGTGTGTGTGTATGTGCACGTGTGTGTGTAACAAAACATATTAATAAGGATGCACTTAGTGGTTAAAGCGCGCACTAGGGGCCGGATTTTGCTATAGCGTTCAACTCTTATAGGCGAAGCTTCAGGGTCCTCCCATTTTATCTTTGCAGCTGAATATTTAGATCAGAAAGTACTCTTAAAAAGCTGAACGTCCTTCTGTGACATCATCATTGCCCAGCTTTATTGGTTATTTCATTAAATGTTCAAGGTCAATTGAAGCACACCATTCGCTGCTGCAACGAACTGCTATTACAGCATTTCATTGAACTTGATGAGTTTACGCAACAACTACGAGGACAAAAATGCTGCATTGCTACTGCGCACTCTTCTTGCTTCTCTTGGCAGGACTAACCACGTCAATGTAAATTGTGTAAGGTACATCTAGCCAAAGCTCTTATTTGTGCGATTGTTTAACGTTCGGTCAATATGCAGTGGTCTACGAGATATGCTGTGGTGTATTGAATCAAAATACCTCTGATCGCATGAATTTTTGTGTGCATCAAACGCACAGCTCACGTATGGTTTTCTTCTTAGTCTTTCGAGTCTGGTATTATCGTATGAGGCTGGCGTAACTGGGTATCAAGTCTGTACGACCACTCCGAAGAGCAATGTCATGCCGAATAAAGATACCATGACGGGCAGCTGCTGATTATCGAGATTTTATGTTGTCGATGATGTCATACACTGAAAGTGTACAATGATGCTGATAAATATAAAGCAACAAAAGTGGCTACATTCATGTAAAAAATTCTTAAACGGTTCCACTCTATGAAGGTGGGTGACCACCGAAGCTCTGAAGCACATAGCAAAGAGCTGACGGGAAAAAAAAGTACACAAAGTCCCTCCTGACTTTAGTGCATGCTCATTTCAAGTTTTCCGTTTGACAAGTGCGCCTGTTCACCCGTGGCATGCGAAGTATTATCTGGCATGCTGCATGCGCTTTTTGTTTTGTGCACGATCCGAAATGGTGTTTGCTGCCCTTTTGTTACCTTCTTCATTTTTAGTGGTACAGTATTGAGCAGTTTCGTTTTTCCATTATATGTGGCACATACGTGCACTAGAAATTTACGGTTCACGAAGTCATCACTGGCCAAGTTATATATGTATATTCACTGTGAAAGTAGCTTCTAAATCCTTCAAAGTTCTCTCGTTTAACTCGCCAACAAGCCTAACGCTGCCTAAATGTTCATTGATGAAAGATGGTTCGCACTATTCAGAGCGCTCAGAGACATGGCTTCTAACATTGTCTAATGCTCAACGACTTCTAGTGCAGCCTAAATCTTAACTGATTGCGATTTCAACTTAAGCGTGAAGTCGTTGTCACGTCTTCTCAATCTGTGCTCGCCTTCTTTACTTGGACAAGCTGGCTGGTGAACCTTTTAAAAGTTAAAAGATCTGCAAACACGTCAGATCTATTCCCGCTTTCCCGTTAAATTACAACGTGGTGGTTACATAGCACAACCACACCGTTTCACTGAGAAACTGCCTTTAAAAACGAAATGATTCTGCCGTGAGGCCACGTGATTCAAAGCAGATTCCTGCAAAATGTCGAGCAAGCATCCCCCCCCCCCTGCGACGAATAATCTGACCCCATTTGTTGAGAGGGCGCTTGCTTGACACAGCACTAGCAATTAACGCCAATTGACGCTTATTCTCTCGAAAAAAAGAAGAGAGGGTTGCATCTGTGTTACGGTAATATACTCACCAGTTCTCTACACCATTTCATCAAGATCACCTTTACTCCGTAATATAAGACTCCTCCCTTAAGGGCTGCAAGGACACATGTTCACCATATATATAACTTTTATTTTCATAATCAACTCTAAGGTGACGGTTGCAGTATGCGCCACCGCCACCTACCACTTACGCGCGCCTATCGTGACGTCAGCTTGAAATACCAGTTCGCGAAAATATTTTCAATAAAACTAACTTAAAGTTGTTGGGCTGCAATTGTTCCGTGTACAGCTAAGGGTAACGTCTTTACACATCATGGTCTCATCATTGCTGCTAGCAACAGCGGTGTTCACCCGCGCCTTGAAGGAACAGTTCTCCGGAGCTGCTTGAATGGAATGCCCCGTAACGTTACCAACTGATGCTGCTTAGACGGCTCCATTGGGGTTTGCATAGACGTCAAGCACAATCACTCCGGAAAACCGCTTTTAAGTGCGTCGCTATAGGGTCTACGGCACCAAGAGCCACATCGACAATGTTGAGGGGTTGATGGCGATGGCGGTGTCCTCTGTGATACACGAGTGCCAAGTGCCACACCACAAGTGGGAGAAAGAGTGAACAGGTGGAAACCAAAATAGGCGCGTCGTTCTTTTGCGCCGATTCTCTTTACCGCACGTGGAATCCAACTTCAATATAGTCGTAACACTTTTCTTGCTTTTCCGCTTCGTGTCTCGTTCAATAAATAGCCGCAGCGCCGTCACACCGAGTCTGCTTCGCTGAAGTAGTGAACATCTCGTTCCGGCAATAAGTAGGTCGGAATCAGCGCTGTACTCTAGGTCAAAGCTGGTGTCGGATGTCCGGTAAGGCAGGTTGCATTCACCACCCCAAAAGGTACTTCGAATTCCAGTGTCTCGCGGTACTCCCTCCCGTTCTTCAACGAGGCACACTTGTGAAACTGGCTCTGGGAGGTGGACCCAGTGATCAGCTTGAGGCCAACGTGCCATGAAAAGTTTTGTCCGGAGAAAGCCACGGCTTGTTCTTGTTTGTGTGGTAGTGGCATCAGTAAATCGGCATGACGGTGGCAGTGCGTCTCGTTCGATGTTCCAAACCGGAACCCAGGCGACCTTTTTGCAGGTGCTCGATCGTCGGTAGTTGTCACTCGAGCCTCCATGAGAGTGGTCAGTGTTCCCAGAGGCAATCTGAGAATTTCCCAAGGAAATGGGAACAGGGCTCGTAATCAGCCGTTGCCGCAAACAGTGCCTTTTGTCAGCTTGGGTTTTCTCAGGGGGCAAGCATTCCATGGCTGCTGATATGACGGAGACGTGGTGAGGGCTGAGTGTCTTCCTTGGCACGGCTTCAACTAGCAGTCGATAAGGAATGGCGTGCCCTCTATGCCCATATTTCTGACGCCGCAGCTGGTCATCTACTGCCCTGTGGTAGCGAGAAGCGTGACTTCTGGCAAGGGTAGCTTGGCGTTGGTTCCGGATGATGCAGTGGCCGATGTTGGAGGGTGTGAGGCTTACCAGCTGCCTGATGAACACATGGTGGCCACGCACCTTGCCGAAACACAATATCGGGACTGGCTGTTTCGTCGGTCGCCCTGTAAGTGGAGGCCGACTCGAAAGGTTACCGGACACAGCAGCCCTGCAGGGAATACTTCGGTGTCGCCTCTTGGGAAAGCGTGCCATTTGTCGCCGTCCTGAATGTGACCCCAACTGATCACCAGACAGTAAGGATCGCCCGCCCTTGTCTGCAGATCGAGTGTGGTGGCTCTCTGTCAGCTCTCGTCCAAAAGGTATGTACGACGTGACCGTGGCAGCACGGGCATGCAGCTATTTGACGCTGACGTGTCGGCTGGTTGCAAGCTCGCTTGCCAAGAGCACGAGCCACGCGAAGAAAACTTCGTCCTCATTTCTCGAGCACAATGGATTTCTTCGAAATGATCACTGAAATAAACCGAAATTAGACAACGTAGAGCTAACTGGCATTGTGTAATTTCGTTTGTTGGTAAAATCAACAGTAATACGAAGAATGGAACTATTCCAACATAATATCGAGGAGACAATGATAAGAACAATTCTAATCTGTATGAACTGTCCGACCCATGGCCGATCCCCCTGGGTGGTTAACGGCCTGTCATCCATGGACCATCGATGGAGGCGGAAATGTTGTTGGCCCGTGTGCTTAGATTTGGGCGCACGTTAAAGAACCCCAGGTGGTCGAAATTTCCGGAGCCCTCCACTACGGCGTCTCTCATAATCATATAGTGGTTTTGGGACGTTGAACCCCACATATCAATCAATCAAATCATCCATGGACCATCATCATCCTAATTTATGGTTCTCAGGAAGCAGTGAAATACCCAACCTATGGCACGCATCCACTGTGGGTAGTAGTTCAATAACTAAGTAGCATAATTTGAAAATAGCAATGCAATTATTCTAACTAACAAGAAGTTTATGAATGAAAGCATGAGGGAAGCCTAAAATAAAATAGAAATGATAGTACTCCAAACCCATTGCTGTCCTCGCGTAGACGTGCAGAAATTTCAACTATCAAAAATGGTCATAGTTACATTATTGCCTAAGCTAACGTGCTCAAGTAAAATGGGTATCCTAAAACTTCATGTTGATATTTTTCCCACGTTTGCGAGGCTGGCATTTGAATGCTGTAATTTAATGATTGATGAATAGTTTATCTCCCTAAAAACTTAAGTATTGACTATATGCATGCTTTGTTTGGAAAAGTTTAGTTATATAAATGGCGGCAAATGTTCTTGTGGCTATTTCACAAGACCTGTGCTCGAAGCTAGAGTAAAAAAGTAATGAGTAAGTATAGTTCGATATAACAAAGCGGAATTTCGAAAAGAAATCTGCTTGGATGGAAAAGTGCCGACGAAGTACAAAAAAATGTTGGTTTCGTCTACCATTTCAGACATCTATAGCGACAGAGCACAGCACCGACTTATTCTATAGCGTAAATGGCACAAGGGCAGGTTTTAAGAATATTCCACTTTTGGTAGTTCGTTCAGCTATGTTTAACGGGGACTTGCCCCGCCGCGGTGGTCTAGTGGCTAAAGTACTCGGCTGCTGACCCACACGTCGCGGGATCGAATCCCGGCTGTGGCGGCTGCATTTCCGATGGAGGTAAATATGTTATAGGCCCGTGGGCTCAGATGTGGTGCACGTTAAAGAACCCCAGGTGGTCCAAATTTCTGGAGCCCTCCACTGCAGCGTCTTTCATATACATATGGTAGTTTCGGGACGTTAAATCCCACATTTCAATCAACTAACAGTGAACCTTTTTGTTTTGTGTAAATTGAAACTATCAGGCAGCTTCAGAAACCTTGATCTTCAACTTGGAAAGTGGAACGTGGTAGCGTAATCAGGCCCGTGCGCATCACCTGCTCTATTCCTAGCCTAGCTTCGCATCGGCGCATTCCTCACTCGTGCCGTAAAAAAACCAACGAATTCACACGTAATATTCGCTGTTTCACTTTATCCTAAAACTTTTGCCCCAAATACAGTTGTTAAGCACGCACTACACCTAAGTTCTCCCTTTTACGAATCAGCCAAGGGCCCGCTAGGGGTCCGGATGGCAACATGCGAACCTCCTGCCACTTTTTTTCTCGATTTTTTGCTTCTGAAATTTTTGCCTAAACGCTTTGTAATAGGTGGGCCTTTAACACCCACTTACTGCGGAATCTAGATGCTTTGACGTCGGGAGTGATTCTACGCTTCTGTCACGCAGTAGAGAGCTTTAGCATAGGGGCACACCGCAGATGCAAGATTTAGCGTCAGCGTTTGTGTTGCGTGCTGAAAACTGAGCGTGTGCAGAGCGTTAACGTAGCTGGAGCCCTTACGTACATACGCTATTTGTGGGTCATAGCGTTCAATGCTAACGTATGCATGATATCATGTACGCAGGACAAGATGGTGGGGCTTGTTGAATCAAGAGTCGTCAACTTCTAATCTTTCTAGCCGTCACCTATTGTTATAGTCCTTCTTTCCCAAATACTCGTTGTATTTCATTTCGGTAAGGGTAATGAGGCTTTGCCGGGTGTTTGCTACCGATAAATGAGTCAAGGTTGTGAGATATACAATCGATTTGGGGGAACAGAATAATAAATAAAATTTGTCTGCAAGGTTCGCTCATGGTTTCAGTTGTCGCACAGAGATGACGACGCTGTACTCATTCACTTGTTTGCAAGATAAGACAAATGCGGTCACAAGTCAGGCTGAATGCGGTAATATGGGTGTTGAAAAGTATTCGATATCGGCATACGTCGAAAGGAAACGATGGGTTTTGGGTAGTCGTGCAGACGCAACACTGAAGCAAACGCGGCACGCAGATGCAGCAACGTTGGCTTTGGGTCAACTCGATTTACTGGCTTACTTGAAATTTCTATATTACGTATATGTTTTAGGGGCGAAGCTCTTTATGGCCGTTGCTTGTGCGTCCCCTGTTGTCGTAGGGCGTACCCTGTGACACATACCCATATACCAGGGGCACATGCCTACCCTCGGGCACATATCCGCTCTCCCTGGTGTTAAAAAACCGCTGACAGCAGAAATGTGGTACATACTCTCGTTTAGTTTTTGGATTGTCCGCTGGATGGCGTTACTTGTATATGGTGATTAAGGGATAAATAGAAGCGAGATGGCGGTACTCGAAGTGTTCGCTAGATGGACTGGCGGACGCATGGACGAACGGACGCACGCACAGATGGACGCACAAACAGATGGATTGACTGAGGGACGTATGAACGGACGGAATGATGGATAGATGCATGAACGGGCGGATGGTTGTACGGGCGGTTTGACGAAAGCTTTTTCCCACTTATCATGCTGGGATTTTTATAACTAGATGACGCCGTTGATGATTCTGGTTGCATCAGTCAAGAAGCTGAACAGTAGCCTAACTTTTTGTTGTGTCTAAGGACGCGACGGGAGCCCTTCGCTAATTCACAAAATGAAAATTATAGCGTAGTGGGCAGTTAGCAACTGTAGTTGCAAAAGCGATTAAATGATACTTCGAAACTGCCAATATTACGCACGTAGTCTATTGTTCTTTTTCAGCACGGTTGGTGCTTGCACCGAGAAGAGAAATATGCTAGCAATTCGGAAGGCGACGAGCACGAGGCCCGACTAGCCTATCATGCACCAATATACTCTCCGAGGCGAAGTTCAAGTTTCCGGGATTTTTTTCATTAAATTGCGTAGAAAGTCCCTCGGGAATTCAGTACAGGCTCTAATAAGATTGCCCTTTAGAGCAATACGCGTCTTTAGGCTATGACATATGCACAGTCTTATCTTACATTCAGCATTCGCTTGGCGTTCTGTGCATGATCTCGAATGTTCTTTCCTGCACTTGCGTTCTCTTTTTCAATTTTAAAGCGCCCGAAGTGGGCAGTAGCTTTGCCCAATGTAGGTGGCACATACGCGCGCTAAAGGTTTCCCGTTCATAGAGTGACCACATCGCTATATATATACATTGCTTGGAAAGAAAAGTATCTTCAAGTCGATTGAAAGTAAACTTTTTTACTCACCAACAATTCTAAACCTGCTTAAACCTTAACCGATGCTGACACCTAAAATAAGCGTAACGTCATTGTCACACATCTCCTCAATATTTTGTCATCAACAAACTCACATGATTTAAACACTTAACACTAGTATTTGCAAAAATGTTGCGAGCCAGAGCTAGAACATCATGAAAGATCACGCCATATTTATATTTCCAAAAAATTTCATCCTTAGGTTCTTTCTTAACTCACCACGATGGGGTTATTGTGCTTGACGCTGGCCTTGCAAGTCACGGGATCAAATTCCTGTTGGAACAGCCGATCTATCGATGAAGGCGGGAATATTCGAGGCCTATCTACTTTGATTTCCACCACAGGTAGTTGAAATTTCTGGAGCCTTCTACTGCGTCACTCATAATCGTACTGCTGTTCTGCGATGTTAATCCCGAACATTTATTATTACTGAGCATTTATTAACATGCTTCTCAATATGTTCGCATAGCTTTTCATTGTATATATACATTATTGGACCTTCTACCACTGTGGTTGTGAACCACGTCGTTTCGAAACTGGTGAGATACCGCAGCAGGAAGCAATTGGACCTTTCGTGTGCCTGCTGACTACATGTCTGGGCACGCGCCGACAGACCAGCAGCGGCATGAAACGCTCCGTGGAAAAACGAAAGTGCTCGGCAGGCGCAGGGGCGGAAAGTAGCAGACGAATTCGGACAAGCGCCGCCTTAACGCTTTTATGCACGTGCGCCACGTTTACAAATGTCGGCCACCCGTTCACGCCACGCGGGCTGCGGCCACGCATTCGCGTGTTCCCCTTAACAGTGGACCGAACAGCACAACCCCCCCCCCCCCCCGTGTGCCTACATTCAAAACTATGTGATTTTACGGCATCACCGGGATCAGCCAATCTCTGCTCAGGCTACGATCTCATGTGATGAGGTCATGACGAAGTCATAAGGTATGAAGCCATCACGGGATGATTACTTTTTGCATCTATCGTATTGACACCCTACGGTCAATTCTTGTGTTTCGTAAGGCACCTAACGCTTAGCAACGTGAAAATTCTGGGTGTTGGTGAGCCACAGTGCACCAGCTAGACGAGGACGATAGCTAGAAGACACATGAAGCGCGTTCACCATGCATCTAGGGCTCTTCCCAAAAAGTTCTCGGGCAGCGCGACCAGTCTAGTAACGACGCAGAAGACAAAACGATGACACAAAAATGGAATGCGTACGTATGGCCCATTGGATGACCACGTCAAGCACACGATAGGAACCACTATATTTACTGTAACATAGAACTTTTGGCAATCCCCTGTAATAACTCACGGCTGGAGGGAAGTGTTCGGTACATGGGCCGGAAAGCACCCTTACAAGATGTTACGGGGCCGTGACGTGGACGAAGGGAAGACACTCCATATTCAGATGAAACTATTTATTCAGCCGAACCCTTGGCCACGAAACTTTAGATTAGATTACAGGGACATACGGACACTGATAGCGGCGAGCAGAGAGTTGGCCGACAATCGACTGACAAGGGGTGAAGCGCGTCGCCATTTATACACGTGGCGTCGAACATTGTAGTGATAGCGCTAGTGGGCGCGTACGTTGCTCAATAATCTGTAATCTCTGCGAAGTTGGCGTAACCTTAACAAAATGATCTACTATAATCGTGAATCTTTTAGAAAAATGCAGTTTGCGCTGAGCATTCCAGACAGGTTCTGATTGATATATGGGGTTTAACGTCCCAGACCACGATGTGATTATGAGAGACGCCGTAGTGAAGGGCTCGGGAAATTTGAACCACCTGGGGTTCTTTAACGTCAACCCAAATCTGAGCACACGGGCCAACAGCATTTCCACCTCCACCGGAAATACAGCCGCCGAAGCCGGTATTCTAACCTGCGACCTGCGGGTCAGTAGCCGATTACCTTAGCCACTAGACCACCGCAACGGGGCTCGAGACAGGCTTTGAGGCTGAAAAGTGAAAAAAACATAAGTGTAAATGAGAAACGCGCGTGGCAACATGTCTGACCATGCCATCTAGGTCAACACTACGAGCACGACAGTCCAGATATTTCCGTTTGCCTCATAGAGGGTTATCACTATCGCTCGCGAAATTGCTAACATGTAAAAATAGATAAGAAACAATGTAACCAGTTATTGGTCACCTCGCGAAATCATCACTAATAACGAATGCTTGTCGGCCCCTACAAAATTTGTTAGGGTGCTCGGAAAGGGGTTTTTTTCATTGCCACTCGGCGCGTAAGCTGGTGTTTACTTACATTTAACACATACCCTCGAAAGATCTCAGATTGTTATTGCTCCATACGTTATTTTGCAACTCGATGATGAAGTTTCTTGCCATGGATGAAAAAATAGTGGCATATTCGCTCTAAATCACTTTGAAATATTCTTACGCTTCTTAGTCAATTTTCTTGTTTCTAATTTATGATCTCATGCCAGATTGATTAACTGATATGTCTGGTTTAACATCCCAACACCCCGATATGACTATGAGAGACACCGTAGTGCATTGCTCCGGAAATTTTGAGCACCTCGGGTTCTTTAACGTGCACCCGAATCTCAACACACGAGCCTACAACATTTCCGCCTTTGTAGACAATGCAGCTGCTGTAGCCGGTAGTCGATCCCACGATTTGCGCATCAGCAGCCGAGTACCTTAGCCACTAGACCACTGCAGCCGGCCGCCCTCATGCCAGTACAAAATCGCATTTGCTGTTACCGATCTACAAACATCGCACATTCGTCAACTCTAATGTCGAGAACGACGGAGCACCGCGTTCGGAACTGCGCGAGCGACATCTGCATACGTAATTTTGCCACATCTAAACGTGCGTGGTGCCTACGACGCTCTTCGTTTGTGTTTTTTATCTTTGTTTTTGACTGCAGTTGCAACAGCCCCTTTGGACGTTGAAAGCGCTCCGAACAGTCAGCGTCAAATAAAACAAAGCAATCAAACATTAAAGGAAAAAGCCGACAATGCCGGATATAATATGATACCATGAACAGAGAATAACTTCACAGCATAAAACGCGCCAATCAGGTTGACTACACTGCTTTGTTTCACCGCTATGCAATTGACAGCGCTACTGACAGCCAGAGCCCTTATCTCGACCATGGCGTTACACAAGCATGGAATGTGCAAGGCAGGCACGTCATTGGAGCGGCGCATGTTAGATGTGGCCCGTTTTGAAATGTAGATGACGCTCGTGTGGATCCAAACGCGATACTTCATTGTTCTAGACATCTGTGTTGTCTACTGTACAACTCGACTACGTAGCACTTATGCGTCGCCACCTGGCCCCAGAACGTCAAGCCAAATAACTACACTCTAAGGCAAAATTACCCGGAAAAGGACTAACGCAGACCAATAGGCGTGCGCGATGAACGGATAGACCGTTGAGAAGCAACCACGGAGGGAAGCGTCCCGCGTGCAAACCACTTAGTCTCTAAACACGCTCCAAAGGGATGAACCGCCCGGGAATTGTGGGCAGTGCGAAAAGCGTCGCCAAGGTCACTAGCCGTCCTCTTCCTCTCCAGGCTCAGTCTTTCCTTGTATTTTGCTTGCGACGGTTCACGTTGCGTCGCGCTCGGAGTGCTCAACCACGGCCACCTGGATACGACGATCTAAGAATTACGACGTGTTGCTTGTATGTACGCTTGGATGAGCGTGAGCTGCTGCTTTTGCGTTTCGCTGCACCCATGAAGTCTGGAGCAAGTCTCGACACGTCACCACGCCGCGCTGTATATCTCTGGCTTCAAGATAGTCACGACCAACACACGACAGCAACAGTTGGGAAGGCCGATATGGCGGCCGAGAAGACAACAGGCCTATCAGATATAAACTTCAGACCGACTCAGGTCAGAAAACAGCGCTGGATTTTCAGGCGAGCAGGTTATCATTCTTTATTCTAGTCTACTTGTCGCGCGTGTGATACGGATTGCGCTTGCCGGCAACGGGTTCGGTCGTGTTGTATATAGCACGCACAAAATGCACCACGAAAGTCACCTCTGGCATATGCAGTTCACCTGTGCTTTGCGACCGCCTGGAAATTGGCCGCCATTGCCGTGGGCCTCCCGTACGCTCGCTCATCGAGTGCTCGTCTGTCTTCGCCGCCGCAATGAGCTCCGCGCTTACGATATTGGGCTGAGCCTTCGTCGCTGTGTTGGGAGTCGTCGAAAACACGTTTCTGGTTCTCGTAACGAGCTTGGTTGTATGTCGCGCGCTGTAAGTGCACCAGCATGGGCTGCTGGGTCTTTCGCTAGCGTCGAAACTGAGTTAAAATTGGACGTCATTACAGTTGGCTTCCCCGTCAGTCGGTCTCAAGCAGCTCGGCGCCGTCCGTTAGCCGCGGCAGATGACTCACGTTAGCGCGCTTCACTCGCACTCGTTCGAGTTTGTGGAAAAGAGTCGCATTTCCGTCGAGTTCTTCGGCGCTAGCTCCAAACCAGCTCGGTGCTGTTCGTGGCGGCGGCCAAGCACACGCTCGCTCTCCTGTTCGAAGTTCGCTGGCGGCAGACACTCCACGTGCAACGCCGTGTTTGGTCTCGCGTTCGCTTGCTCGAGCTGAACGACGTCGCTTGTTTAGAACTCGCCGACTTGTTGGCGGCACGGTGGTTCGCGGAGTTGTGGCTGCGGCCGCCGCTCCTAAGCTGTTGCGCTACGGGGATCGAAATGAGTCTTTGACGATGTGTGACATCACGGTGAAATTATTAGCATGTCATATCTCACGTATGTTTTTATTTCACCTTGCACGTATTTCGCATATGCATTCGTATTCATTATCTGTCACGTGGGACTCACTATTTTACATACTTATTGTGCAGCCGTGGGCGCACACCGTGCTGAAGGCTGTGCGCGCTGGAGTCTGCGATGCCTGTCATCCATCTGTTTCGTAAGAGCAGCTTCAGAATAACGTTACGAGATGTGAAGGTAAAGTTATTTGTGGGTCATGTTTTACACGCATGTTCTTATATTAACTTGCACGTGCTTGTCATATGCGTCGATCTTCATCTTCTGTCATGTGTGTCTAACTACTTTTACAATCTTTTTCTACCTACAGCCGTGGGAACACAATAGGCGTGCGCTGGTGTCTGCAATGCCTGTAATCTATCGCTTCCGTCGGAAGAGCTCCACAAGGAGTGAAACAGATATGACAACGAGACTGGACTTGTACACATCACCATTAGTTCACCTAAAAGAATTGAGAAACATTATGTGTCGTAGAGAAATAAAAGATTTCGTTATCTCGCTTTTGTCTTTCATTGTTGCCGTGACTGTGACAGCAGTTACACATAGGTGGCTAACTACTTTTTTTGCGTGTTCTATTCAGCGCTATTTGTTGCCAACTGCGAAGAAAAACAGGCGAAAAAAGTATTAGGCCTGGTTGAAAATAAATAAAAAAACTCTGTTTGAACTGGGAATAAAAAATTTCATGAGATTGGAGTATTTGAGTGGATCAACCGTTCGTCCACCGAGGTGCAACTTGTGGGGTCTCTCCGAGGCGAACGCGCGCATCGCCACGCCAAGCTCTTGGAGTGAACGGACACAGTAGACGCGGTCGGTACAACGAACACAACATACATACATTTATTAACTAATTTAGACGACGATATCGTCCGCCGAATGATACATCAATTTTGATTAGCACGCTACCATACAAACAACATAACGCAGTAACACACTAAACACACAATAACATGATAAACACACACTAACACACCCAACACACAAACACATACCCAAGGCGGCGTCGCCAACGCCTGCCTTTGCACGTGAGACCCCGGCGAAAAGCCCGCGGTGCCGAGCACAAGGGACCCACGCTACAGACAACCGTTCGTGGCAGCCGCCACGCGCAGAAGAGACTCGCTCAACGCTCGCCCACCACCACGGCCTGCCTTCCGCCAGGGGCCACCGCCAGCGCTACCACTCTACCAACCACAGAGGAAGGAAAAAGGTAAGGAGAGGGCATGCCCAGCCGGCGCAGGGCGTAAAAAATGTGGCGGAAATGACATCATGGCGGCCATATTCACTAGGCACAATGGCGGCGTTGCTATGGTTACGTGTTGTGCAGTGGAGCTGGTCTAGCAGTGAGCGGCCGCGGCTGGCGGCGGAATGTATGCCTCCCCAGGTCTCGTGCTGAGCCGTGGTGGACAATATCTGTGCTCTGCGCCGCGTTATTGGTTACGCAGTGTTCTCCTGGCTGTTACATTACTCTTAGCAACGTTTACAAATCCCTTTGTCCATCACGAGGTTTCAACAGTGCGTAGAACAAGTGCATATTCATGTGTCGTGCGGCGGATGACGCGGATGAAGCAGTTAGGGTTCAGCGAAATTTCGTTGGGCACCATGACGAAGCTGAATGACGACGAACGCCTTGCAGGTCAGTGACGGTTGATCAGTGCTCCTGCTTGTGACAACGGATGACGATGTTGAGCCCAGCAAGACGCCGTGAGGACCATGTGCACATACGTAGTTTCGTGTTGTGTGTGTACAGTAACAACTTGCATGTGCGTATTAAAACACCTTTTCTGTTCCGCTTGGTACACTCTCCACCAGCATTGCATGTATTCTCAACGTAACAGCAACCACGTTCAACTGTCACTAGCACCGTGCTCAAAGTCGCCACGGTCGCAGAATGCTGACGCCGGTGAGTTTCACGCGGAACACGGAAACAGTGGCAGGACGCTGCGTCGGCCGCGTGGCGGAATGCAACCGTAGAAGGCGCACGACCGATCGTGTTGTCTGTACAGTTGCTGAATTAATGTCGTGAAAGCACTCGGCGTTGTCAGAGCATCTAGCGCGCGTTATCTCGTAGTTGCTTCGTTGTCGGCCAGCTGTTACTCCCTGTTATTACTCGGACGAAGCGATTTTGCTGAAGGTGTCCCGCTGGCTCAGAGTGATGAGCCCAGTTCCATTAGTTTCGGATCGTCACGACACACGCGCTGCGCAGCCCACGTGCTTTCCGTGCCGGAGAGGGAGTCGTGCCTTCTGCTTCGCATTCATATGTAAACAAGAGAGGAGAATTTGCCTAGTCAATATGGCCGACTTCCGGCTTCATCGCGGCTTCACAACGAGTGACGTCAGGGCCGCTCCTTACCTTAATTTCCTTCCTCCGTGCTACCAACAGTGGTACTCAAAGCGAACACAACGCCATCTATCGCCCGGCGGTTGTCACCACCGAAATAAAGCCTTGGGGCGAGACACGTGTGCCACGCGGCGCAGACAACTTTACATGGGGGGTGTCAGCACCCCCACAAACTTTAAGGACTAACGGTTGCCCGGCAAAGTTTAAATGTGGGGATCAACAGTTGCCCTATAAGGTGCAAATGTGAGGACTAAATGTTAGTCCTTTTAGCTGAATTTTGGGACTAACGATTTCTTACTAAGGTGCAAATGTGAGTACTAAATGTTAGTCCCTTGAGCTGGTCTGTGGGGACTGACTATTAGACCCAGTGCCGTTAGTCGTTTAAAAGAATAATGGTTGTGCCAGCCCCATTAGTCCCGAAAAGGACGAACCACACATTCTTTTAACACCCTTTTGCCCTAGAGTGTACCACGGAAGAAAGGAAGCATACGGGCGGAAACCCGAAGGGACACGTCGTTATTATGTACTCCCATAGGTTTAGCTGCCGTGACATTCAATCTCAATTAGTGGTGCGTTGCTCTTGCTTTCCCGCTTTGTGCCTCGAGTGGCTGCCAGCCGTCACGCTGGCATGCCGAGTTCGCTTAGTAAATAAATGACCAATTTGCTGCGCACAGAGCGTAGCTACTATCTAGATGATGTCTTGTGTGCCGAAACTTGTGTTAGATGGCCAGTTCGGCTGGCTGGATTCGTCACTCGCAGTCGTCGCCCATCGGATACTAAACTCTCGTGGCACAAAGCTCCAAAGCTGTAAGAGCTCGCATGTGCAGTGTGAAACCCGCCGCCGTGGTTACTTGGCTGCTGACCCGGAGGTTGCGGGATCATATCCCGGTGGCGGCGGCTGCATTTTCGATGGAGGCGGAAATCTTGTAGGTGCGAGTGCTCAGATTTGCATGCACGTTAATGAACTCCAGGTGGCCAAAATTTCCGGAGCACTCAACTACGGCGTCTCGCATTATCATATGGTGGTTTTGGTACGTTATGCCCCACATATCAATCAATCATCAGCATGTGCGTGGTGTTTTTGTATCCCCGTCCTTTTTGCCCTGTTTTTCCCAGCTAACAAAGCTCTAGGTGGTGCCTCTTTCATCATAAGGTGATCTACTGGAAGGAATACTTTTAATTCCGCTGGTTCCTCCAACAGCCACACTCGTGCATTTGGCTGCAGGGGAGGGACACTATGGGCCTCATCACGGTAGCCGACTGGGAGAATTTTCTTTTCGGAAATCAAAACGTCTTCCTCGCTTTAGAGTTCTTTGCAGCATGGCTGTAGCCTCAGCAAGATAGCGTGATGGTAGCTCTGCGTCTTGCTCGATGCTTCCGCCTAGACCAGAAAACTTTTTGCGGTTGCTCTGGTGTCGAAAGTTGTCGTCATGGTTCCGAGGCGGATATATATCTCTTTCTTTGGAAAAGAGAACTGTCCCAGTAATTTCTCGGCATGAGACATCGGTGCAAGCGGCGTCTATCGTCGGGTCGGGTGATCTCCGGAGGTAGACATTCTGTAGCTTTGAATCAGTGGAGATATGACGGCGGCTGCATTTACTATTCGGTGTGGGTTTAGCTAGAAAAGTTTGAGGCAAAGCAACGTGTCCTCGGCGTTTGCATTGCTGACGCCGCTGTTGGACTTCCACTGTGCCCTGGTGTTCAGAATTGTAGCTCCAGGCAAGCGTAAGATCTTGTCGATGATACCGGAAGGTAGAGTCGCCGAGGTTTGCGGGTGCGGGCTTGACCGGTCGTTTTGCGAATACCGAGCGCGCGTGCACGTGGCCGGAGTGCTGCAGTGCACCAGGCTGTCTCGATACAAGCCCAGTCAAAGCAGACTTAGCCGAGAAGCCATCGGACACAACTGACACCCCGGTGGGGACGCTGGGGAAGAGTGGACGTTGGTCGATGCTTCTGATGCTACTTCAGCTGCTCGACAACCTGCTAGAGAAAGTCATGAACACCGAACCCCGTCCACAGACCGAATGCGGTGGCTCACATTGGGCTTTATTTCGAAAGATCCGTACGAATTAGGGTCTCGTAGCAGGCGCAGGCTGTTAGACAGCTAACGTGACGAATGGCTCCCAGTTGGCTTGACGATGCTTACAAGGAATCATTTATTTTGTTTTGTCTCCTAAGAGAAACTGGCTCATATCTACAAGGGGGATTAGCCACGCTGTCTACCGAAAAGATAAATTATAGGCTGTATACCATAAAAATGAGGATGGCTAAATGCAGTGGAAATAAAATTAGTAGAGGTAAAAAGATTGTACATTCTATATCTAAAAGAAAGAAAAAATATTTTCCTACGTGTTCCACATTTTGCCTGCCTAGGAAACGTCAGTTTCTTTTCTCAGGCCTAGTGCATCGTAATCTTGCTGATGCGCATATTTCTTTGGGCTCATAGAAGAAATCTAAACGTTAAAAAATTATGATTGCCTGGCTCCCCCTATATATATATGTTGACGATTCAAATAAGAGGGAAATTCATTTGTTACCTATAAGGAATGCTGCATTTGTAAGGCACTATGTATTTTTGTGGAAAGTCGTGGCGAAAAGGATAACATTGATATCGACGATCATAAAGAAATGAAAATACCAATATTTTTGTGAGAGAAATATGTTGGTAAACTGAAGTATAAAAGAAGCGCAATTTAGATGAAGTACTGTCGTATATAAGAGCAATTGTCATCTCCACTCAGACACGAAGAAATAAATACAAAATTTTGTCGAAATAACACCATTATCTATGTGGATGTGTGCAAGTGGATTTGGCCAGTGAAAAATTTATGTCGATAATTTTATTGTACTTTGGCGAAAGGTGTTGCAGTCTTTAAAACGGGCCTGTCAAATATTCCAAGCAACCATTAAATAACTTCATTCAAGTAGATTACTGCCTCATGATTCAACCACCACAAACATATTCAGAATTCGCCACGTGCTCGTCGAGTTACAGAAATTGGTTGCACGCTGTACTTGCTTTATTTATTTTTCTGACGAGCACTCTTCAAGCACAACCGAGAAGGATGGTACGGGGAAAAGGACCGGGAATGCATGGCTAATCTGGAGTGTGATAATGAGCTGTGATGTTCTGCGGTCGCGTTCTGTGGAGGCCGCCGTAACTATTCAGCCGAGGATCCTCCAGTGAGCCAGCGGTCTTAAATTTGGGTATATGATGCAGTCATTTGGGTATATGGCATCATTTGCACAATGAAGAATGCTGCCGCGTGCTGCTCTATAATGTTTGGCTCAAGTATTTTCAGGAACCCGCGCTACCGACCGGCACTATTTTGGAAGAAGAATTTCTGGGGGGCTCTAATTTTAATAAAGCTTGATCTCTTATACGTCATACAGAGTAACAATTATTCGAAAATAGATACATCAGCGAATTATCCTATGCTATATTACAACAACCATGATTACCGTAAAAGTAAAAAAAAGTAATGAGCAAGGGTCGAAAGGTATAACGAAATGGAATCTATAAAAGCATCCTGTCTAATATAATATCACTGATATCAAAATTAACTAATTTAAAGGATGATAACTGATACCTAGTACTTGAATACAGCTTGAGGCTCCATTCTAGAGTATCATCAGAACCATTGGGGCTTTAGGATTACCAAGACTTAGGTTATTGGACTCCCTCAAGAGTCCACTCACTCGGACTTACTAAGTCTCAGCTCGCGCAGAGAGTTTCAGTTTGAGTGAGTCCGGGTTGCTGGGGAGCTTCAGTTCGAATGTGTCCTGCTCAAAACAGTTTTATGGAATCTGAGTCTGAGTAAGTCCAAACCAAGAGGTGTACTTTTGTAAGGTGCTTACTAAAATGTGCAATAGTGTATGAAAGGCATGTGGATTGTTGCAAAAATGTGGAAAATCTTCATTTGTTGTCACATTTTCAGCAGAAAATTCGAGCTCTATATAGTTATAAATGAATGCACAGTGACACATATAGTACAAAAGAATAACGCAGGCTAGTCTGTGTTGTCAGTCACCACTGTTCGCCCTTTTCCAGAATGAATACAACTTCTGCAGATGACCAGGTGCTAAAGTCTGTCACAAGAAAAATGTGTCATTCACAAGGAATGACAATAACTGTCATTTTACTTGCATGCTGTCACACAAAAACAAATCAAGCAAAAAAAGCATAACTTCAAGGGCTCGTTTTTTTGGTAGAAACAATATTAATGAGAACTAAATTCAATGTGAATGAACTTGTCAATATTAATGAAACTGTTCTCATTAACATTGGCAAAGAGAAATTTCATTTTAAAATATCGACCATGAGCTTGGTCCTTCTGAGCACCGACAAAAGAAATGAAAATCTATGAAAACTAATTGCATGTAGCCTAAAAATAATTTTTTATTGATAGAATGTGCTCCTACAATATAAATACAGCTATGCACAACTTGCCACAGCTTCACGACAGAAACGAGGTAGGAGTAGAGGGAGTGGTCAGAAAAATAATTAAGTATGAGAGCACAACTGATATGTACGGACACATAATTGTGCTTATCATTGATGCTCGGATGGTCGTGTATAGAGCTGGGTCGTTTTGAGATTTTCAAAAGCATTGTTTCAGACCACCATGCAGATTACGCTTCAATTGTAGTGCTACATAAGACACAACTTATGGGCCAGCTTTAATGAATAAGAAGATTATAGGTGAAACAAATGCTTTAAAATATATCATGGCTGCATGGACGCATACAAGCTATGTAAAGCGCAATAAAGTGAGGATGCATGAGCTTCTCTTGATGCTTCAGTTCTACATAGATGCTTCAACTGTGCTACAAAGGAATTTAACCAATGTATGTGTGTGCAACATTGTCCATTTTAAACCATCTATAGGTATATATGAAATTTCTACGGCGAGTTAAGCTATGTAGCACTCCATAACTCTTCCTTTTATTAAGGGCAATTTTTCAAACAATCAACATTATTCATTTTCTGTCTCATGACTTCGTGCCCGCATTTCTTGGTTTGGCTCGATCACAATTGTGCAGCCCTTATTTTGGAGGAATCAAAAAACATCAACCAAAATATATTTTGGAACTGCTTTTCGGTGATATTGCCTTCCCTCAACTGCCACAGCTTGAGATGAGTCATATAGCAAGTCTCGCACATACCTAGGGCCTACCCTTGAAGAAGCTGGTCCGGCTGTGAAATGCTCAGTTTTTTCTCAAATAAATTTTTTGGTTTGAGTTTTCTCACGTCTCGAGTCCCTTCACAATCAAGCAGACCCAATGTTCCCCTTAGTCCTTAATTTTGTTATATTATGAAATAAATAAAAAATGTAAGAATAAAAAATACTAATAACTGTTGCGCAAAAAACACAGTCCCACATACGTACTTGAACGCAATATTGCTTTTATTTTGTTTTAGTACCTAACGCATTAGAGAAGACAGCAGTACATAAAAAAAATTAAAAAAAAACTGAGACTTGGCGGTATTCGAACCTGCGCCACTCAGATATGCTCGCGTACGAGAACTGAGTGCGTTAGCTTGCTAAACCACTAGTGCCGCAATTTGTGCTCGTTTAAGTTATATATATAAATTTGCTAATCACACGCTATGTGTTTGCATATTTATGTAGGATATGCGATCGTATCTATTGTTGTGTGCATATGTTTTGTGATTGTATATACGTCACATGCTTTTCGCATGTCTTTCAACTATAGATTGCCGCCAAGTTGCGGATGAAAACAAGTATTTTTACACCCACACACAAGCTTGAGCAGTTGAAGGTTGTTTCCCGGGCTCTCTTGCGATTGAGTCGGCCACCACAGGAAATTGGAGTGATACGCCATTAATCCCTGCATCTAGCTGTATTCCACTTAGTAGCTCTATCGCTTGATGACAAATCGAGCGCGGGGCGCGACGCTATTGCGCACGACCATGCCTCGCGTAGCGGCGACATCAGCTGATTGCGCCGGCCGGCTTGCTTCAATTTGCTTCAGAGCAAAGAAATGTCATACCTTGAAAGATTGCGTACTGCACTATGTCAAAATGTTACTACTTTGTAGTCATCCTATGATTCATTGAGAATTGATAACTCTGACATGACTACTATAGAGCTTTGCGTCGGCGACACGCACCGAACGTAAAACCGCACTACGTCTGTTGTAGAAGCAGTAGGAGGCTGTCGTCTGCTAGAACAAAAACAAAACAAAGACCAGCGAAAATGTTCATAAGTTGTAACTTGTTTTTTGAATAACCGTTTATCACTTTTGTAGTTATTTTTCCAGATAACTTACATTTTTTTCAGTTTATAGCAGCGACAGATGTTTTTTTTTATTTTCCTCACATAGATATTCAAGTCAAATCCATTCACAGCTAAAGCCACGTGTTGTTTGTCTTCTTTGCTTCCGTGGCCATGCCGTTTTGGTGCGTCTCTCATTTCGCGCTGCTACACACGAGAGCACGAAATGTTAAATTTACGCAAAGAAGCGCCGTTCCTCGTTCGTGTGATGTGCTAAGATTGCGAACTATTCCCGCGGTTGTTCGAGTGCGGATCCAGTGCGAGTCGTCCAAGAAATCGGCGGGTTGTGTGGGCGCTGGAAGGACTCCGAGGTGACGGCTGACGCCTGTGGTCGCTTCCCCCAGGACAGTGTGAAAGAAACTAAAGGTAAGGGGGACACTTTCTTATGTAGACTAAGTATGCCACTCAGTGCAAGTGTGTGTTGCCGCACTCGAACGAGGCGTCGTGAAACGGCAACCTTATGCGCCTTTTCGAGTGCGGTTGCCGATTTGCTTTGACAACGCTAACGCCAGCAGAGCCATGGCGCATCGGCGCGGCCTTACTGGAGCTAATTCGTGACAACTGCGGCAACATGCATGTGTATGGTGATCGATTTTTTCATTAGTGCAATGTAGTGAGGAGGACGCACACGGCGCTCGCTACGTTGTTGATTAAACGAAGCCTGCGGTGCCATTTGATGCAAAGCAGCATTTTCTTCACGTTCGCTGGCGATACAATTTGTAACTTGGTTCAATTCACCTAGCTAACCGCCTAAGTGGGTTGATAAGCATACGTTCACAGTAGAGCGTTTATATACCCCTAAACAGTGCCGTATGCTTGTTAAAAGATATAACGTGTGTCCCTAGTGTAGAGAGAGAGGTGTTCGTGCAATCTGTATGTGTACCTGCAAGATGCCTTTGCTTGTAACTAATAATGTACCGGCCAGCACCTACATTGTACGCCTGACTTTGAAGAAAACATGCATGCACAATGTGAGATTTTGTAATCTGCCAGAGTTGCTTTTTATAAAACAATACATTGCCAGCATGTTCAAAATATCTTTCGCTGCTGTGTGGCAGGGGTGCGGTTATCACGCTGTTGCGTAGTTGCTGATGCAAGCACTTATAGATTTGATGCGTTATTATTTCTCATCTAACTCATCAGGTTTTTGGCTGTTTCAGCACAAACAAGGCAAAGAGAGAAGGAAGACGGGTAATTACAGGACCAGTGCCGACTTTTGTTTGCAGGAGAATACACATGTTGGTGTATTTATTCTGACAGCCTTTCTGTGTTGCTTTTTTGCCCAATTTAATCAACGACACAGTTGTCAGCAATATGAGAGAGAACACTGAAATTAGCTTTTAAAGATCATGATGACTAAATGCCTAGTAATTCACAGCACAAAGTAAGAACAAAAGACATCAGTATGATCAATGTGGGACGAGCACAGTCTTGCATCTAAAAATATATTGTGCAAAATGTTGCCTAAGTAAAAAACCTCTCTATATTTGTAAATAGTGTGACGTCACTTTGAGCACCGTGCCAGCCATTCCCTCCCTCTGTGCAAGGGCTGGTTGGCAAGGAAGTTGTTGGTGACGTTCCTGATAGACCACTGATATGTATGCGATTCTAAACCTGTAGCCTAATATATACGTAATCTTTTGTGCACTCACATCCCTGCATCTGACACCTACATTATTTGCATATTTACATTGCTCCCTTTAGACCTAACACACAAACTTGTAGTGTGAATTGTCACTTCATGAATATCGAGCGGTAAAGGTACTGATTATATGTGAAACAAGAATCTCTGCTTATTACTTGAAGACATATGAGGCCTTCGATAAAACGAGTTATACCTTTATTTGGCTTGCGTACTCATCGGGGCGATTCATACATGCAGCTTCAGCAAGTGGTATCTTCCAGCCCAATGACCATGCAATTTTTTTCTGCACACAGCGCAAACACTCAGCTGTACCCACTCGCAGATGGTCGCGTCAAGTGCATATTTACCTTGACTAAAATGTCCAAACAAGTTTTTTCAATGACCGGTTTCTGCCACGAGTGCTAACGTCTTCGCAAACAAGACACATTGTTATTGACACTGCACACGCCACACACAATATTCTCAGTTGAACCGATATTCTCAATACCTGTCAATGCACTCTACATGCCGCAATCAACAGTGCACATTTTTGAAGATTGTGCCGCTGTTCCTCACAACGGTCACCACGTGTGTTCACTTCTTCAAGATAAACAGACAGCGTGGCAAATATTTTACCACATAGCTAGATGTTTGCTGACACATACTGCAGCTAGTGTCGACATTGTAACGTGAAGTGTAAGCTTTGAAAAATTAAAACTTGCCCCAAACACCGCACGGCTGTACCTGGTCGAGCCACCAGTGGGAGTGTTTTTCCAGCCACACCTTTTACGTGTGCCAGTGACATCATACTGTGACGTACCTCGGTAGGAGCCTATCGCTGCATACTTCATGTGAATGAGGGTCCTGTTAGACAAAGCAGGCATTGTTGATTTCGTAACTTGTTCATTTCCAACTGGACCTTCATTTACATGAGTTGTCTGACTGATATTCAGGCGAACATTAGTGCAATTAATTATACAGTTGGCAGTCTATGCTTGCCCCGTACTGTTCTTACTGGTGTTTCTCGTTGTTACTTTGCCCTGTTCATTACTGCTCACCTACAGAAACTAGTCTAGCTTGCCGCTGTTTTGGACAAGATGCAGCTGGCAAGTGCGATAGTGTTCATAACTCGAAATGCTCAAGCAAAAATTATCGTTTCATATTCAGTTAGTTGCATTCATATCAGTACATTATAAGTAATCATTGATTAAACATGAATCCGTGTTCTTTCACATAATGCTCACAACTTTTATATCAAATTGAATGATGTTTATAAAAAACACGTGTTTTAGCTAAACTTCATGCTGTTTTCTTGAACAGCTGACAAAACGCTATTGCATGCTTACTTGCCATGAATCGGATTGTGTTTGAAATACATTGCAATTCTTCACCGGACTGCCAGTACACTTCTCAATTGGAGAACATTTATTAACCATAGATTGATTATTTTTGGAAGGGAAAGAAAGAAGTGGCAGGCCGGAATACTTACTTGATATTGGCATCCGTTTTGCTACCCAGCGCATTATCATGCACACTTCCTATAGAGTGGTTATGCGTCTTGCATGTGTGTCTGTAAACCAAGAACTTTGGGTAGAACTATATTTGTCTTACAAATGGTTGCAGAAGTGTAGAGGCTGTAGGGCTGCTTAGCCAATATGAATGGTGGAATCCCTGGACATGTGTTCAACCATGCTGCATCAGCTGCTTGGTGTTTTCACGGCATCTTTACAGATGTGTTGGGTGACTAAAGCAAGCAGGTTTCAACACAGGGAAAAGTATAATATGGCAGCACCTCATGTGCATGCCTTACATCCCAAGTATATCAAATATTATTCTTGCATCTTGTGGCCTGTAATTTTTAAAGAGAAAATTCTTTTTGCTTTATATTTGAGTCTTGATGCTTCACAGCAATGTATTTGTGTTTGACAGCAAGTGTTCTTGAACAAATAACTGATCTCAATAATGACAAAACACCCTTCATACTTGGTCCTTAGCATAAGCTTGCACATATCTATAGCAGATTTAATTGTTCATTTTTGCTTTGATGTTAATAGGGAAGTAGCAAAGGCAAGTTCAGATTGGAGTGGTCGGTGACGTCGATTTAGGCTGTGCCGTATTGCTTTGCAACCAGAGTTACTTGTGGCCACATATACTATGAAGCCATATGACGTGCATTCTAAATGAGATTATCATATCACATTTCACTGCATCTTAATATGTGTCGAACAAATGCAGATATGTTTAGCTTGCCACTATAAAGGGATCCTAAACCACCACAGGGTTGAAATTTAGTTGTGGTGTTGCAGCTGTGTATAACTCTGCGATGGATGCATAGCCGTGATAATTTTTCTATATGTTGTCGCAATAGTAATGTTACACACATTGGACGATACAAAAGAGGTCCTCGCTTATTTCGCTTTTTTTCGCTATGCTTCTTTCATGTCATTTCTTGCCATGTGCTCCTCCTCACTGTGCAAGGAGCAAGAACAGTGGGCACACAAACACGTATTCAAAAAAATGTTGTAAGGTGAGCACTGAGGGGCTGAACACTTCCAAAAGGCTCAAAGAGGAAAAGGTATTGTTTCTAGCTACTTTTTGGACAATCATAGCTAGTTGTGCTGCTGCAGTTGTCATTGTTGATCAGGACACTATTCTGAAGTCGTTGCACACAATTGCTTGAAATGGTAAAAAAATCATTGGAGGTGGTTTGGCACCCTTTATTGCAATTACATACAGAACTAGGTTTTAATGCATAAGCGAAATCTGTTCGCTGTTAATCAATCCTAATATCTTAAATTCACGAAATATTCACAGAAAAGCTCAGGAAAAGGCTAAGTGGTTGCCCCTTCAACGTGAAGGAGATATCCTTCTTCTAAAAGGTCAATAGACACTCTAGTAGTCTGAATATTACATGCACTATAAAATATTCTGGTGTGGTGCTCTTCATGCACGTTATAATGAGAGGGGTTTTTAATAGAACTGTTGTCACTTTGCCCTGCATTGCTGAAATTGTTCACATAGTTATAATACATGAATCACTTTATGCTTTTTGACTTTATGCAAATGGTTTGCTTATCCAGTCGGTATAACTTGATTTGGATAAAATCATCAATGCACTAAAATTTTTTTTACTATACTGAAGGTTTATTTTTAAAATACCCGACCGTAGATGTGAACGTAGTTGGTGGTGTGCTTGATTAATGCTTAACTATCACCACTCTAACTACACCTGCTACAGTGCATAGTGTGACAAACATAATGGTACTTAACATTACTGGCAGCATACACTTTTATGTCTCAAAATGTGTTAAAAAGCCAGGTTAAAATGTGTGTACGTTTTTTTTTGCTCAAACTAAATATTCTGGTCTACTCAAAGCAGCTTCCGCTCTCTTAAGGTCCTCAAACTATTAGGTGTTCAAAATAAGTATCAATGGCATATCCTTTCTTTGTCAGCCTACTCACCACTCTAATAATGAGAAATCCCACAACATTACCCAGGAAAATAAAGGGATCTTATAAAAAGTAGTGTCAATTCAATGGTCAAAAAATGTCAACCCATTAGTAACTTGCCGTCAAGTTACGTTTTCGTTCACTTTTCTTTTCACAATTTTGTTAAAATTATTTTGATAACATCACCTATAGTTTGGCATCATTGTCTGCTAGTTCTCATGATATTGTGTTCAACAAAGACAACAAATCCTTAAATTTATAGTACTTTCCTTCAGTCATGAATCTGAAACAGTGAATCTCAGTAATCTTAGCGGTGTGTGACTTGTTTTTTTTTATCAGTTGTGCGCGTGTTCAAGTACATGCATTTAGGTGGGAGGGTGAACCATTGCCACCTCCTGTTACTAGCAGATTTTCTGAGAACTAACAGATGCATAATGCTGGCAAAGAAGTATAAGGATATTGGAAGTAATCGTAATGCGATTGCCAGTAGGCAAAAAAAGGTGTCCTACACTCGCCATAATGGTAACAGGCAGCGCTGACTGAATCTTTCATGAATAAATGCACATATATACTGTACAAAATGGAAGGGGGATAGCTGCCATGGTAGGTCAGTTGATCGAGCATTGGACATGTTATTCGAAGATAACCTGTCCAGGGCAGGTTATCTTTTTTCCTTCTACTTTTTTTTTTCTTCACAATTACAACACTTCTGTTCTTCTTGCAGATTTTCTGGTGTAAAAAAGGTACCTTATATTCTGAAAAGGCAAACAGAATGTGCCAGTGTATGAGTTAGCTCTTGTAGTGGTTACAAGTAAAATATGTTTTGAAGAATAAATCATTCTGCCACTTGCCTAAAGAATGGCTACAGGATATGGTGCTGGATGCACTTTGTTATTTTTTAATCGAGCTATCTTGAATTCTATTTTTATAAATTACATGGGCTACTCATGACGGTATCACACACTTTAATGTCACAAAGAATATGCAGCGAACAATGTTATAAATGCGAAATTGTATAAGGATAAGGTGAAAACTGCACCATCAACGAGAATGTACAGGGAGCACAAGGTGCAGGCGTCATTTCTTCTGCCCGTGTTTTTCAAGTGCGAGCTGTTTTCACCTCGTTTTGATCAACTAACTAGATTGAGATGTGTTGTTATAGTGGAAAACTAGGTTTGTCTCAAACTCTGCGTGTGTCTTTTAATCTACATGGTGCTCGGTTCAAGAGATCATGCAGACCAGATCGTGTAAAACAGGACACCCGTTTAACATATTAACATGGCTTAAAGCATAAAGCAGTTAATGGGACCGAATATCACTTTTTATAGTAGCTGTTTTTTTCTGCAATAGAAAGGTTACTGGTCTGATTGTATAAACATGCAGTGAAAAAAGAGAATTTTCGGGGCTCGTTTCTTTTTGTTTGACATGACTTTCATGAGCACATCTAGTGGTAACACAGAAAGTGCTGGAAACATTCAAAGAATTTTTGGGTCTCTGACTGCTATGAAGTGTCACACAAACACAGGCAGCAAACAGTGGAAGGTCAGCATAACAGCTTCATATGTTTGTGAATTGCAGTTTGCTGTGAAAGCATGCATTTCATGTGCATGTGAAACGCACATATTTCGCACTGTTTGCCACGATGACAGTGCTGCTTTTTGAGGGTTGACTCCTCTGCATAGGCAGCACAGAATAGTTTTGGCACAGGTAATATGGATATATGCTTTAACTTTGACCACTAATCTTTTTGCATGTTAAAGCATCAAATAATTTGTAGTAAATAAACAGGCTGCATGACATACTGATTTTTAGGCTTTTTAAGTGCAATCTTAAAAGAAAATGCGCCACTCAAGGGTCAAAAAGAATGCATTTCAATTCACATTTTTTGATTTCCACCTCCAATCACACATTCTGGCGACTTGTCAGTCTCTTTAATGAAGAAATCCTAATCAAAATTTTTAGCGGAATAGCTTAGTACTGATGTTGAATTTTGTGCACTTCTCATGAGTAGAATGATAGATTCGTGCCCTACCTTTCAGTACTGCCTGAAATCGATCAGGCAATGTTTGCATATTTTTAGTATCGTTGGACGATCAGTGTCAGCTTAAGCTATGTCATGAAAGCGGCCCACAGCGTCCAGCTAATGTTGTTTTCGTGTACAACTGTAGTTGTGGTTGTGCTGAATGACCTTTCTTTATATACACTACATAACAAACTTACTCCTTTAGAGTCAAGTGCATCGTCGGATCGATTGTAAATGTTTTCATTAGCGAGGCCTTAAGTTTTATAAGAAGTTCCTCAGTGTTCCACAAGGAAATGTGTGTTAAATTTGTATATCATTATATACAACTCTTAAAGCCTCGTCCACAACTTTGTGCAGGTCGACCTTGAGCAGAAAACGAGGAGCTGCAGCAGCCCCCAGAAAAGAGCAAGCACCCTCCAAGCTTCCCAAGCTCTCTTCGACAGGAACGGCAAAGTAACTGTGTGGCATTGAAAACCATTGCAAGGAGTGCCTTATCAGGACACTGTGCTACTCTTTCATCGCAGAACACGAAGTTGACCACTCCAGAGGAACTTCACGCTGTGTATTGTGAGTGCGTCAGTGGTTTTGTTTTGTCCAGCTAGCAGTCAAGAAATCATGTGTCAGATTCAGCCGAGATGGCTAGAGGGAGTCGGGCAGGCATGTTTGGACATTTTTTTAGCCAAGTAGTGCCAATTTTCGCACTGGTCTTGTTGGAGTTACTGCCACAAATGACAGAAGCTTCGTCACCTCTCTGAATGTACAGATGTGTCGGGGAAGATTAGCTGCATTAGTTTTTTTATAACTGATAGCTGCCAACATTCTTCATTGTACAGGAGTTTTGCTCCTCACTTATGGGTGTAAAGCCCTCCACAGAAAAAATGCTACACGTTTACTTACAGAAGGCTCCAAGGCCCTATTTGTAGGTTTTTTCGGCTTGTATGATAAGCACTTCATTTGGGTGTACATGAACATTTTATAAACATGTACAGCAAGAAATTTGGGTGTCTGGTCATTTTGTCGTTGTCATGTTTCTCGCAATATTCTTAAGCATGTTGTGCATTAAGTTGTCAATCTGGTTCATGTGCATAGAAGACATTACGCAGTTTTAGGCTACTTCAAGAACTGTTAGTATAAAAAGCCAGGGAGCAAGCTATCAATAATTTTTTTAACACAGTTGCTTAAACTTATGCATGATACATCACTAAACTTTCGTGCATATTCATCAATGTAAGCTCATCTTAGTAATATCCCAAATGAAGATGCGAGTCGACAGATGGAAGCATCTAGTCGGGTAATCAGGATGAACAGTGGAAGTGCCTCAGACAGGCTGGTCGATGTTGCGATAGGAGGACCTATTTTTTAGAATCACCATGTCATCCTTGGCGTGTTAGTTTATATGGGGTTAGTAATGACATCTTCTTTTGGTGTAGGCGTGTGTGCCTGTTGGAAATTTTTGTCTGAAAAAATGACTCCCAAGCATTTCCCCGAGGGTGATCATGGTTAAGTGCGAATGCACGGGGTGATGCTATGAGGGGTATTTATTAATTCGCACTATTATATTTATTAATCAACCTATGGTGCCTTTATGGTGTAATGGTTCCTGGGAATCGCAATTTGATCACACGGGGGAGTTTACGTCAACTCACTGGCGAATGCCAACGGATTTTAACTTTACTCCCCCTCATAGCATCACCCCGTGCATTCACACTTAACCATGTTCACCCTCCGGGAAATGCTTGGGAGTTTTATTACTGATGATGATGATTAAAGTGTAATTAAAGAATTTAAGTGTTGTTTGTCATGAAGCATTTGTACACAGATACATTATATACAAAGTATTATTTATTTACACCACGATTTTCGTACGATACATTAAATGCATACATCGCGAGCGCGTCACACACACACACACAAACTACACTACAGATTAGCACCTATTCGTGTTATCGTTGTAGCTCACGGTTAGTTTCATCACTGGGCATGAAGGGCGCCCCGAACCGGCACTTGGTGTGGCCGCGCTTGTAGCACGTGTGGGTGTGCTGATGCGTCTGCGTGCGTGGCCGCCTGAGGAGCGTAGTGTCGAGTGTGAGGAGTTGGGCCACCATCTCGAAGGTCTTGGTCATGGCACCTTCCTCACCAGTGATCTCCTCGTCAGGCGCCTCTTCGAGCCACAGGATCACGTGCATGTGCGCGCTTCCTCTCTGCTAGAACTCCACCCGCTTGAAGTAATCCCGAATCACGTAAGGGCGCAACGGCGAGCAGTTTCGGTCGGCGAGCACGTTCATGATGACGTCGAAGACCCTGTTGATGTACATCGCGCAGGCAACGGGGTCTTCGTTCACGAGCTCCACGTGCTCCCAGGCCATCATCTCGGACACAGGCCGAGGCGTGCCGTCGGGCCCAACCCGCAGCCGCTCCAGTGTCTCGAGCAGGCGCTCCCAGTGGACCTCGGACGCGGACATGGTCAGGAACGCGTGCGGCTTGCCCAACTGGCGGATCATTGCGAAGAGTTCACTCCTGCGATCCTGCCATTACTGGACCGTATTTGGAACGCCCCGCATGAATGCGAGGTCGCGGTCCAGCACCTCCTCCAGGAACTTCTTACCGTCACTCTCGAGCTGCTCGCGCGTGATGGAACCAGTGGTCTCGTTGGTGCGAAACATCATGTTGCTTTCCGCAACGTTGTACCACATCACCTTTGCGGCCATGTACAAGATGTGCTGTGGCGTTGCTACATGCCGGTCGGTGCGCCGTATCTGGCTGCTGGCCATGGCGAATGGCGTGGAACGCGGACCGATCTTGCGAGGCACGGCCATGTATATCGTGGGGAAGGCAAGCTCTTCCGCATACGCATCCATGAAGAGCGCCAGTGGGACGCGGTTCTCACCCGAAGCGAGGTGCAGGCTATGCGACTGATCGATCAGCTTGGCAGCGGCATCGTCCAGTTCACCGCTTCGGTCCCCATCATCTCTCATCAAGAGAGCGCGCGGTCGTTGCTCACCCTCCTCATTAAAGGAAATCGTCTTTGACATGACATCGAGGGCAATACTAGTTGCACGGGGTCGTCCAAATCTATGTTCTCGGGGACAGTCTCGATGTCATCCGCGTCGTCTCCCCCCTGGGCACGTTCACCTTCACAAACGGCCGCATCATCGTCATCGAAGACACCCAGCCAACTCCAGTCGATGCGTACGTCGCTAGCGACATACAACGGCGCATGCTCCAGGTGCTTCAACCACGCCAAGATGTTACGGCGCTTCACCAGCCCGCGCCTGTACGTAGCCAAACTCACCAGCCTCCGCTTCACGTGCACGTCTATCACAACGTCCTCGGGAACCAGCCGCGGAAGACACTCCACCACGCTCGGAACGTCGATGGGCACGTTCACGATCTGTCCCTTAATTCCGTACTGACTGTTGCCCCGCGTGAGCCACCTGATGCTCATGAAGGGGAGTCGAGGCGAGATGAGGCGCTCTTCCACCGGGTTCAGATTGGGGAGGTCCGCGGGACGAGTCGGGTACGCGTAGCCGTGGCTCTTGCTCAACGGCGGAACCCGCCCGGCTAGCAGGGACTCTCGGCAAGACGCACACACCCGGAACGCACCGAAGGGAGCCAGCCGCGGGTTTTGCGCATCCATGTCGTCGCATCGGTGTTCGCCCGACCGTCTTCCGAAATCATTCCAAAGAACCCGCAACGTGTTCAACCTGTTGGTCTCGTTCCTCACGCTGGAAATGCAGCTCAGGTTGTTATCGAACCACAGCCGGTCACACACGGCGCAGCTGTGACCGAAGCTCCGATCCACAGTTGCGTTTGAAACTCGCCTCCGAACGAGCAAAGTCCAGCGCTCGCACCCTCTCCCGCGCGGCACATTCACTGGCTCGAACGGCTTCGGGAACATCCACACGCCGTTGACGATTGCGAGCGGTGTCTTGACGCCGGCCTTCATCGCCCTTCTCCGCCTGGCGCTTGCGTTGTCGTTCCGCTTCTTGGGCCGCGTTCGCGGCTCGATGTTGACGCCTCATCTCGGCCTCGCGAGCGTGCAGTTCACCATTTGCTGCACGCTTCGCCCGCTTGTCCTCGGCCTCGTGAGCGCGCAGTTCGGCATCCGCTGCATGCTTCGCCCGCTTGCACTCGGCCTCGCGAGCACGCAGTTCGGCATCCGCTGCACGCTTTGCCCGCTTACGTTCGGTCTCACAAGCCCTTCGCAGCGCCGCCTTGTCTTCCAACGTCGGCGAAACCACCGCGGTACCGTCACCTCCAACGACGGGTGCAGTGCTGGCATTCGGTTGTACTGCATTCGTTGTTGATGGTAGTGTTGCCTCCGGGACATCCATCGCACGACCCGCTCTCGACGGGAGACTGAGAGAGAAGGCGGGCGCGCGAGAGAGAGGGGATGCGCGCCCAGCTACAGCGAGTGAGGAGAACGGAGGAGCGAGCGAAGGGGGAGGGGGACGCGCACAGCGGCGTTAAAGATATAAGGCGCGTTACTGACACCGATATCAGCGTCGCGTCCGTGGCTTATTCGGTAGAGCATCGCGCTGCGGCCCGCCAAGTCCTCTTTCTTTTAAAGATAGAGAGAAGACTGCGGACGCCGCCGACGGTGGTGGATGGTTTGGGGTCGCTTATAAAATGTATTCACACTAAAAAAAAACCTATAACGCAGAAGAGTGCAGTCCTTGCTTCCTTTCAAGTTAGGTTGCGATGATACAAAGTGTTCTCCTGTCGGAGGTTGGGGTAAGAGAAGCAAAAAAAAGGTAAAAGAAAGAAAAGAAGAAAAAAGAAAAAAGAAAAGGGGGATGCAAAGTAAAAGTAGTGTGCTACACTGCTCCTACTTTGCATCCCCTCTTTTCTTTTTTTTCCTTTGTTTTCTTTTCTCATCTTTTTTGTTACATTTGCATTGTCCTATCTAGTGCATGAATCAATGACACATGGCTTTGCTGTAGCAAAGATGCCTATGTGGTGTTGGATTGAACAGTGCATTGCACTTCATTCAGTTAATTACAGGCTGATCAGTCTTGCAATAAGCGCTTCCTGTCTATCACCACACATGATCAAATGAAAAGTTTGCGCTTGGCTCTTAGTATACTGGTATATAGCTTGTGTCTTGGACTACTCAAAATGAGTGTTATTTTGCTGCTGTTTATGGTAATGAATTTATCCAACATGAAAATATCTTGCCTTGTGAACCTTGTCAGACCTGCCTTTCTTTTTCTTTCCTATGCAGGCATTGTATGTAAGAAAGGCAGTAACAGAGAGGTGATAGCTGGAGCTTCGGAAGAATAAACGCTGGCAGTGAGGCAATTCTACATCAAACATCCCAGCCATTTTGCCAACTATCCTAAATGTGTTTTGACAAAAAAATATTGTGCTCGTTTACTGTATCGAAAACAGCAAAATGCTAAAATCTATCGCAGAGAACAAAATATTAGGCCACCTTGGTGCCTTCTGGACTTCCCAGGATGTCGTCTGGGTGTTGTTTGTAAAAAGTAAAAAGGAGTATTTCAAAAATACTGCCTCTTCTACATCAAATTTGGTCTAGGCATTAAGTAAAGGTGATTGTGTGTAGTGCATGAAGCTCAGTAATTGATATTAGTGCAATTGTCTTGCCACATCAAAAGCAAGGAAGCAGTTCACTTTATATGGCAAGGTATATGATTACACTTTGTTTTAAAGAATAAATTAATTTTTGAAGTTTCCTAATGATGGCTGTTTTCTGCATTTGATATACGACAGCTTCCGTTTCGAAGTTCCCCATGGCCCTCAATAGGAGACTTCAAAAATCATTTTCCTCTTTGAAACAAAAATTGTAATGATAACACTTTCCATATAATAAGAACTGTTGATTTGCTTTCAACTTACACATAAAAGTAACTTTCCATTAGACAAACACATAGTTCAAATTGCATCTCAATGTGGATAAAAACGATTATATAGTGATATTTGTAATCTGGACCTAACATTATTTTTTTTCGTGAAATATAACTTTTTTGGAGTTAGTATTTGTGGCTCAAATATTGATACAAAATGCAGTATTGCCATACAAGAAATGCAAACGATAAACAGTTTGGCTGAATTCTTCAAAGCCTATGTAGCAGAAAAATTGCACTAATGTTACTTGACTTCAAATACTTTAAGAAGCATCTTTACCTAATATGTAGATCAAATTTTATATGGCAAGAAAAAGCGGTACTTTAAAATTTTTCTCACAAATAACACCCGCACGACATTCTGCGAAATTCTGAAGGTACCCACGTGACCACTACTCTTTTCTCTTCAAAACATTTCTGCAAATAACTATTTTCAGAAGAGTAAATTACCATCATTTTTTAAACTATACATCTGTGATGGTTTCAGGCAGTATGGTTTGTATGTTTGGTGTAGAATAGCAGAGTGCAAAACACAACAAATGGCTGAGCATCCTTTGACGCTCGGGCAATTTCGAAAGCATTTGTTTGTTAGCAGCAATTCAGTTAAGCCCTTGTCTCTATGCTTAGGCCCAGAAACAAAACACGAGTAACTAAAGTAGTCCTAAGAGTCATGTAGTCTCACTGTTCCAAGGCTTGTGGAGCCTAATTTAGTGCAAGCTTCACCATTTTTTAAAAATTCAGATTCAACCAACAGGTTTTGGAGGCACAGTGCATATTCAGCTAACTTGTTTCACACCAGTTTCTTAGATAAAAAGCGGCAAGTAGAGGTAAAAATACCATTTTAAAAGCATTGTAGGTAATAACAAAAAAGTCTGCTTTCTTTTTTTGTGTGGTGCTTTGCCTGAATGCTGTGCTTTTTGTGGTATAGTGCATTGTCTAGTGAACATAGGCCTTAAAAACTAACATTAGCTATGTTGAGGTCGATTTCTTGGTTATAGTCATACTAGCCTTATTAAAAATTATGACTTCAAACTTGATTGTTCTTTTGAAGATTTTTTCTTGCATAATGATATTTCAGAATCTTAGGCAATTTTGTTGTAAGAAAACGTGGTGTCATAATAGGGTCACTTTTTATAGAGTCGTTCAGTTTTACCTTACCTTTTACATTACTAATAGAGCAGTTATTTTAAATATCAGTATTCAAAATGGAATGAGCATGCTGTATGTATTAAGGTGTAAGCACTTACAGATAGCACATGCACCCAACCTTTCTGTTGGCAGTTTCTTTCTGTTATTCTTGATTGATACGTGGGGTTTCACGTCCCAAAACCACGATATGATTATGAGAGACGCCGTAGTGGAGGGCTCTGGAAATTTCGACTACTTGGGGTTCTTTAATGTGCACCCAAATCTGAGCACACGTGCATACAGCATTTCTACCTCCATCGGAAATGCAGCCGGGATTCGATACCGCGACCTGCGGGTCAGCAGCCGAATTCCTGATACTTTTGCTCCCCTATTTCTGTGCAGTTCGGTTATAGTTGTCTGGCTTGCACAGATTTCTAATGGCACCTGCCTGATCCTGCTTGCTTTCATGGTGATTTTAGCCTTCATAATTTGCATAGGTTTACCTCCCAAAATTGTTCAAGATGCGAATTTTGTGGATAAACTGTTTAGTATAAAGGCAGCAGATCTACATGCACACACTATTAAAGGTACATTGAGAGCTTTCACTGGTAGTTCTTAAAGTTTTACTGTGCAGGAAGCATTTAAATCATAATTTTATGAGGACATAACAATAGATTATCTTTACCATTGAAAATCCTGACAACCTAGTTATTTTCACTGTGATAAGCATGCTGTTATCTTCAATGTGGCAGAACTAATTTATACACCTATTTCTTTTATTATTCACTTATGCATAACATAAAGGATTGTGTGCCTTACATTTTCAGTTTCATTCTGTGTGTTATATTGCTTGTGCATGTGAACTAAGGTGCTAACATGTGTCTCTGACATTATTTGTGCCAATTATTTACATTTTCAGGTGCCTATGAAGGCCACATAAGTGCTATGGCAGTGACTTCCCAAATCTACAGTGGTGCCGGAGCCTCAAGCAGCATTTCGCCGATCTCCACAAGGCGTTCATGAGATAAACACAGCGCCACACTTTCACAGTGCTATGATTATTAATTTATGTTTAAAGATTTCATTCCAAAATTGCTATTTCATTGTGTTTTGTGCCACCATCCTTTGGCTAATTAGGTGGAGCTTGTGAAATTACGGTGTAGTCACCTCATTTGTGTACCATCAAACCTGCAATGTTGCTATTCACAGCTGAAGCATACAGACAAATAAAAAATATATTGATTGTAGTAGGGCTGATGTGTATAATAATGCTTCTCTATTGCAAATAATAACTTTACGAGTTCTTTAGGTTTTGCATAGAACACTGCATTAATGTGTTGCAATGTAACCACCATTTATGGTCGCTAGCATGTTAATTTAGTAGCTTTGTAATGTATTTTAGTTAAAAGCTAATTTTGCTTCTGCAACACCACAGTTAGAAAGATGTCGATGATTCAATCCTTCATCAGCATATTTAAGAAATATTGTGATTTGTACACAGCAATGCATGTACTCAAGATGTGGACGTCTATTCAATTTACACATTATATTGCTTTGCACTAGATTCGGACGTAACATGCACACATTTCAGTTTTTCTGCATGATACGTCTTTCCTAAAATGCGAAGTCCGCATCATGCGTCTCTCCATAAAATGCGTAGTCTGCATCATACATCTTTCCATAAAATGCGTAGTCTGCATCATGGGGGGAATTTCTTACACTTCTCTCGGTTTTCATTTTATTTGGGGTGAAATGTGGTTCTTTGGGAAGATGAGGCCAAGTAGATCCGTTTCAGACAAAAAAGGATAGAAGTCTCAGGGCACGCTTGCGAAGCCTTCGGTGAATAGCTACATTGCGGCTATTTTAACACAACAGCGTTAAAGAGCTCGTGTCACAGAAATTCCGCCGTGGGTGTCAGCACCGTTCGTTGTGAGCCAAAAATTCTCTGTGAGCGAAAAACTGATAAAGGGGGAAATAAAATAAAGAATAAGGCTTTCGTTCTCATTGAGGGTCAAACCCGGGCCGCTCGAGTGGTAAGCATGTGTCTTACCACAACGCTACCATGTCATTTACAGTTGGTTCAAGGGAAAACACTACATAACTGGCATGTAAAGGAAGGCGTCTCCTTAGTGCCTTTTGTTATACAAGTGTCATGGCGAAAAGAAGCCCATTCGGCGATTTGTAGGCGGATTTGGGAGGCCATCAAACTACGTTGGAAAAGACCGGGATAGCGCAGCCATCGCCGCTAAAACCACACAGGAACTTTTAAAAAGCTTTCAGAATGGACGAGTATGTCCATCTAGCGGGAAGCGTATAATACCTTTACAGAGGTGTTGATCAAGCTAATAGCATACGCTCGATAATGTGCTACCATCTGTGAGTCATTGTGAGACTTTTTATGGCCTCTGCACGGCCGCCTGGATCGGGCGCGCGCGTGGCCTCTCAGATGGCAAGCGCATGTAGTGTATCTTTGGGGCCATGCGATTCTTGCTTTAGATCGAAAACCTGTATGTGCCATTCGCACGCGCCCGCATGTGTGCGTGTCTGTGTGCCATCTGTGAGACAATGTGAAAAACCTGTCTCGGCTACAGCAGAGCACCATTCTAGCAGAGGGAAGTGGCCACATTGCACGGTCACTGCATTACTATGAAAACGTGCTTGCACGTGTGTGTGTGTGTACGTTGTGTGTGTGTGTATTTGCACGTGTGTGTGTAACAAAACATATTAATAAGGATGCACTTAGTGGTGAAAGCGCACACTAGGGGCCGGATTTTGCTATAGAGTTCAACTCTTATAGGCGAAGCTTCAGGGTCCTCCCATTTTTTCTTTGCAGCTATTTATTTAGATCACAAAGTACTCTTGAAAATCTGAACGTCCTTCTGTAGCATCCTCTTTGCCCAGCTTTATTTGTTATCTCATTAAATGTTCAAGATCATTTGAAGAACATCATTCGCTGCTGCAACGAACTGCTATTACAGCATTTCATTGAACTTCATGAGTTAACGCAACAACTACGAGGACAAAAAATATGCTGAATTGCTACTGCGCAACCCTTCTTGCTTCTCTTGGCAGGACTAACCACGTCAATGTAAATTGTGTAAGGTACATCTAGCCAAAGCTCTTATTTGTGCGATTGTGTAACGTTCGGTCAATATGCAGTGGTCTACGAGATATGCTGTGGTGGATTGCATCAAAATACCTTTGATCGCATGAATTTTTATGTGCATCAATTGCACAGCTCAGTAATGGTTTTCTTCTTAGTTTTTCGCCCCGCCATGGTGGTCTAGTGGCTTAGGTACTCGGCGGCTGACCCGCAGGTCGCGGCCGGCATCAAATCCCGGCTGTGGCGACTGCATTTCCGATGGAGGCAGAAATGTTGTAGGCCGGTGTACTCAAATTTGGGTGCACGTTAAAGAACCCCAGGTAGTTGAAATTTCCTGAGCCCTCCACTACGGCGTCTCTCATAATCATATAATAGTTTTGGGACGTTAAACCCCACAAATCAATCAATCAATTCTTAGTTTTTCCAATCTGGTATTATCGTATGAGGCTGGTGCAACCGGGTATCAAGTCTGTACGACCACTCCGAAGTGCAATGTCATGCCGAATAACGATACCATGACAGGCAGCTGTTGATAATCGAGATTTTATGTTGTCGATGATGTCATACACTGAAGGTGTACAATGATGCTGAAAAAAATAAAGCAAGAAAAGTGGCTACATTTATTTAAAAAATATAATAAACGATTCCATTCTATGAAGGTGGGTGACCACCCAAGCTCTGAAGCACACAGCAAAGGGGTAACGGAACTTAAAAAAAGTACAGAAAGTCCCTCCTGACTTTAGTGCATGCTCACTTCAAGTTTTCTGTTCGACCAGTGCGCCTGTTCACCCGTGACATGCGAAGTATTATCTGGAATGCTGCATGCGTTTGTTGTTTTCTGTGCACGATCCGAAATGGTGCTTGGTGCCCTTTTGTTACCTTCTTCATTTTTAGTGGCACAGTATTGAGCAGTTTCATTTTCCCATAATATGTGGCACATAGGTGCGCTAGAAATTTTCGGTTCACAAAGTCACCACTGGCCAAGTTATATACGTATATTCACTGTGAAAGTTGCTTCAAAATGCTTGAAAGTTTTCTCGTTGAACTCGCCAACAAGCCTAACGCTGCCTAAACGATAATTGATGAATGATGGATTGCACTATTCAGAGCCCTCAGAGACATGGCTTTTAACACTTCTTAATGCTCAACGACTTGTAGTGCTGCCTAAATCTTAACTGATTCCGATTTCAACTTAAGCGTGAAGTCGTTGTCACGTCTCCTCAATTCGTGCAAGCCTTCTTTACTTGGACACAGAACCAGTAACCAGCGCCGATTGACGCTTATTCTCTCGAAAAAAAGAAGAGAAGGGTGCACTTGTGTTACGGTAATGCACTCAACAGTTCTCTACACCATTTCGTCAAGATCACTTTAACTCCGTAATATAAGACTCCTCCCTTAAGGGCTGCAAGGACACATGTTCACCATATATATAACTTTTATTTTAATAATCAACTCGAAGGTGACGGTTGCAGTATGCGCCAACGCCACCTCCCACTTACGAGTGCCTATCGTGACGTCATCTTGAAATACCAGTTCGCGAAAATATTTTCTATAAAACCAACTTGAAGTGGTTGGGCTCTAATTGTTCCGATTACAGCTGAGCGCAACGTCTTTACACTACATGGTCTCATCCAAGCCACTAGCAACTGCGATGTTCACCCATGCCTTGTAGGAACAGTTCTCCGGAGCTGCTTGAATGGAATGCCACGGAACGTTACCAACTGATGCTGCTTAGGCGGCTCCATACGGGCTTGCATGGACGTCAAGCACAATCACCCAGGAAAACAGCTTTGAAGGGCGTAGGTATAGGGTCGATGGCACCGAGAGCCACATCGACAATGTCGAGTGGTAGATGGCGATGGCGGTGTCCTCTGTGATACACGAGTGCCAAGTGCCACACCACAAGTGGAAGAAACAGTGAAGAGTTGGAAACCAAAATGGGTGCGTCGTTCTTTTGCGTCGATTCTGTTTACCGCACGTGAAATCCAACTTCAATATAGTCGTAACACTGTTCTTGCTTTTCCGCTTCGTGTCTCGTTAAATGAACAGCCGCAGCGCCGTCAAAACGAATCTGCTTTCCTGAAGTAGTGAACATCTCGTTGCTGGCAAGGAGTAGGTCGGAATCAGCGCTGTACTCTGGGTCCAAGCTGGTGTCGGATATCCGGTAAAGCAGGTTGAATTTGCCACCCCAAATGGTACTTCGGATTTCAGTGTCTCGCGGTACTCCCTCCGGTTCTTTCACGAGGCACACTTGTGAAACTGGCTCTGGGAGGTGGACCCAGTGATCAGCTTGAGGCCAACGGACCGTGACAAGTTTTGTCCGGAGAAAGCCACGGCTTGTTCTTGTTTGTGTGATAGTAGTTTCAGTAAATCGGCATGACGGTGGCTGTGCGTCTCGTTCGATGTTCCAAACCGGAACCCAGGCGACCTTTTTGCAGGTGCTCGATCGTCGGTAGTTGTCACTCGAGCCTCCATGAAAATGGTAAGTGTCCCCAAAGGCAATATGAGAATTTCGCAAGGAAATGGGAACAGGGCTCGTTATCAGCCGTTGCCGCAAACAGTGCCTTTTGTCGGTTTGGGTTTTCTCATGGGGCAAGCACTCGATAACTGCTGATATAGCGGAGACGTGGTGAGGGCTGAGTGTCTTCCTTGGCACGGCTTCAACTAGCAGTCGATAAGGAATGGCGTGAACTCTATGCCCATATATCTGACACCGTAGCTGGTCATCTAATGCCCTGTGGTTGCGAGATGCGTGATTTCTGGTAAGGGTAGCTTGGCGTTGGTTCCGGAAGATGCAGTGGCCGATGTTGGAGGGTGTGAGGCTGACCAGCTGCCTGACGAACACATGGTGGCCACGCACCTTGCCGAAACACGATATCGGGACTGGCTGTTTCGTTGGTCGCCCTGTAAGTGGAGGCCGACTCGAAAGGTAACCGGACACAGCAGCCCTGCAGGGAATACTTCGGTGTCGGCTCTTGGGACAGCGTGCCATTTGTCGCCGTCCTGAATGTGACCCGAACTGATCACCAGGCAGTCAGGATCGCCCGCCCTTGTCTGCAGATCGAGTGTGGTGGCTCCCAGTCAGCTCTCGTCCAAAAGGTAAGTACGACGTGACCGTGGCAGCACGGGCATGCAGCTATTTGACGCTGACGTGTCGGCTGGTTGCAAGCTCGCTGGCCAAGAGCACGAGCCACGCGAAGAAAACTTCGTCCTTATTTCTCGAGCAGAGGGGATTTCTTCGATTTGATCACTGAAATAAACCAAAATAAGACAACTTATAGTTAACTGGCATTGTGTAATTTCGTTTGTTGGTAAAATCAACAGTAATACGAAGAATGTAAATATTCCAACATAATATCGAGGAGACAATGACAAGAACAATTCTAATCTGTATGACCTGTCCGACCTATGGCCGACCCCCCTGGGTGGTTAGGCGCCTGTCATCCATGGACCATCATCATCCTAATTTATGGTTCTCAGGAAGCAGCCAAATACCCAACCTATGGCACACACCCACTGTGGGTAGTAGTACAGTAAATAAGTAGCATAATTAGAAAATAGCAATGCGATTATTCTAAATAAAAAAGAAGTTTTTAAATGAAAGCATGAAAGAAGCCTAAAATAAATGAGAAATGATAGTATTCCAAACCGATTGCTGTTCTCGCGTAGACGTGCAGATATTTCAACTATCAAAAATGAACATACTTACATTATTGCCTTAGCTAACGTGCTCAAGTAAAATGGGTATCCTAAAACTTCTTGTTCATATTTTTCCCATGTTTGAAAGGCTGGCATTTGAATGCTGTAATTTAATGATTGAGAAATAGTTTATCCCCCTAAAAACTTAATCATTGACTATATGCATGCTTTGTTTGGAAAAGTTTAGTTATATAAATGGCGGCAAATGTTCTTGTGGCTATTTCACAAGACCTGTGCTCAAAGCTAGAGTAAAAAAGTAATGAGTAAGTATAGTTCGATATAACGAAGCGGAATTTCGAAAAGTGATATGCTTGCATGGGAAATTGCCGACGCAGTACGAAAAAAAGGTTGTTTTTGTCTACCATTTCAGACGTCTAATGCGACAGAGCACAGCACCGTCTTATTTATAGCGTGTATGGCACAAGGGCTGGTTTTAAGAATATTGCACTTTGGGTAGTTCGTTCAGCTATGTTTAAATTTGACTTGCCCCGCCACGGTGGTCTAGTGGCTAAAGTACTCGGCTGCTGACCCACACGTCGCGGGATCGAATCCCGGCGGTGGCGGCTGCATTTCCGATGGACGTAAATATGTTATAGGCCCGTGGGCTCAGATGTGGTGCACGTTAAAGAACCCCAGGTGGTCGAAATTTCTGGAGTCATCCACTACAGCGTCTTTCATATACATATGGTAGTTTTGGGACGTTAAACCCCACATTTCAATCAATTCAACAGTGACCCTTTTTGTTTTGTGTAAATTGAAACTATCAGACAGCTTCAGAAACCTTGATCTTCAACTTGGAAAGTGGAACGTGGTAACGCAATCAGGCCCGTGCTCATCGCCTGCTCCATTGCTAGCCTAGCTTCGCATCGGCGCATTCCTCAATCGTGCCGTAAAAAAACGAACGAATTCACACGTAATATTCGCTGTTTCACTTTCTCCTAAAATTTTCACAACAAAACAGCTGTTAAGCACGCACTACACCTAAGTTCTCCCTTTTACGAATCAGCAAAGGGCCTGCTAGGTGTCCGGATGGCAACATGCGAACCTCCTGCCACTTCTTTTGTCGATTTTTTGCTTCTGAAATTTTTGCCTGAACGCTTTGTATTAGGTGGGCCTTTAACACCCACTTACTGCGGAATCTAGATACGCTGGGCGTGATTCTACGCTTCTGTCACGCAGTAGAGAGTTTTAGTATAGGGGCACACAGCAATTGCAAGATTTAGCGTGAGCGTTTGTGTTGCGTGCTCTAAACTGAGCGAGTGCAGAGCGTTAACGTAGCTGGAACCCTTACGTACATACGCTATTTGTGGGTCATAGTGTTCAATGCAAACGTACGCATTATATCACGCACGCAGGACTAGATGGTGGGGCCTGTTGAATCAAGAGTCGTCAACTTCTAATCTTTCTAGCCGTCACCTATCATTATAGTCCTTCATTCCCAAATACTCGTCGTATTTCATTTCGGTAAGGGTAATGAGGCTTTGCTAGGTGTTTACTGCCAATAAATGATTCAAGGTTGCGAGATATACATTCAATTTGGCGGAACAGAAAGCTTAATAAAATTTGTCTACAAGGTTCGCTCATGGTTTCAGTTGTCGCACAGAGATGATGACGCTGTACTCATTCACTTGTTTGCAAGATAAGGCAAATGCGGTCACAAGTCAGACTTAACGCGGTAATATGGTTCTTGAAAAGTATTCAATTCCGGCATACGTCGAAAGAAAACGATGGGTTTTGGGTAGTCATGCAGACGCAACACTGAAGCAAACGCGTCATGCAGATGCAGCAACATCGGCTTTGGGTCAACTCGATTTACTGGCGCACTTGAAATTTCTATATTATGTATATGTTTTTAGGGCGAAGCTCCTTATGGCCGTTGCTTGTGCGTCCCCTGTCGTCGTAGTGCGTAAGCTGTGGCACATAGCCGTATACCACTGGCACATGCCTACCCTCGGGCACATATCCGCTCTCCCGGTGGTAAAAAAGTGCTGACAGCAGAAATGTGGTGCATACTCTCGTTTAGTCCTTGGATTGTCTGATAAATGGTGGTACGGGTATATGATGAATATATGATGAATAGAAGCGAGATGGCGGTACTCGAAGTGTTCATTAGATGCACTGGCGGACGCACGGACGAGCGGACAGACGAACAGACGCACGCACAGATGGACGCACAAACAGATGGATTGACTGATGGACGTGTGGATGGACGGATCGATGGATGGACGCATGAACGGGGACACGTATGGATAGATCGATGTACGGGCGGTTTGATGGACGCTTTGCCCCACTCATCATTTATTCGTGCATATGCAGTGATGTTTATATTTAGATGACGCCGTAGATGCTTCCGGTTGCATCAATCAAGAAGCTGAACAGCAGCCTAACTTCTTGTTGTGTCCTACGGACGCGACGGGAGACCTTCGTTAATTCACAAAATGAAAATTATAGCGTAGTGGGCAGTTAGCCACTGTAGTTGAAAAAGCGATTAAATGATACTTCGAAACTGCGAATATTACGCACGTAGTCATTTGTTCTTTTGCAGCACGGTTGGTGCTTGCACCAAGAAGAGAAATATGCTAGCAATTCGGAAGGCGACGATCACGAGGCCCGATTAGCCTATCATGCACCAATACACTCTCTAAGGCGAAGTTCAAGTTTCCGGGAATTTTTTCATTAAATTGTGTAGAAGGTCCCTTGGGAATTCAGTGCAGGCTCTTTTATGTTTGCCCTTCAGAGCAATACGCGTCCTTAGGCTATGGCATATGCACAGTCTTGTCTTACATGCAGCATGCGCTTGGCATTCTGTGCATGATCTCGAATGTTCTTTCCTGCCCTTGCGTTCTCTTTTTCAATTTTAAAGCGCCCGAAGTGGGCAGTAGCTTTGTCAATGTATGTGGCGCATTCGTGCGCTAAAGGTTTCCCGTTCGTAGAGTGACCACATCGCTATATATATACATTGCTTGGCTAGAAAAGTATCTTCAAATCGCTTGAAGGTAAACTTTTTTTACTCAAAAACAATCTTAAACCTGCTTAAACCTTAACTAATGCTGACACTTCAATTAAGCGTACGGTCATTGTCACACATCTCCTAATTATTTGGCATCTTTTTCTCTGGTGGTCAACCTATCTGGACTTCAGACCCGGGTGTGCAGGTCATGTCTATTTTCTTTATAACAAATTTTTCGACCAATCTTCCCGAGCATTCGACAAACTGTCAGTAACACTCTTAGAGACGGGTTTTAAATCAAACCGAGAACGTGAACAACGAGAGTGGTACCTTATCCACCGATTTAACACCCTCCGCATGTCCACTAGACTCGACCGAAGAGAAGCCACCCTTCTTCATCGCTTATGGCTAGAAGTGGCATTTACAAAATCTTATTCCTTTGCCATAGGAATGGCCGACAACGCTTTCTGCGATGCCTGTCATTGCGAAGAGACGCTACACCACATCCTGTGTGACTGTCCGTTATATGAAATCCAGAGACAGTCACTGGCGTCCGCTTTTGCGCGCATCGACAACAGCCAAACGTCTGTGGACACTATTCTGTCAAGTGCCCGAGAGAAGACATTGCAACAGAAGGCGACGATTGCTCTGTTGAAATTCCTACGCGACACAGACTAGAACAAGCGACTGTAACAGTAATGTCACACACCGCGAAAGACTAGACTGGACTATGACTGAGTATGCGCGCGTGTGCTGCCGAATGTGCTGTTTCTCTCTTCCCTCTGCTCTCTATCTTTCATCTCCCCCATCCCTCTCCCATGCGCAGGGTAGCAAACCGGCTGCCTATAGGCTGGTTAACCTCCCTGCCTTTCTTTTTCCTCTATTTTCCTTTCTCGACAGACGAAAAAATGAGAATCCGGGCAGACTTGCAGCAATTAAAGCATTAGAAAACGATAACGGCAATAATGAAAATAATAACTGAGTTCACGGCACTGCAGCTGCGAAGGGCACTGGACAACTCAAATAATTTCCTAGTGTAACTAATCTTCCTAAGTAAAGCTGTTGTATGTTTGTGTTTTTACCCTACTATACAATCAATTGTGCCAAGCATGACATGCCCAACAGCAACCCTGTGCACAATCGGAAGGCCCCTACTGCACGCGTAATTCAGAAGCGGGCACGAATTGACATTGCACCCGCTTGCCAGCTTCTGCGGCAATACGCGGCGCCCCTCTTTCAGCGACGAGATGTCGATGAGGCGCGGAGTAGTTAAAAGCTTAAACTTCTTAAAAAAGATTTTTTATATTAAAAACACAGCGCGTTTGAAGGCAGTAATGGGCTGATGTTTTGATTCTGCGAACTTTAAACCAAGGAAGGCAAAAAATAGGCAGTGCTGTTGTCCTGCCGCAGAACAAAAATTTTATTATTTCTGTTTAAGTGCCACAAATTTTGGATGGCAGATTTTTTTCTAGAGTGCACCGATTACAATGTTTATTAGGCAATTTTTGTGAATTGCTAAGCTTGGCAGACTGCAAAAATATTCTGACATGCTCTATATGGCTCAGAAGCATACTGCGCTAATTGGAGACGTGTAGTGCTCATGTATAAATTTTTTCATTACCTGGCGATTTTAGCCAAACACCCTCTAAATGTGGGAAGATGTAAACTATAGGGCGCAGTGCACCGCCACTCAGACCCTATGCGCATAGAAAAGAAGTTATAGGCACGTGGTGGACACACAGAAACCACGCCGCTGTGCAATGAGATACTTTGAGACATCAGATTTATCGACGCCGTGCCAATGTACATAGCATATGATTGCACTCTGCGAACGCAATCAGACAAAAAACGACAACAAAAAAGAACAATTTTGTGATAGAATCCACGAATGGTTGCTATAATATGCCAGCATACTGGACAATTTACCAGAGTTTTCGTTTAGGCTCCTAGAAGCCGCTTTCAACTTGTGAAAACAAAAATTACTCGTGCAGTTAGTGCTTATAGTGTGAAGTGAATCCCGCTTTGAATACCATCGTCCCAATCAATTTGAAGGTATGCCCGATGGTGAAAACGTGTCTATAGCGGCTAATTAAGCATAGAGTGCACGGGGACGTTGTGATTATCGAACCAGAACCAAAACGCATTGTTAGTTTGAGTGATATACAGCAACTTGCAAATGGAGCACTCGAGCATATAAACTACATCCTCTGTCTCACAAGAAAACTCACTACGAATTCCCAAGATGAAATCATTGGCGGTGCTTTTAGCCCCAGTGGTATTCATCTGATTGCATGCCTTGCGTTAAAGATTGCAACAATAATGGCAAACAGCGGATGAAATATAATTATTATTACGAACTTTAGAGCGAGTGAAAATTCTTAGAACACCCATACATGGCACGGAGTGGCTCCGGAAAAGCTTTTTTTGGGCGCTCGCTTTGGGTCCGCATATTGTAATGGTTCTCCAGCCTTTGCGGACATTTCGCGTAGACGCTTTATGCGCGAGTACAAGGTTTGTCTAATGCCATATACTTTTTTATTGCTGTTATGAATCAATATAGAGTGTTCTGTGCACCATGTGTTGCTACATTGTTCATTATGCGCGTATATTTCGATTGTGGTGCAGTGTGCTTAGCGTACATGTACTTTCCCATACATAGAGGTGGTAACATGTAGTACACTCATGCTGACGAAGGCTTGTTCCCCAGCCGAAACATTATTAAAACGTCAATTTCACTCTCACGTGGCAGTGTCTATCGACACTGTCACGTGCTGCGGCTGTCCTTAGAGTAAAAATAATACTTGAGTTGTAATACTTCGAAATAACAATGTGGTTATTACGAATTCTGTATACGCAGGGCTCTGGAAACTTCCATTAACCGGAGGTTCTTGAACGTGTACATAAATGTGCCGTTAACAGGGGTATCTAGTAATAGTGTGCACAGCTGGGCGAGTTGGTTTGACATCTTGGTAACATTTGACATCATGGTAACATAAAAAGGGAAAGTCTAGCATCGATCCGTACCAGCATAGAGTATGAAATCGATCTGTACTGGCCTTGATCGCGAGCGAAAATGTTTGCGACACAGAGATCATGGTGCGGTGTACAAGAAAGCCTGACTGCATGGTTCGAGCCACAGCCGCTTCGACGGCGCCAAGTTGTAGGTGGCAGCCACATTAGACAACTAAATGAAAACGAAAAATTCATATCATTACATTTTTTTCATACTCTCATTTTTAGCATTCTCAAAGTTATCCAATTTTACTTTAACGTAACGCAAGCGAGCTTTACCTAAGTAGCGTACACACACACAAAAATGGTTAACATAGAACCGCCATGTCCTGTTCGTACCAAATCATAATGTTTGACGCTCGATGAACACAAAACCCTGAAAGCAGCATGCTTCTCTAATATTCCAACCGATACGGCAGTGCAGAAACTAAAAACAAGCTAACAAAAAACATGCACGCTTCACTTGATACACTGAGGGTGTGTCTACGACGGCCTGATATTTCGTGCGAAATGTGGCGAGCTGTCTGGCACGGGTATGTCTAGAAAAACGGTCAATTCACTGCTATTCGTAGCTGTCGAGATAATCTCAAGACAACGCACCGCGCTCTTATCTGCGCACTGACGTGAAGCCAACATTTCAGGGTGTGCGCACCGTTTCTTTTGATTATATTTTATTTAGTGTTGCGTCACTGCATACGTCATGGCGGGACTTGTGAATTCTTTAAGGTTGATACGCCACGGGGTGTCGTTCAGGCGGGCTTAACTGCTCATGTCCCAAAAAGCTGGACCTGTTACGTGACGTGAGTGAATGACGAAGGTATATGACTGGTTCAAACATGATAATCATGACATGCGTCTCATGTGCGAACAAGACTACATGCTTCGCTCATAGTGCGCTCGTGGTCGTTTGGCTAGTTTCACATGTACCAAATTTGGTTTTCCATGACGTGAATGGGTGACGAAATTATATGACTGGTGCAAACGTGATAATCATGTTATTCGTGTCACGTAAACATGACTACATGCTGTACACTCATAGCGCGCTTGCTGCCGTTTCACCAGATCCACATATACAAAACTCGGTATCACATGACATGAATAGAAGACTAAGTTAAACGATCCAAACATGATGATCATGACATGCGTGTCATGTAAAACATCACTACATGCTACGCTGGTAGCACGCTCGCAGCAGGTTCGCAAGCTTCGCATATACCAAGTTTGCTATTACGTGAAGTGAATGGACGACGAACACGAATGCCAGGCTCAAGCATAATAATCATTACATAGAAGTTATGTATGGCATCGTTTACATGCCTACAACTGTCAGTGCTGGTATTTCAAACATTAGTGGTGCCATCGCTACGTGACTATAAACAACCTTTTTGCATCTTATCTATATACGTGAGTGCGCATAACATTTCTACTTGTGTTTACGATGTAATGCGTCCGTCCACCTTGCAACGTTGTACTGATTTTAAAGTCACTTATCAACCGTCCTCATTCACGCTTTACATATCATCCCTATGTACGTGAGATCTGCCCAATTTTTTTATTTGAGGCCACCAGTCAGCATTTAAAAAGTTGAAAGATTCAACAACTCTGATTATAATTTTGTTTATCTGGGCACACTAGAATGTCGGGCAGGTTACTTTTATGACATTGATTGTAAGTAAGGAAGAAAGGTGCAGACACGTGCGGTCATCAGTAAAAGGAAACTGGCAGTTATGTTGCCTGCTTTCCTTCGCTCGTGTCTATGTCTGCACGCTGAGCTTTTCCTATGGATCATTTCACTGTTTACAAACACAGGCCCTTGATGACATCCGGTTTTGCCCACCGATGTGCCTTAATAGCATCTGTGGACAACAAGAACTTTAAAAAATAGCCCACTGACTTTCTAAAGTTTACTTCTCTTATTTGACAAAATATATTCAAATAATTAATCTAGAGAGTTACATAAAAGTTATAGAACATTCTCTTGTACTCTACGCACGTTCCTTTATGTGAAAAACCAAGGGAGACTTTTCTTACTCTGGAAGAGAACTTGAAAACGTGCTTTAAGTTTCGGCGTTAGAAACTGGTAAATGAGGTAACCGGGAGTTTTTTGGGGTACACCACTTGCAACCTTAAAACCGTCTTTATAACAGATCAACTCCAGCCGCACAGGCGAAAACTTTCTTCTCAGTCTTTGAGTGATATGTACTTTATTATTTGTGCTTTCAGACTTATATACTTGTCTGAAGTGTTCTATAATCATTTTTTGTGTCTGAAATATTGTTCAGGCTGTTTCAAATCTTTAAACACCCTGAGAGAGGAGTTCTTTTTCTTTTGTAATCTGAATACATTTCAGGGTAGCTCCTGGTACTCATTATATCAAACATTCGAAAGAGAATTCAATCCCTGCGCAACAGAACTCAACAGCAGCCCACGTTAACAATACAGTTACAATTCTTTTGTTCACTGCGGAAAATTTTGTAAGGCTTTGAGCCGTGAAACTTGCAAGATTTGCATGCACAAACTTTAAAAAAAATAAACTCAATGAAGGGTTAGACAAAGTCAGAAAAAGTAAAGAGATCCATATTGTGAGGGGTGATGCCGCCACCCTTCGATTCAACTAGAGAGTAGTCGTAAAGCTACGTAGGGCGCTTTTCTACTCTTTTTCCTTCCGGCTAAATAGTCGGCGCCTGCTAAAGACAAGAAATAGAGCACAATTCCGCTTTGAGATTTGCAAAAGGCGGCCTCGGGTAATTATGGGGGAGTAATTAAATTCTACCTAAATCATAGACAAAACGAAAGCGTCCATGAGAGCCATTAGCAGACAAACAGAATGGCGTTGGTGTTTCCGAAAAACGCCAGGCATGCCCATAAAGTGAAGCACAGTCACAGCGAAAGCTAGAACAGCGGCCGTTCAGAGCCTTTTCAGAACACTCATTGGGTAACTACTGCAAGCACACTAGCTTGATACCCGCTAGGGCATTAATAATAAACATTTGTGTAGTAGGCCGACATTCGCAATGCTATTTTTCGTCATTCTTCTTAGAAGCGTGGTATCCGCTTCTCAGAAGAAAATTTCGTGCCAATTGTTTATGCAGTGGCTGACGACGATGAGGAATTATGGCTGAAGTGGAAGTGGGTATGCGCCACAGATAATAGGAGAAGAAGAACAAACTTTTGTAATGGGTTGGAGCATTGGACGGCCCACTCGTTACGCGATTCGCATTGTGCGACGACTGGTTGTTCTTTCGCTGTTTCAAAACGCTTTATAAGTCGCATTAACGTGATTGCTTTCCCGACATCAAGCCTGCCTAAGGCAAGTTTGCCAACAAGTCACAAGCACCAGCGTAGCCAAGTGCTTTGAAGTACATCCCAAAAATATACTGCAAAGGACTTACCTTTAAATTCTTATGGTATGAGATTTCTGCCTATAGTGGACGAAAAGGGAATGCCTTTTGATTTGATTATGCTATGGGGCCTTCACTGTTTATGGCGGGCCTGTATGGCGGGTTTTTATTGCGATCAGGATGCACGGCCTGCACGAATGTATTTCCGTAAATCTATGGCCTAGTTTGTTGAACTGCCGAAAACTCAAGAGATTGTACCTGAGTGGTTGTCGAGGGTAGAGCCCTTGACAGCATTCAGGGAATTTTAGTTTGTGTTGGACTGTTACTGCTTGTTTCTCTTGTGCTTGTGGTTTCACGTACACGCATATAAACAGGCAATAAAACAAAAAATAGCGTAGCTTAGCGGTAGAATACTGGGCTGGCACCCAGAAGACCCGAATTTCGAGCCCCACTGTGTCTTTAGTTTTCGGTTTTAAACACGATAGTCTTTCTTGGACACCTTCCACGGAAAAATTCTGGTCTGTCTGTCTGTCTGTCTGTCTGTCTGTCTGTCTGTCTGTCTGTCTGTCTGTCTGTCTGTCTGTCTGTCTGTCTATCTGTCTGTCTGTCTGTCTGTCTGTCTGCCTGTCCGCCCTAACGATGCCTCAAACGGCACCAAACGGCCAACCCCATTCGCAGCGCCCACCAATTCGCAGCGCCAACCTCAAGGTTTAGCGTTCATAGTTGTGCGATTGTTGCACATATTGTGCATATCTGAGGCACCATAACAACACTTCTAAGTTTTGTATGCCTGCCTTTATACTAGAAGAGACAGACCGAAGCAACTCTAAGGAATGTAGCGTTTATTGTGCTGCGCTGACAGTGCAACGCGATGCTCAAAAAGGTGTTTCCAACGCTATGCCACGACGTCACGGTGGTGGCACCTGCCCGTCGCTTTGCGTTCTACACCCTATCACCTCCAAGACTGGCACGCATCTTACTCCACGGGCTGCACGCCTTCGTTTTCGAAGATAACTGCCAGATGGCGCTTGTGTCTAACGTGCCTCGATGCGCTCGTTCGCTTCCACTACACGCTCGAGGCACTCCAACGCAGTGCCTCCAGAATTCTCTTCATCGATTTTCTTTCACAGAACATCAAATAAACGTTTTGTTCCCTCTCTCCAGACGCAAGACTGTCGTCTTTCGACGACATTTGCGGTGTAACATGCAGATTTGGAACCATTTTTTTTATTTTCTTCTGCATTCGTTAATCCACGACTACCAAACGTACAATCACGAGAGCTGGCGCACACCCAACAAGCAAAGTCGATCGATGGTTGGTGTAACGACCCTTACTCATGTTCAACGTCTCGGAAGAGTGTGGCTGTAGCACACGTCATTGTTTACGTTTCGCCAGCAAAAGTGGTCGTGTTTCATCACTCTGCAAAAATAACAACAGCGGTCGCTTTTTGCCAATTTCAAAAGCATAATTAGATCTTTACAGCAGAGAGAGAGAGAGAGATGTAAACATTCATTGTAGAAAAATATAAATAGAGACTTTGGGGGCCAAAGCATGACCCCGCTACAAGGTCAGCGTATTCCAGCAGGGACACCGCATGACCAGGCCCCTATTCCCACTCGTCTCACCAGAGCCCGTTGAGACTCCAGCAAGGGCAGTCTGCCATGCCTCTCGGGAAGAGGGAAGGGGGTGCTGGCGTTTTTTGTTTTTTGTTTGTTTGTTTGTTTGTTTTTGGGCATTCTCACACCATGTGGAAAATGTCACAGGTCTCCGCACACTGCAGACACCGTCCGTGAGTGTTCGGATCGAAGTGTATGATAATTGCAAGACAGAGTATAGAGTACATGTCTGCAGGGGCCTTAAAGTTCGCTCATCCGCTTTACTCAGCCCCTTTGCAGGAGCCGGAAAAAGGTGGTGATCGTCGCGATATTAAGAAGTAATCTTTGAACTGCAGCTGTGGCAAAAAAAAAAACCGTTGCCACTTTAAAAATGTTCGATTTCACAGCAATGCGGCAGTGTTTCTGGTATGCTCTTTCCATCTCCCTATTGAATGCGAAGCATTTCCTAGCGAACTTCGGCCACTTCGAGCGTATATATCTATTTAGCCACTTTTTAGCTCTCCTGGCCACTTCAATGATGATATCGATTTAAAAATTGATATGCAATAGCATGACGGCATGGTGAGCATAAGTGACTAGTCATAACATGAAAATCATGATAAGTATGCCATTAATGTCATAATTTACCTTTCATGGTCCTGCTGCCTTTGCGGTGGTTTCGTTCACATCACATACTGCAAAACTGGTATGGTATGACATGACTGCATGGTGAACATAAGTGACAGACCCTAACGTAAAAATTATGGCATGTAAGTCATGACTACACGCCACGCTCGTGGTGCACTCGCGGTCATTTTGCCAGCTTCATATTTGCCAAATTTGGTGTTGCGAGGCGTGAATAAATGACGAAGGTGTACGACTGGTGCAAACATGATAATCATGAGATGTGTGTCATGTAAGACCATAACTACATGCCAGGCTCATGATGCGCTCATGGCTGTTTCGCTAGCTTGACATAAATCAAGTTTCGTATGACATGACGTGAATAAACGTCTAATGTAAGTGATTCGTCCAAACATAATAATGAAGACATAGAAGTGATATATGGCCAAATTTACGTCCACCTCGTAACGTTGAGCTAATGTTAAAGTGACACATCAACCTTCCTCTATCGTGCTTCGCATATGATCGATTCTTCCTGTACGTGGGATCTGACAGCTTTTTTAGTTCCCCGTTCAACTTCCCCTAGTGCAGAATAGCAAACGTGACGCGCGTCTGGTTGACTTTCTTCCCTTTCCTTCTTTTTGCCCTTCCTTCCTTCCTTCCTTCCTTCCTTCCTTCACATTTGACTCTACCGTATTCATCTAAATTTAAAAGGTGAACCTAATATCATGGTTACTAGCTTAATTGATGTATTGAGTCCCACAACATGTCTACCACAAGAAAACACAAGTATGGATACAGTGAATTTTACAACGGGGATTTTGGAGCAAATGTCTTGTGCAGGACTAGTGTTTGCCAATTTGAAGAATGTAAGGAACATCTCAGCTACCAGAATGGGAATGAAGCCTGTGATCCACTCAGTGGAGAGCTGCAAGCGTCAATGATTGATCTATGGTGAGCTACTATTTTATCAAGAAAAAGAAACGTATTGGAATACAGCAATTATATTATTTCTACCATACTGTCAATATAAATACCGTAGAGTGTAACCGCAATTGGTCAGTCGTGTCTGGCTGTTCTGAGTGCATTCGTTTTTCCAACCGTAAATGGAGAGCAGACATCGAAATTAGATACAAATTCTTTATTTCGGTACCTGAAAGGGAGTACTAGTATACTGGACGCAAACAGAGTTTTTTTCGTTCACAAAACGCTTTTAGTGCTGTGATTGTTTGTATGGTAAATTTCCGCCAACTTTGGCGCTGAACTGGGGTCATTCCATGCCGAACAACCTAGTCAATTTGGCGACCATCTCAAATGTATTTGAAAATAAATGTGGCGATTTACTGCATTAACAGTGAAACGGTATAAAATATTCACGACAAGAAAATTTTTTTGCTCACGTAGCTGCCTTCTGAACTTCCTGGAATGTCGCTTGGGGGTTTGATGTGAAAAAATTATGTTAAAAGTACCAATACTTATTTTTTATACGAAATTTCCTCTACATGTGAAGTAAAAGTTTTTGTGTATGGAGTTTGAAGATCAGTAATATTAGTGCATTTTTCCTGGCACGTATGTCTTCAAAAAGTTAGCGAAAATGCGTATGTTTGTCTTTTTTATTGCAACACTGCACTTTGTATGAATATCTGAGTAATGAATACTTACTTCACAAAGGATATATTTTCAGGAAAAAAGATTTTAGACCTCTCAAGCTGCTAAACTTTACAAGAAAAATTTCACAAATTTCACAAAATTGTCATTTTGTCAATATTGAGACACAATTTCATCCATGTGGTGGTCCGAATAAAATTCACCTTTATACCTAAATCGAAATCAAACAGTTATTTTTATACGGAAAGTTTTATTTTTACATTTTTTGTTTTAAGGAAGAAAATATTTAGTCAACTTTCTAATTGACGGCGATGGGGAATTTCGAGGCGGCAGCTGTGGTATGTGTTAAAGAGTGTTAAAAACAGATAGGATAGCGCGGGCTAGACGAAGGCAACGACGAGGAAGAGCACGTGGCATGTGAGGTTGGATCTTGGATCTGCGCCGCAATAAACGGCAGCGTCGAGACGCTCTGCTCTTCATCTCCGGGCGTATTTGTCCTTAGAACCCTGTTCTTTCTGAAAGAAATCTTCGGATTTTACAGTATGACCAAATGGTAAGATAGGCGCCAATGGGAAACATCAAAAATTATTTTCCTCCTTTAAAGAAAAAAATGATAACATTTGCCTTATATAAAGAACTCTTCATTTTCTTTTGATTTAGTTATAAAGGTGATATTTAATTGGTGCAAATTGTGTCTCAGTATGAACAAAAGTGACATTTCGCAAAATTTGTTGCTTTTTCACGCAAGGTTTGGCTGCATCAAAGGTCAAAAAAATATTTTTTCTCAATATATACCTTCTGTTAAGTAAGTACTCACCATTCAGATATTCATACAAAGTGCAGTATTGCAAGAGACGCATTCTGGCTATATTTTTGTAGGCGTATGTGCCAGTAAAATTGTTCTAATATTACTGAGCTTCGAACGCCTTACACAAAAATCTTTACTTAACATGTAGAGATCAAATTGGGTATAGACATAAAAAGTGGTACTTTGAAAATAATTTTTTTGCACAAACAACACAAAAACGACATTTCAAGAAGGTCAGAAGGCCGCCACGCCACCAAAAAAAGTTTTTCCCTATATTCTAGCAATTTACTTTTTTCAAAGCGGTAAATCAGCACGACTTTTTAAATACATTAGAGATGCTCGCCAAAATGACTGGGACGTTTGGCGTGGAATGACCCCCTGACTCTTAGCGAAGGCAGCAGGCCAGTGAAAAAAGACACTTATGAATAAATAAAATATGATGTCACTCCTCCCTCCTTCTCTCCATGCCTTGCACAACGCACGTACTGAGGTCTTTCTGGTATCGCGACTTTCTTCAGGAATGTACTATATGTATACCCTAATTTGCTGTTTTGCGTTGGGATAAATTAGGTAAACAATTTCCCCAAAGCAAATGTTCATGAACACGATGCACACGCACAGTTTATAAAGTGCTGATATTTTGTTGCACGTGCATTGACGTTATTTGATTGTCAGTTGATACTTGGCGGAGCCAGTAACGCGAATTGACCTTACATTTTACTACCACTTAATTGTGCAGCGTTTTCGCTCGCACATCATTCGAGATGTTTCCGTGGCCGTGACCGCGAACGACAGCGCCTGCCCGAATCTCGGACGTATATATATGCACCGCCATTTGTGCTCTTTAGAATGTCTTCTCGGGGTATTGGAAAGCCGGCGCTTCGGGGGCGCGTCGTATCAGGGTTGTGCTGTCACGGACTTGAGTATATACATCGGCGGGTCTCTTATGAAAAGGTCTCAGAATGGACGTTCGGTGCGGCCGCATGGGCCGCGGCGGGATCAATTTGTCGGCGCGACAGGGGCTGGAAGCCACCGATAGCCGCGCCACCGAGATCCATCTTCTTCGGCGAGGGGGTCAAGCGTGCAGGCGTCCGATGCCAAGCTGCCTTTAGCGCTTCCCCGGATGTATCCACGTATCGCTGCACACGGCGCAGCTCGACCCGGTCCCCTCCCCGACGCGCGTCCCCGCCCCCGCCGTCGGGTTCCTTTCGGCGTCGTCCTGCGGCTCACTCGTCTTGCCCGTATACAGCCCGCGTCTGTTTCTTCAGCTTTTTTTCCACGATCACCAAACTGAAGCTGCTCGAAGAGATCTTCATTCTGTCCTTCTGGGGGGGTTCGCCCCTGCTGCGCAACGCCGAATAAATGTGTTTAGTTGAAAAGAGCATACACATAAATACTGACATGATGGTGGTGGAGAAGGAGACAGATGGAAAAGGGGGATGCTTTTTTGTTATCTCAGGGCAAAAGAGAAAAGAGACTCTTGCATTATTGGGTCTCTTGTGCTGGCCATTGCTAGCGTTGTATATATATATTTTCTTATTCAAAGTGTATGTTATCGCCACAGGCGGGGCTCAACCCGAGGCTTGGGGTATTTTGCTGCTGTGCTTGTACTGTGCGTCACTCAACAGAGGCTATATCACTGCGGATATATAGATGAAAAGTGTCCGCTCGAAGTCTCCTCTAGCATTCCTTGAAAGGATGACTGAAGCTAGCAGAAGGAATTAGGACAAATGATATTCGACATGTGAATTCAGGGTGATCTATGGACAAACATTGAAATTTGGTTGGTAACTATAAAAGTTCCGTGGAATATTACTGGGAAATATATACGCTGCGTGAACCAGTCGCAAAGGGCAACAGCTGCGACATCAACTGCCTACATAATTAAACCAGATAACTAAGAAATTTTATTCTAAATAATGGGTGAGAGCAACTCTTTGTTCTTCGATCTGTTAACTCATATTTTCAAGTCAATCTATCGCTAAACCTTCTCGACTACACACACGTTTGGTTCGAAACACACTCATAGAAATAACAATTGCTCGACCCAAAAGAGTGACCAGGCTGTACCCAACCCTAATGACGCGACTTCAAAAGCTGTACTAGAATGTTCACCTCCTCGTCAAAAATGTGCACACTACAACCCCGAATAAGTGGGTGAAAGCGCTGCCCAGGGATTAAGCCTACCGTCGACATCGCTTGGCTTTTCTGAATAGAAGGGATGACGACAGCGACGCTCTATAAACAAGCAGCCCCTGACGGATCTGGCCCCCGTCCGTAATATATGAAGACAGCGAGTCAACGCGCGGCCAGCAGGATCGGGAAGAGACTTGATGAGCCGCCTACTCGATGTGAGCGTCATGTAGATGTATTGTGAAAGGTAACACCACAGATTTCTCTGCTGAAATGGCATGGATGTTTCTCGTTATACATAAAATCTCACGGGGCTTTCTCCGAAGAAACTTTAAGCCCTAGCATGGCTCAATAGTGGAGCGCCCTCTGACCACGCAGGAGAACGGAGTTAGGGTCTCACATGGACCAGATATTTCAATTTGTTGTGATAGCAATTAAATGGACACTCTCGGCTGGATTCGCCGTTGGCGTGGGCGTCGACGTCCTGCACCGTATACATGTATACGTATCTATATATAAGAAAACGGAAAAGAAAAAGCTCCAGAAAAAAATAACATTCCAGCGTGCGGAATCGAACGTGGGACCTCCGCTTCGTGAATGTGAGGCGCTACCACGGAGCCACCGTGAGGTACCTCTTTGGACTTTTAAATGCAAGCTATTTATATCTACCACTTAGCGCTGTTGGCGGGCATCTTGGAGGGTAAGTTATCATATTTTCAGCATTATCAGCAAGATGACGCAGTGAGAGCATGGCGGCTGAAGTCCCAAGAATATCGAGGGACTTTAGCGGCGGCTCGCATCTCTCACGCGTACTTTGGCCCACGTAGAGAATAAGGGGGTGTATGCTCAATCGCGCGCCCTTATCTTGCAGTGGGGAGAATCGTACGCTTCGTACGTACTCTGTTGTAGTTACCGAGCGCACAAAGGTCACTGCAATCGTTGAACATCCTCCGCTTGCGAAAAGGGTGTGCTTTTCAGATAGGGTGAAGTAACAATTGAGACGCTTATTCGCGTTCATCTGTACCTGTGAGTACGTTTCGTGTGTCACTTGTGCGTGAGAAACGCGGGGCACGTTTCAATCTGCTTGCCATTCTGCGTGTGACCTTTCAATTTGTTGCTATCGCGTTCATTGCTTCGCCTTTGCGGCAAACCTATGACTTTTTGGTGAATTTATTTATTTATTTATTTATTTATTTATTCGCATTTATCTCAAATTTTCGCTTGCAGACAATTCTCTTTTTTCGCTCACATTCCAAGACGCCGACACTAAAATTTCCGCGAAACAATCTATACCATTATCGCGCACTACATACCTCCCTCATTGGTGTGGGGGCGCTCTACTATTTTGCCACCGCAGGTGGTGGTATGTTGCCACAGTCAGTGTCAGCCTGGTTGACCTAGCTGGCATTTGCTCCACCTGAGTGACTCTTTTTATGTAGTTCGGCTCACCATACATCACTTAATCTCGTCTTTCGTAGAAAATGTAGGAGTATGTTAGCCACTTGCTTTCGCATCAGCCGCGCACCGACCGAAAACAATGTATTCAAACCATCCGTACAGGGATCCTCCCTTCTTTATACTGTTCATTAAGGTATCTCTTTCACCCCGACGCGATGGTCTAGTGGCTAAGGTACTCGGCTGCTGACCCGCAGGTCGCGGGATCGAATCCCGGCTGCAGCGGCTGCATTTCCTATGGAGGCGGAAATGTTGTAGGCCCATGTGCTCAGATTTGGGTGCACGTTAAAGAACCCCAGGTGGTCAAAATTTCCGGAGCCCTCCACTACGGCGTCTCTCATAATCATATGGTGGTGTTGGGACGTTAAACCCCACATATCAATGAATCAATCAATCAATCAATCAAGGTGTCTCTTTCACAGCAAACACACTCGCACGACAAGAGATAGTGCTGGATATCCGCGACTTCAATGCGTCCAGTGCAATTGTAGTTGAATAGTACAGGAACTTCACCTATTCTTACTTTAGATACCTTGCTGGTCTTCGCATTTCCATATTATAATACTAATTATTGGGTTTTACGTCTCAATACCGCGATACGATTAAGAGAGACGCCGTAGTAAATAGAGGGCTCCGTAAATATCAACCACCTACAGGCTCCTTAGTGTTGCACCTAAATATACCGAAACTAGCGCTCGATCGGCCGTAAGTAGTTGCTGGTCATTCCCCGACATCTCCATCCTGACATCTCTGCCACGATCCACAATAACCCGCAATGTGGCCTCGCATGTGTGTTAAAAACATACACTCGCTTGCAGCTGCGATATTTGAATCTGCGAGTACTGTGTACATCAAACGGAAGCACAATGTAATATTAAAATATAAAAGCTCCTTGCACAACAATAAGGGCGTCAGACAGGCTTGGCGACGCTTTCATAGGTAGACATATATGTTCATCAGAGATGTCAACTACCGGCCTTCCAAGCCGAGCAGGCCTTCGATTATGAGGCATGCCTTTCACGAATCCAACAATTGCTGCAAAGTGGTATGAGACCGTTATTCCTTTTTAGACACCCTCTATAATGCAATGATTCAGCGCCTTCGAATACAGTTTTCCCTGTTTTGTTGCCAATTCAGTCATGTTACACATAAGCACATCACACGATTTAAAGGACATCATTTAGTAATTCAGAGTCACCAACATGGAAGAGTATGGGGCTTAAGGTATACGATCTGTTAAGTACAACCACGCTCATTATCTTTGTTGTTAAGGTGGAAGTGTCAAGCACCAAACTTCCCCGAAATTGTGCTCAGAACTCTTTTAAGACGAGCATAACTGCGGCTGCGTATAGCAAGCGCACGTGAACTTTTTCGTGTTGATGGCCCTATTGCTTCGCAATAACATATTGGAGATATCATGGGGAATGCTTACATTTCACCTTCAATTTCGTTTCTGCTCGCTCGGCTGTCCCCTGATGCTCCAATTCCACGTGAACGGCGGAATAGTACCCCAGAGTATGAGTAAATGAGGGCGATAGATACGTTGAGCTGCGGGGAAAAAACAACAAAAAACACGGCAGCAATTGTTGAAAGTAATCTTGCCACTACGAAGCTCCAGGCATTGTGGAGATACAATTGGTACTAGATGTTTTTATGTTTGTGGAAACGCGTAATGGTGCCGGAGGCAAACGTTTGGGAAGTCACTATTATGCACGAAGTCAGAGTTGCGATCAGGACAGGACGCGAATCAAATAACTCTAGTATTGATTGATATGTGGGTTTAATCCAAAAACCATCATATGATTATGAGAGATGCCGCAATGGAGGGCTCTGGAAATTATACTACCTGGGGTTCTTTAACGAGCACCCAAATATGAGCACACGAGCCTACAGCATTTTCGCCTCCATCGAAAATGCAGGCGCCACAGCCGGGATTCGATTCCGTGACCTGCGAGTCAGCAGCCGAGTACCATAGCGACTAGATAACCACTAGACGACCAAAGAAGAACTGTAGTATGGCACGCGTTGGACCGTCACGAGAAAACGACTAATTCGACTGTTCGAAGAAGATGCAGTAGGATCATGTTTTGAGGGGAAGAGACGTCGGAACCGGGAGGCCGTGCCTCTCCGTTTTTTTACGGGCCCTCTGGGTGGCCGTTGACCACGTACGTGTCATGATATCTACGGTAATAGTGGTCGTTTATGTTAGTAATACAGAAACCTTGCGTAATACCAATCTTAGTACAGAACTAGTGCATGAAATGGTCGCAAACACACCATGAGCGGACATGTAAGTCATGTTGCACATGACATGCATGACAAGATTTGCATGTAAGGGCCGTTATTTATGTTTATCATACAGACATGCCAAGCAATGTCAAGTTTGGTATGCATGCAGTGAAAAAAACGGCCACGAGCACACCATGAGCATGGCGTCTAAATCATGTTATACATGGCATACGTGTCGTCAATTCTCGTTAATGAATGCGATTTATATTTGTCACACAATAGTTATATAATACCAATTCTGCATATATAAAGAGAATGAAGCAGCTGGAAAATAAGGTAGCAAATTGGGCTAGTTGGAACACTCTCGTCAAAATCTGCGCACAAAAAACGCAAAAACACAATGAGAAAGCGTCCATATAGGTGACACATTTCTACCATTAAACTTTCAATTCTTAGACAGTGCTTGTGTCATGCACTTTCTAGTGATTTTGTGCTTTTTTGTGCGCTGATCATGATCAGACGGCTGGAAAGCACGATGAGCGGGGCATGTAAGCCATAGCCTCACCGTTAACACGACTCACAAGAGAAGACGTCTCGTTCATATGGGGCGACGATCAACAAGCGGCATTTGACGATCTCCGACAACGATTGCAGACACCGCCTGTGCTTGCTAACTTTGATGAGGACGCTCCTACCATGGTCCACACAGATGCCAGCAACGTGGGTTTAGGCGCTGTACTCGTCCAATGGCAAGACTCAGCCGAGCGGGTGATCGCATATGCAAGTAGGACGCTTTCCCGCGCCGAGTGCAACTACTCCACAACGGAAAAAGAGTGTCTCGCAGTCGTATGGGTGGTTATGAAGTTTCGTTCGTACCTCTACGGTCGTTCCTTCCACGTAGTGAGCGACCACCATTCCCTCTGCTGGCTGAGCAACTTGAAAGACCCATCTGGTCGGCTCGCACGGTGGAGCTTACGCCTTAAAGAATTTGATATGACGGTCGTGTATATGTCCGGACGGCAGCACGCCGACGCTTACTGCTTATCAAGGTCACCGCTAAAGCGCGACGATGACACAGAAGATGACAACATGGTGTTTGTAGGAGTTGTCGACACCACTACGATTTCGTGCAAGCAGAAGGAAGACAGCGAGTTGCTTTCCCTTATTGAATTTTGGAATGGCTGAACAATAACCGTCCGTAGAAGATTTACAAGAAGCCTGTCGTCATTCTGCTTACGTAGTCATGTTATCTATAAGAAGAACTTTTCTCCCAGAGGAAGCACCCACCTACTTGTCGTCCAGACGTCAATGCGTGAGGAGATACTTAGTGCTTGCCACGGTGAGCCAACGTCCAGTCATCTCGGATACACACGCACATTGGCTAAAATCTAACAGAAATACTACTGGCCAATACTTCCAGCTATTGTGAAAAATTGCGTGCGCACGTGTTTCGATTGCCAACGAAGAAAATTGCCACCGTTAAAACCAACTGGACCATTACAACCGATTCGAATGCCCATGGTACCTTTTGCCCAAATTGGAATGGATCTCCTCGAATAGTATCCGACTTCCCATGCTGGCAACAAGTAATAGTTGCCACTGATTATCTTAGGCGCTACGCGGAAACAAAGGCTTTGTCAAGTGGCACCGTCGTTAAAACCGCCCGATTCTTCATAGAAAATATCGTCCTGAGGCACGGTGTTCCAACAATCATAATAACGGATCGAAGTACCACTTTCACGGCCGCGCTCCTGAACACAGTGCTTGAGCTCAGTGGAACAGTCCATCGGAAAACCACTTCTGATCACCCACAAACGAACAGCTTAACAGAACGCCTCAACAAGACTATTGCCGACATGTTGAGTATGTACATTGACGTGGATCACAAGAACTGGGACGACTTTCTACCGTACACCACGCTCGCCTATAATACAGTGCACCAAGAAACTACACAAAAAACGCGGATCAGTCTCCTTAATGGCCGTGAAGTGACGCCATGTTACTGCACGACTTCAATGACATCGATTCGGACGCTGCATTTTTTACCCAACGAGCAGAAGAAGCGTGGCAGCTTGCACGCGTCCGAATCACCCAGCAGCAAAATTACGACGCCCAACGTCTCTGCGACACCGGCATGTCGTCTATCGGTCCGGCGAGAAAGTGTGGTAATGGAGTCCTATCCACCGCCGGGGACTGTCTGAAAAATTGCTGAAGAGATATTTTAGCCCCTACACAGTTGTACAACACCTGAGCGACGTTAATTACGTGGTCATTCCTGACAGCCCCTCGACAACTCGCCAGCGAAAACCAGAAACGTGCACGTTGTGCGAATGAAGCCCTAATGTTGGGAGTGATTTTCACCATACACCTTTAATTCCTCCCTATCCTCTTTTAATCTCTCTTTACACCGATATCCTGCGCAGAACTGTGGAGGTGCCCTTCATTGAGAGAGAGGCACTAACGGAATTGCACTTATTTCTTCTTTTTCCCCTTTCAAAAGTAATATCTCCAACGTTTCTGCTTCATTTTCAAGTGACCAGCAAGTCAATCGCCGCTATTTGCATAGCGGCAGTACGTTTCTTCTCCTACTTTGCAATACCACCTCGGGTAGAGCACTCCGGCACCGAGTGGTGAGAGTTGGCTTCTACAACAACAAAAAGAACCTGAATTTTACTCCATTTTTTTAAATGACCAGTTTGTAAATGCGATGAGTAGAAACGCTTTTAACCGCTTTTTCTATCTCTCCTTTTCTATTTATTTCCACTCTAACTTATCGCGGCAGCACCCCTTATCATGTAGTGAATAAGAATCCATTCTCTCTTTTACGCTCTTTATGGGTTATTTATAGCGATGAACTATATAGGCTCTTGGTTTTGTGAAGAGTATCCACGTGTCAGAAACATAACTGTGAAAAAGCCGAGCGCGATAATTTTTTAATGAAGTTATTTTCTCTTTGTTTTTAATTATGAGTTGTGCCAAATTTCTCATTAAACCTTCAGCACCTCCACCACTTCTGAGTCACATCTTTATTTGAGTTGCGCTCAGGTTCATACCCTTGATTATGATAACTACCAATGAGGAAGTTGTACAAATGATGATGACAAATGACAAAGAAGATGACAAGGAAGAAATGACAAAAAATAAGCAGGAACTGCGTTCACACTAAGGATAAATCAACACAACTACTCCACTTTTGCCACCCCCCCCCTCGAAAAACAGCACCGCCTCTTCATATCATGTTAATGTAGGGGGCTGATTTGGCGCCTCCCTCTCTGGTGGTAAGTTGGGGCGGCCGCCCCCCTCTTGCGCATGCTTATGACAATATACCAAGTGGGTGGAAAAGCAAAGTGAAGGACGAGAGGATGATGCTATATTGCGGGGGATGGAAACGGATGGAACGAGAGCAAAACATTGCATAGAAAAAATACATGACAAGGGAGGATGAAAGGCAGAAAAGAAGTGATACAGAGAATAAAAATACAGACATAGATATTAACATTGAGATAAATAAATAAGAAGAGGAAGCGAAAAATAAAGACAGGGGTAGAGATAAATGATAGGGAAAGAAGTGTAGGGAGACCGAGAAAGACATAGGTAAGTAAGGGGAACACCACCAGCTACACTGCTGCCTCAGTCTTCGCACCACTATTAGGCGCAGTTGCCCTTAGTTCTTATTTGCCTTTTTTTGTTTTTAATATTGCTGGCTGAAGTAAGTAAGCAGTTTTTAAACCCTTCACTAAACTGAACGAAGAAAGCTCGTTTCAATTAAACTAGCTCCTGTAACCGCTACGTGAACTCAAATTTCACATTAGCATGCTTTACCGCTAAAACTGACGCCTATGATCTTATCCGAAAGTGCTGTGCATAAGCATGAAGACTTTGCGGGGATAGATTATTCTTAGTGCAGGAACACATGCCTCTTCTCGAGACTGAATAAAACTGGAATAAGCAGAAACATGCGCATCATCTAAGCTTTTTAACTGCGCGTTTGGCTAAAACATCACTTCACGAATATGTTGAAACGTACTATTGCCTCGCTGTTACTTTTTACTCCTTGGTACCTCACTGTGTGTGTGTGTGCGTGTGTGTGTGTGTGTGTGTGTGTGTGTGTGTGACATAGAGGGAAAAATGAAATGTCAGCATTTCTACCAACAACAAATTGTGTACACACTGTGTACGAGGTTGAACACAAGATTGATTAGCCACGCGCGCCATTTGCCAGAAACTGAAACACTTTTTTTTTGGAGAGCAATCGATGACTTTGTCAAGCAGTTTTCAAGTTCCAGCGACATTTTCACGGTTTCAATGATCGTTCGGGTATGATCGTCTTCGTGCTTATGCAATACAGCGGTGTTTTCGACCTGCGCATAGCAACCACACCCCAATAAGCATTTAGTTGACAGTATGCACTTGTCCTTGTTTGCTTGTTATCTGTGTTCCCTACAGTGCAGTATAGATAGATTGTGTGGTGTTCTTTCACGTGCACTTCAAGCTGAGATTTGTACATCACCCCCTCCCCTTTATATACTTAGCAACAGCCCCCCAACCTCTTAAATAATTTTCTGCGAAATAACCCACGCACCAGCAGTTTAATATTATGTCCGCCCCCCAAAAATAAAATAAATAAATAAACAAATAACATTGGCTCGAATCTAGATGGTACACTGTAAATGTCGTCTAAAAACGATAGTCTTGCGTCTGGAGAGAGTGAAGAAAACGTTAATTTGATGTTCTGCGCAAGAAAATCGGTGAATGGTATTCTGAAAGCTCTGCGTTAGAGTGCCTCGAACGTGTAATGGAGGCCAACAAGCGCATCTAGGCACGTTAGATACGAGTGCCATCTGGCAGTTATCTTCGAAAACGAAGGCGTGCGTGACCGCAGAGAAAGATGCGCGCCAGTCTTGGAGAAGATAAGGTGTAGAATTCAAAGCGACGGGTATGTGCCACCCCCGTGTCGTCGGAGCAAAGCGTTGAAAACACCTTCTTGAGCATCGCGTTGCACTGTCTGCGCAGTGCGATAAACGCTACAGTCCTTAGAGTTACTTGTCTGTGCCTCTTCTAGTATAAAGGCAGACATGCAAAACATTGACGTGTTGTTATGGCACCTCAGATATGCGCAATATTTGTTTTCTATTTGACAATCACACAGCTATGAACGCTAGACCTTGAGCAATATTGGTGGGCGCTGCGGATGGGGTTGGCCATACAGTGCCGTTTGGGGTATCGTTAGGGCGGACAGACAAATGTACAGACGGACAGACCAAAATTTTTTCGAAGGTCTCCAAGAAAGACGATCGCCTTTAAAAATATCCTGAAACTGAAATTGAAATGCATTCGACACGAGTGTTATTGTGCTCCGTCCCACGTCCTGCTCTCCAGGTTCGAAGTTTGGAAGGCAGGCCCCAAAAGAACCATGGCTTCGGAGATGCAGCGCGCGCACAGCTGACAACCAGCCTGCCCTCCCTTCCATGCGTGACTCCGTCATGATATTGCGCGCTGTTACTGACTTTTCACAGCATTGTGGCGCCATCCGTCGAAAGGAGCGCTAACTGTTCGAGGATCGCTTTCTCCACCCATTGTCTCTCAATGCGCCCGCTAGATACGGAGCTTGGTGTATCGCGCGAGGTTGTTCTGTTGTTCGCTGATGCAGTCAACAAATATTGAGGTAAGTATTGTGATCTGTTGTTGTGGCGGTTGAATTCTACGCGGTTTTGCAGCGTCTGCGAGGAAGGTGAAACTAATATGGGCATATGCGTTATTCATCTGGCGTGCAACAGCCAGCAAAGACACGTGCACCGTCCTAAAGCCGCCAATCGACGTGTCGGGACTTTGGCTCGCGCAGTTAACGCTTTCAAAATGAAACATTGCTGTAGGTTTATTGTTCGCCGCGAATCTAGGGGTCGAAAGTGTTGTGTGTATCGCGTTAGCAATATCTGTCTATGTCAAAAACCGGCGGCATGTGAGTTTAGTCTTAGCTTCACCAGTTCTGGATTAGTAGTGGTTGCTCGATAAGACCATTATAGTGGGCATGGTATTTGCATACTTACTGTGCGGAAAACTACATGAAAAAGAATTCATGGCGGTGACTGACAAAGGTCACTTGACCAAGTTTGTAACGAATCGACGGTCGAGAGGGCATGGTCGTTTTGACAGAAAAGCGACCGTTTCCTTGCAGTTGCTCTAGCACAGCGTCTGTAGTCGCAAAGCTGCCTGGCCAACCAGTGGTGCAAGAGCACATTAACCTTGGATGAATCTTCAGCTTCGCCTTCGAGAGTAGAACGTGATTGCGTAATCTAGCCCCATGCACATCGCCCCACTTCGGTTTGCACTGCATGCCTCAACCACGCCATAACGAAACGGACGACTGTGCACGCAACATTGGCCGTTTCAAAGTATCCTGCAATGCCTCCTATAAGTACAGTTGTTAAGTGCCCAACGCGCCACTATTATTCCTTTCGCGAATCGGTGAAGGCTCCAATGCGCGGTCCGTGTTTTCCAATGCCTGTGTGAGCACCCCCCCCCCCTCCCTTCTCCAGTGCTTATCGCCCACCACCTATCAGCAATTACTACAAATGAGTGGAAACACTGTAAGCATCTATTAACAGTATTTATACTATGATGCAAGGGTGAGACAGCTGCGCATATTGTGCATTTTTGATACATTCTGTTTTTTGCACCAAGCTGCTCCAAAAGCATAAAAATCGTAAAAATTGCTCAGAGCTTTCCCAAAACAGCCTAAAAAACTAGAATTTCATGGCAACCTCAGCTTCAGTGGGGGAAAAAGACCGAGTTGACTAATAAGATGCAACCAAGCATGTTCTTCTCTTTCTTTTTTATTTTGCACCCTTTTGATATCAAATTCTCCCGTGGTGCCGCCATAATGTCCTCTAAACTGTTGTAAGTATGCGTGACCCCACTAAAATGCGCTGCCATGCATCGAGCGTGCTGCTTCTACTAACTAGGCGACGTGTTCTGGTGCCACTGTCGCCTATGGAAAATCACCGAGTCGGATGGCAAGCGTAGCGGGGTTGACTGTCGGGTTCTTTGTTGTGCGTTGCGCGTTCCTCCGGTCGCTGCCGTTTTCGTGTCGACGATGCCGCTTGCGGTGAACTGTCACCTACGCGTTCGCGTTAGCGAGTAACTCTAAACTTGGAGTCGTTTCCCTGCATCCGACGCGTCTCCTGGATGCTCTGGCGTGCGCACATGGTTTCTCAGAAGGCGTTCCACGAGCGACAGAACGCGTGCAGCTCATTAATTTATTTAAACAATTGAGTTCACTTTGCATTTTGCATTTTAAAAAAGCCACAGCACGCGGAATCCGCACATCGGTGTTTGGCGGTAGAGAGAAAACCCTTAGTTATTTGCGAAGCCGTGGGGACAGAACGCGCGTTCAGACAATTTTAAACAATATTAGCGGGTACCTCGGTCTTTCATTCAGTGTATGAAACGGCCGCAAGTGCACCATGAGAGTGGCATGTAAATCATGTCATAAACGGCATACATGTCATATTTGTTAATAGCTCTTGACAAGCCTCACTATTTTTCGTGCACCTTAAACTAAAAAATGGCCGCGGGAGTGCAGATAAAGGGGCATGTTGATCATACCGGTCTTGACATAGGCGTCTTGAGTTTCATGTTATGCCCTGTCATTTATATTCTTCATGTAGTCACGTCATGCCACAGTAATTTTGGAATTTTATACTTTCAAATCTGTATGCCATCTCGGACACTTTTCTTATGACCTCACTCAACACATGAATAGCATATAATTATTTGGTTATAACTAACCCGAACTCCTAACTGATGATAAATATAAGCAGTAAAAACCGATGACATGAAATTGATATCTACAACCTTATTGTAACTGTCAACATTGAAACGCTATTTGTTCTTTACTCCACATGTTCTTCTAAACTGAGATCTTCCCCTCATAAGTTTTAATAAATGGTTAGGTTAGTGAAGAGTATATCTTAAGATTAAAAAATTCCCGATGATTTATAGTAATTTACATCACATCTGCAGACTTTTAGTGAGTTTTTACCAGGTTCAATGTCTCCTTTCTCGTCGACTTAGCAACAGTTGATTCTTCACCTCTGCAATGGTGCTTTCCTGCGCTATAAATTTCAATGCTTTTCAGGAAAAACATCCACTAAGTGTAATCCCACTAAATTGCAAACACAAATCCAAGTTGGGCTACCGTACATGCCACTAGAGCGCAATTAGCGAATAACATTGTGCTACAATTAGCTTTTCAAAAATCGCCCCATACATTTTCAACGAATACACATAAGCTTTTCCAAAATCACCCAATACATTTTCAGAAGATACACATGAGTGTACCGGTAAAAAATCCAGCTGGCCAGTTAAAACTAATCACGTTGCACAGCATAACGACCTTGTCAGCGTTAAGTGCCTGAATTGAAATTAACCAAAAATCAGGCATTGCTCCGTAATCATTTTATGAACAACACTCCCCCTAAATTCACGCGCAGCGCTTCCTCTTGGGGTTGACTTTGCCGCACTAGATGATGTCCCAGATTGTTCGACATGCATCAACCCATGCACTAACAGGTCCCACATTACCAGACAATTCTGCTTGCAGTCTGATCGGTGTCTGCGGGAAATCTGGAGACTCGGTTTTCACGGGGTTGACCTGTGGGTGACTGAAATGTGACACGCTATATATCATTGTTATGAAATGTGTCATGGTTCAGAATATATAGATCTATAAATATATGTTATATGCCTCTACGCGCACGCACTCTCGACGCACATAATCAGAAAAATCTTCTTGCCATCTGCTCGGCGTCTGCAGAAGATGTGCAGAACAGGTCTACAGAAAAGTCGTGTCTACAAGAAGGTGACTGGGGTGACTGATAGATGACTCGTGGATGACAGAAAGGCCAAACCAATTTCAGTAAGGGAAAGAAAACGGGAAGACCGGGCTGCCATATTTCCCGGACTTCCCCACTCTAATCATATATATTAAGATAGTCTCTATGTGCCAATCTTCACGAGTAAAGAAAGTTTCCAACTCGCTAAAGACAAGACAGCCGAGCCATTTTGAAATCGAGGGACAAATGAAACGAGAACCAATTTGTAGGACCACGCTAAAAATTGATTGCGTGGCAGTTTTAGTTTTCTTTTGTTTACTTTGTGTCGTAAGCTTGGGGAGGCTTTAGAGCCATTGGCAGGCAGCATTGCTTTAATTGCATTCAGTCGAAGCATGTGCGACCAGATTCGCCGTGACCACAAGACATTACGGCGCCAGCATGGTACCCACTGTAGTTAAGGAGCACCATAAGCCACCGAGCGTTTCGAATTCCCGTTAACTCAACAAAAAAAATCGTCCCCCACATGTGCAACAAGAGTAACTTGATTAGAAACGTCGTTGTGACGACCTCCTAATTGCCTCACAGCGCTTTCAATGGTCCTCTTCCGAGACTCATCACAGCGCGTTACTCCTCACATCGGAGGAGCTGCGGCCCAGCCGAATGCTCTGTTCACGCACGCCGTTTCAAAGCAGCTCGTGTCGCGAAAACGCGGAAGCAGCCAACAACCTTTCATATTGGTCCGGCTTAGCTCCGGTAGATGTCGGAAGCGGGCGGGCTGGCGACACGTGAAAGCGTGGATGATGTCGAATCAATTGGGCGCCCGGTCGGCGATTTGGTGCGTATTGTTGCAGCCGCACTTCTTCGACTGCTCACGCATAATCCTCTCAAAGAGCTCGTAAGTTGAGCCACAGGCGGTCAGCGAGCGCTTCCTCTTACAGCGCACAAGAGGAGAGGCGGGTTATGGCCACATCGTCAAGAGGCTGACGTGTTAGCGAGAAGATGTCCTATGGCCGCAATTCCCAGTACGTGTAGCTCTCTCTAGATAATTAGCACCATGAAGCTTGCCAATGCCTCTTTGACTTTTTCTAGTTTTGTTTTATTTTCGTTTTGGTTGTTGTGTTATTAGGGAAGAAGGTATGAGCCCTTGCATATTCATGAAGATTGCGTCCTTGTGGTGGTTTGTTCATCAACCAGGTGTACTTGTCTATCAGAGAACAAACGGGTGACTATTCGCCGAGAGTTGTGTAAGAGCGGAGCATCGAAGGAATAAGAAGAGGTCCCGGGGTTTTGCCAAGCGTTCTGAACCGAGTATGGAGGTTAGGCATCATCGGCTCGGCCGAATCCCGTAGGGTCGCCCAACAGAAGACAGTTCATTTCCAAAGTGTTTATTTTTTTCGGCTGCGTACCCGCAGGTTGCGAGATGGAATCTCGGCTGCAGCGGCTGCAGTTCGGATGGAGGCGGAAATGCTGTAGGTCCATGTGCTCAGATTTAAGTGCACGTCAAAAAACCCCAGGTGGTCGAAATTTCCGGAGCCCTCCACTGCGGCCTCTCTCATAATCATATAGTGGTATTGGGACGTTAAACCGCACGTATCAATCAATCAATCGAACTGTTTTTTTTGTAACTTTGATGCCCGTACTTGTGTAGCTTCTGTACAGTTTGTAAATACAAGTTTTTCTCAGCCTACTAGAAGTTCTGGCTGACTTGTTCACCCTACGCCTTTTCCTGACGCCGAGAAGAGCTCTCGCTGAGTGGGGCCCCGTCCTCAGACTCTGCGACCGCGTCTATCTTTTCTTTCTTTGTCTTACTTCCGTATGTGCCCGTCCCTGCGCCTCTCTCTATATCTATACTTTTATTTTGTCTCTATCCATTTTTAATCCCTAATTACTCCCATCCACTGCGCGAACTGTGGAGGTGCCCTCAATTGAGAGAGAGGCAGTAACGGAGCTGTGCTTATTTCTTCCTTTTCCCCTTTAAAAGTCACTTATAACTGCCGAGTTCCTGCTTTTCAATTTCATGTGACCAGAAAGTCAATCACAGCTATCTGCATAGCGGCAGTACGTTTCTTTTCCCACTTTGCTATAGCACCTCGTGTGGCTCATCTCTGGTGCGTAATGGTGAGAGTAGTTTCTACAACAACGAACAGAACCCAAATTTTACTCCATTTTTAAAATTAAATGGCCGTTTTGTAAAGCCGATGAGTAACAAAACTTTTATCTGCTTTTTGTATCTCTCCTTTTCTACTTCCCGCTCCAACTTATCCCGAAAACACTCCCAAACATGTAGTGAATAAGAGGCTATTCTCTTACTTTCGCTCTTTATGCGTTGTATTTATGGCAATGAACTATACAGGCTCTCGGTTTAGTGAATAGTGTCCACATGTCAGAAATATAAATGGGAAAAATCCGAGTGTGATAATTTCCAAAGCAAGTTATTTTTCGTTTATTTTTATTTATTAGTTGAGGCCAAATTTCTCATAGCACACTCAGTACCTGCACCACTTGTGAGTGACAGCGTTATTTGAGTCGAGTTCAGGCTCATACACCTACATGATGATATCTACAGAGGAGGAAGTTGTACGAATGATGACAAATGACAAAGAAGATTACAAAGAAGATATGACAAAAAATAGTCAGCAACTGCGTTAACACTAACGACAAATCATCACAACTACTCCACTTTTGCCACTCAAGTGTCCAGTTTGAACATCTGTACATGAAGTATAATGCGCGGTTTGGTTTGTAGATGACCAACTGTTATTTGTACGCGTAGTATAAACTTATAACGGCGAAAATTGGATATCTCGCCGTAGTTTGTGCGGTGTCACCAGAAAAACGTCATCATGAACCATATCGTGTTCTTTTCGTTAACTGCTTCATGTTCGTCGTCATCTTCATCTCTTGCTTCGCTCCCTAAACCCAAGCGCCGATAGCTCCGGTGCGAAATGAAACAACTCTGATGGGCAACACTATGAATATAAAAAGAAAGAGAGCATTTCTAGGGGGGGAAACGCTAACTTTTACGCGAGACGAAATTCGAACATCTGTGCACACTATCCGAAGACTAGCGGCTAGCCGAACACAGCATAGCTTATAACGTGTACTTTGTCTGATAGTTCTCATTGACATTGTGTTTAACTACACAAACAAGCCCTTAAGTTCCTTCATTCTCAAATCTGTATGTTACAGTATACCTAGGCGTGTGCAAGGTTCCCCTTTAGTGGGGAAGGGGGGAGGCGAGACTTCGTCGCGGTGGCCCCTTCCTTATTAGGTCAAGGTATGGGGCTGCATTTTTGCCTCCCTCCCCGAATAACAGCGCCGCCTCTTCCTATTATACTAATGTGTGCGGCTGATTTTGCGCCTCCTCCTCAGGTGATCAGTTTGGTCTGGCACCCCCTCCTGCCCCCCTCGTGCGCACGCCAATGACAGTATACGATCTGGGTGGGAAAGCCAAATGAAGGACGAGAGGATGAAGGGATATTGAGGGGGATGGAAAGGGATGGAAGGGGAGAACAAAACACAGTATAAAAGAAAGATGACAAGAGAGAATGAAATGCAGAAAAAAAAGTAATAGGGAGAATAAAATACTGATAAAAATATTCAGATCGAGATAAAGAAATAAAAAGAGGAAGCGAGAGATAAAGACTAACAAAGAGATAAAGAATAGCGAAAGAAACGTAGAAAGACCGAGAAAGACATGGGGAGGTGAGGGGAACGCCAACGGCTACGCTGCTGCCTTAGTCTTCGCACCACTACCGGGCGAAGTTGCAGTAAGTTTTCTTTTCTCATTTTTTGTTTTTAATACTGCCGGTTGAAGTACGTAAGCAGTTTTTAACCCATCCCTTACACTGACGGAAGAAACTTTGTTACGCTTAAACAAGCTCCTGCAAAAGCAACGCGAATTCACATTTCACAATAGCATGTATGCTGGACTGCTGAAAGTGAAGATTATTATCTCATGCGAAAGTGCTGTGCATAAAAGCTCGAAGACACTCTGGGGATGCTTATTTTTTAGTGCAGCAACAAATGCCTCTTCTCGAGACTGAATAGAACTGGAGTACGCAGAAACATGCGCATCATCTCAGCTTTAGGGAATTTAACTGTGTGTTTGACTAAAAGATCACTTCGCAAATATGCCGAGATGCACTATTGCCTCGCTCTTACTTTTTACTCCTTGGCGCCTCAGTGTGTGTGTGTGCGACATACAGGAAAAATTTAATATTAGCATTTCTACGAACAACACATTGTGTACACCCGATGCACAAGGCTGAATAGCAGATTCATTAACCACGCGCACCATTTGCCAGACACTGAAGCTCTTCTTTTATGGAAGAGCAATTGATGACTTATTCACGCAGTTTTCAGGTTCCAGCGTAATGTTCACGGTTTCAATGATCATCCGGGTACGATCGTCCTCGTGCTTATGCAATACAGCTGTGTTTTCGAGCTGCGCATAGCAGCCACACCTAAATAAGCCTTTAGTTGATAGTCTGCGCTTGTTCTTGTCTGCTTCTCATCTGTGTTCTCTACACCGCAGTATACATCGGTTGCATCACCCACGCACCCACAGTTTAATAATACCTGCCCCCGCCAAAACTAAATAAAATAAATAATAAAAACATCCTGACATTCAAATGCATTCGACACGAGCGTTATTGCGCTCCACCTCACGTCCTGCTCTCCACGTTCGAAGTTTGGAAGGCAGGCCCCAAAAGAATCGTGGCTTCGTAGATGCAGCGCGTGCACAGCTGACAACCAGCCTGCCCTCCCTTCCATGCGTGACTCCGTCATGATATTGCGCGCTGTTACTAGCTTCTACAGCATTGTGGCGCCATCCGTCGAAAGGAGCGCTTACTGTTCGAGGATCTCTTTCTCCATCCTTTGTCTCTCAATGCGCCCGCTAGATACGGAGCTTGGTGGATCGCGCGAGGTTGTTCTGTTGTTCGCTGATGCAGTCAACAAATATTGAGGTAAGCATTGTGATCTGTTATTGTGGTGGTTCATTTCTACGTGGTTTCGCAGCATCTCCGAAACAGGTATGGTCATATTTTTTTATTCATCCGGCGTGAAACAGCCAGAAAAGACACGTGAGCCGTCCTAAAGCCGCTGATCGACGTGTCGAGACTTGGCTCACGCAGTTAGGATTTTCAAAATCAAACATATTTGTCGGTTCATTGTTCGCCGCGATTCTAGTGACCGAAAGGGTTGTGTGTATCGCGTTAGCAATATGTGTCTGTGTCAGAAACCGGCAGCATGCGAGTTTAGTCTTAGCTTCATCAGTTGCTGGGTTCGTAGCTGTTGCGCGATAAGACGATTATAGTGGTCATAGTTTAGGACCCGTAGATCAAAGTAGTGAAGTGTCCATGAGGAAGGCATGGTATTTGCATACTTACTGTGCGGAAAACAACATGAAAGCGAATTCATGGCGGCGACTGACAAAGATCACTTGACGAAGTTTGTAACGAACCGACGGTCGAGAGGGCATGGTCATTTTGACAGAAAAGTGACCGTTTCCTTGCAGTTGCTCTAGCACAGCGTCTGTACTCACAAAGCTGCCAGGCCAATCAGTGGTGCAAGAGCACATTAACATTGGATGAATCTTCAGCTTCGCCTCCGAGAGTAGAACGTGATTGCGTAATCTAGCCCCATGCACATCGCCCCACTTCGGTTTGCACTGCATGCCTCAACCACGCCATAACGAAACGGACGACTGTGCACGCAACATTGGCCGTTTCAAAGTGTCCTGAAATGCCTCCTATAAGTACAGTTGTTAAGTGCCCAACGCGCCACAATTATTCCTTTTGCGAATCAGTGACGGCTCCAATGTGCGGTCCGTGTTTTCCAAAACATGTGTCAGCACCCCCCCCCCGCCCTTCTCCAGTGCTTCCCGCCCACCACCTATCACCAACTACTACAAATGAGTGGATCCGCTGTAAGCACCTATTAACCTATTAATTAAGTATTTATACTATCATGCAAGGATGAGACAGCTGCGCATGTTGCACATTTCCGATACATTTCCGTTTCTTTGCACCAAGGTGCTCCAAAAGCATAAAAATCACGAAAATTGCTCAGAGCTACTCTAAAATAGCCTCGAAAGCTTGAATTTTGATACCAACGTCAACTTCAGTGGGGAAAAAAGGCCGTGTTGACTAATAAGACGCGACCAAGTGTGTTCTTTTCTCTCTCTCTCTCTCTCTCTTTCTTTAGTTTGCACCTTTCTGATGGCAAATGTTTTTGTGGTGCCGCCATAATCTCCTCTAAACTGTTGTAAGCATGCGTGACCCCACTAAAATGCGCTGCCATGCATCGAGCGTGCTGCTTCTACTAACTAGGCGACGTGTTCTGGTGCCACTGTCGCCTATGGAAAACCACCGAGTCGGATGGCAAGCGCAGCGGGGTTGACTGTCGGGATCTTTGTTGTGCGTAGCGCGTTCCTCCGGTCGCGGTCGTTTTCGTGTCGACAATGCCGCTTGCGGTGTGCTGTCACCTACGCGTTCGCGTGAGCGAGTAACTCTAAACTTGGAGTCGTTTCCCTGCATCCGACGCGTCTCCTGGATGCTCTGGCGCGTGCACATGGTTTCTCAGAAGGCGTTCCACGAGCGACAGAAAGCGTGCAGCCAATTTCCTGTTTCCGCCCATTAATTTATTTAGACAAGTGAGTTCACTTTGCATTTTGCATTTTAAAAAAGCCACAGCACGCGGAATCCGCACAACGGTGTCTGGGTTAGAGAAAAAACACTCGGTTATTTGCGAAGCCGTGGTGACAGAACGCGCGTCCAAATATATTTAAACGATATTGGCGGGTATCTCGGTGCTCCATGACGTGTCGGCGATTACGTGGCACATATGAACAATGATTTTCCACTGCTCCGTTTTGTAATCGAAACTTGCCAGAACGCTCGAACAGGCGTCGCTGTCTGCTGGCTCTGGGCCTATCCAGCTTTTAGGCTTTGCTTTTTGTTCGATTGGTATTTCGGTTGGTGGCCATTCCGCATTGTGACTGGCGAACTTCGTTTTCTTTATTTTCTACTTGCAATAAACCCGGCCTCTGTACATTCGGCAATTCGTTTGCGTTGACACGAGTTTCTGATCTCCGCTGCGCGAGTCCAGAGGTGCGTGTAGCAATAGCAAGTCGATGTATTATCAGGAGTTCTACATCGACATTGATGACCTACGATATTAAACAAAATAGAACTAACCAACGTGGGCCGTATTATGATGTGTGGTTGCTCGTGTGGAGGAGCGGTATCAGCACTATTCACTTATCACTTACTATCATAGGCACGCGCTTTACGAGATAGTCGATGCAGCGAGGTTTATTGGTTTTCGCGCAACACTCTCTAAGGTGGTCCTGCATGAGGTGGCCGTGAACGGTGGTGCAGCACGCTTTTGTTGGATTTTAAAAGCTTGCAGTACACTTCACGCTATCATGCCGGGCTTCTTTTTAAGCGAAAGCCCACTGTTACGTAGCTAAGAATCTTGTGCAATCACAATTTTTGAATTTTCTTCGTGTGATGTGTGTTTTCTTTTTAAACGTTTCCTAAGAACCTAGTGTTCAACATAACCGTTTTTTATGTTTTTTAGTACATATTTGTAACGAGAACTCGATATTCCACGTGGTAGGTAAAAAGGTGGTGCAATTCAGACCTGGCGATAAGCTGTTCAAAAACTTCTTTCAAAATGTGTTGAAATGTGCATTAGGGCCTCCACTTTGCTAAAATTTTGTCTTTTCAAGCTCCCAAGACGACATATTAAATGACACTTACTGCTCCCAAGCAGGGTTCTTTTGCTCCAAAACTGAAATTTTGCTGCTCCAAAAAGTGCTCCCAATTTAAACTCAGCCCTCTCACCCCTGTCAGGGGTTCAACAGCTGCGCATTTTGTGCCAAGTTGATACAATTCACGTTTTTTGTGCCAAGCTGCGCCAAATCGGTAAAATCAGTAAAATTTGTTGAAATTGCGCCATGCTGCGCCAAAATGCCCAGCCAACCTCGAAATTTTCTGCAGTGCACTAATTTCAGTGAGAAATGCAGGTCATGTCGGCCACCTGCAGTTTGTGTCATCAGCCAAAGCGCAAAGACCGTAAGTATAGTGCCTAGAATATACTTCAAATGGCACCCGCCCTACGCTTGTGAGATACGATCGACCGGACAAAGAAAGAACGCTGCGCGCCCACCGCTTCACTGACCGCAGTGTATTCCCATCGGCGGGACGATGCAAAATAAACATTCGTTGCTGCAGCCACCGAAACTTCGTGTGAAATGTAAATTTTCTTACCTGAAAACGCGGCTATATGGCTTGGGAGGAACTAAAGCTGGAAGCGTATGCTGCGTTTTTCTTGCACGAACAAGATCCACGTGCTGCGAATGCCGGCGTTGCCAGCGAACACGTTAATTATCTTAGCTGTGCCACATAAAACGTTTTTCTCTTGATGTTGGAATGTCCCTTGCATGGTCCTTGCGATAGATATCCGGTACCGTCGCGAGCAAACAGGCGCGCGCCTTCGTTACTTTACCTCGCCCAAAGCGCCTTAATTAGCAAGGGAGTGGAAGCAGCTCTTAACCCCACGATGAAATAAAAAAATAGGTGTGGGATGTGTGAATGGGGGAGGCACGATATAGCGATTAGATAATCCATGGCTTTGGTTCTAACCCGGGCAGAAATTGCTGTTTAAGCCACCTTCGCCGAAGTACATCGGTTCTGCGAAAAAGCGTATTCCGATTTGGAAGGGGCTGTTAGCTCAAGTCACGGGACACTGCACATTTAGTTCAGTTACTCATGCCTTTATACAATGCATAATGCTGAACAAGAATATAATCATGGATGTCTAAATAAGCTATTGACAAATATTTAAAATAGTGGATGACACATTTCTGCCACTCTACTCCCCCCCAAAAAACTAAATAAAATGTGCACCAGTTTTTTTTGCCACTCCTACTCTTCGGTGTTACAAATCACCCAAATATTAAGGTCGTGAGCTTGTTAGATCCATATTTGAGCTCGTAGAGTCTGCAAAATCATTTGACAGGCACAAGAATTGCTAATATAGACTTTATGAGTGTTTGCTCAGCAGGGTAGTTCAAAATACTACTTTCATTAAAGTAGGAGTGTTGATGTTTATACTGCACAATTCATGCGATGTTGAATGGTTTATACATATATTTCCTTTTCTCTACATGTGAGCGTTCTTTTTATACTGCACCGAATTTGGTATTTTGTGATAAAAATTGCGTTTTTTCCCCGTGACCTGCTTCAAGCCTGGAATTTAGTGCTCCAAGAGTAACATTTTGCTGATCCGAAAATTGCTCCAAGTTGCAGTTCGGTTGTTTCACCCCTTGCGCCCTTCTTTGTTGAAGTGTCTCTCTTCTGTCGTTTCTGTTATCCGTACGGCCCCTTTCAGCAAAGGCAGTACTAGCCTGGCAGTTAACCCTTTCTCGGGAACATCCCGCAGGTGTCCAAGTCCCCCAAACTCTCGCTTAGGAAGGCAAGTGTCGGCCAGAGACCCTGCGATGATTCGATCGAAATGGAAGATCTCTAACATATTCGAAGCAGCTACGACGAGGGGCCTTAGGTACTCTCTCCTTGATCTCGGGCCCGTAAGTTAATCACCCCTCGAATTTTATCCCGCCTGGCACGTTAGAGCGACACGACTTTTTGCTGGGCGACTTGGTTCAGCAAACCCGTGTGCATAGATGCGATGCACCAGTAGTCGCATTCGTGTAAACTAGTAAAAGAATGGACAGCTGGGCGAGTTGGTTTGAGGACATTCTTGGAAACATTTCGGCGAACACACACTAGACGAAAATGCGCCCACGTGTAGTCTCATCTTTAGTTTTTTTTTAACTATTGTGTGCGTGCCGAAATGTTACCAAGAATGTCATATAAAGGAGGTTATGGTAATGTTTTATACTCTGTTTCATACATCAGGTGCAACGCTGCGCAAGCTATGAAAAAAGTTACCCAGCAAAACGTGTAACTGCGCACGTTTCGCGGTCGCTCGCTTAAAATCTGAATAGTGACGGTGCACCCTGGCGTTTCTTTGTGGTCCCCTTCGGCGCGACTGACGAACAGCAGAAAGCGGAGTGAGCACAAATCAACGCGGGTACCGAACGACCCTGTGGTGTCCTAACCTGCACCGACACTGGAAGTCCAAGTGGGCGCCATCGTAACGTACCAGAGTAGAGAGCCTGTATGTGACGTCACGTCACATACAGAATAACATAGTAACAGACGTTCAACGGCGTTTTGTTTGTAAGGCACATAATATCTTCAATTACGTTTCGCCCTAGTGACAAAATTTGAATCTTAAATTTTTAATTCTAAGAACTTCGTAGTGCATTTTGTTGCGAACGCATCGACTACAAGAAGTCTCGCTAGCGTCCGCAACGTTGCACATGATGTGTGAAACAAACTAAAGTGTCGGTGACCGCGCAATAATAAAGCCGGGCAACGTTGTCGTCAGATGTTTTCGTTGTCGTTGTTTCGTTGTTTTGTTGTCGTAGAGTCGTCAGATATTTTGTTGAGGTGGGTATTTTGAAGTGGTCTAACCTGATGCAGACCACTAACACGCGATCATAGTTCAAAATAAACCCTTCCTCGGCAAGGAAGTAATACTACGAGGTTTTGGGACTGCTATTTCAGCAATAAACGTCGACTTAATAGTTGCCACTAGTGTCCCTTTAAGGAATGCATTGAAGTTATACTCACTTCCCGACGCCGCTGCTTTCTGTTTCAGGCTTTTTTAAACTGACAGCTTAAAGGTTATTTAGAAGCGCCTTTAAGCTCTCGAAGCTTTCCCGTGTTTTTACCATGTACCGCCAAAAATACAGCATTATCCTAAGTAAGGACTGCCTACTCCGGAGTGCTCACTGTACACACCACTGCGAACTGACATAGCGGCAAAACATGGCAAATGCCAGACGGTGCTGCGGCAGAAAAAATTCTGGCCTCCCTGTGAATTTGGCCTCTAGTCTTCAGTTGTTCATATTGGCACGATGCTTTATTAAAATGCCTTTTTTTTCATTCGTCTGCAGCTTGCCGCAAAACTATTACAAAGATCCCCTTCTTTTCTTTCTACCAAATCGAAATAAAGGCAAGGGAAATAGGCGGACGTTCCCGAAACCGCGCAGAATTTCGAGATGAGGGTGGCTAAATCTGCGCAGAACAACAAAAACGAATGAGGGAATATGAACTTAAAGTGGCCCTGAAGCACTTTTTCAAGTAACCATGGAATGAAACGATTGAAAGAGCTTCTTGCCTTACGAGTTCAACGCCGTCAAAAATTTTAGGAATCTATCCAAGGCGATTGAAGTTGAAAAGATTTGTCGCATGCTGCAATCGCAATCTCTCTTCTCTCGCTTCTACGAAAGCGCGGGAAGCGAAGCACGGAGAGATGGCAGGGGCAAATAAATTACGTCACCCGCACCTCGCGACCTAGCATTGTTCTTTTTTTTTCTTCGAATGCGTGTTTTTTTTTCAGCGTGATTGCGCGCGCACGTTCGGACAAGTCGGGGCCTCCCGTGGCGATTTCTGTAACGACTGAGCGTGCCATGTTACAATCAGTCAATGGCTGATAGATGGACTTGCTACGTGGGATTTTTAGCATCTTCTGTCATTTGTCAAGAGAAAAGACATCAATTTTTAGCTGAATTTGTTAATTAATTGTGAATTCCAGGCCGCGTTCTGTGCTATAATATTTGGCTCGCGTTTGTCGGGAGCCTCTACTACCGATCGACAGCGTTTTCCGACCATGCTGAAAAAGTGTTGCAGGGCCCCTTTAAAACGGAAGATATGATATATAAAAAAGTGGCGTTGATCTGGAGAATGAATTTTTTGCTTGATTTCAAATATGTAGTTAGCTTTACAGTAAGTTGCAGCTCTCGCTTTATGCCTTGACGGTGTGTTTAGTGTGGTTTGGAGAAACATTTATGCCGGTATATTTTATGGTTATAAGCCATATTTGCTCATACTGATTTACATAAATGTAGAATCGCTTCACATTTGAAGAACTACGTGGGATAATTTGATCCCGATTTGGCTATCAGAAGTTCAAAAACCATGATGTCCAAACTCAAGAACTTGCCCGAAAATGCATCTTGAGAAAGCACATTTTAAAGGTATAAGTGAAATCTGATGTATGCGGAAAAGATATTTTAAGAAGATTTCTTCCATCATAAGAGCTTGGCAATCATGGCAATTTTGAGCATATGGCTTTATTGAACTCCTCATGCAAGAGAGAGAGAGAGAGAGATAAAGATGCAAGGAAAGGCAGGGAGGTTAACCAGACGCACATCCGGTTTGCTACCCTGCACTGGGGAGGGGATAAAGGGGAGAAAAGAGGTTGCAGAAAGATGAGAAGGTACACACAATCACGAGCACACTCGGGGAGCACACACAGTTTACAGGCGGTCGCTCAGGTTTGTAGACTTAAGGTAAAGTAGCAGTGCTTTAGTTGCTTTCTGCGCAACTGAGGCAGATGCCCAAGGTCCTAGTATCTTCTGCACACAAAATGGTCCGGGGTCAAGTCGATTCAAAACCATCCGTAGCTGGCATCGCTGTGTGTCGTAGCAAGCGCAGCTGCACAGGACGTGTTCGATGGTCTCTTCGTCTCCGCAGTAGTCACATGTAGGAGTGTCTGCCATACCAATGCGAAAGGAGTACGCCTTTGTGAATGCAACACCCAACCAAAGGCGGCATAACAGGGTCGCATCGGAGCGGGAAGGTGAGATGGCAGCTTTAGCTTGAGCGAAGGATCCAGTTCATAAAATTGACACCTTTGGAAGCTGGTAGACGACCAGAACGTGCGTGTGAGATCTCGAGCCAGCAGGTAAAGTTGTCTTGCTGCATCATTCCTTGATAGAGAAATCGGGACTACATGGGTTCCTTCATGGGCTGAGCGGGCTGCATCATCGGCTAATTGATTTCCGCTAATACCGATATGTCCAGGCAGCCATTGATATATAATATCATGCCCTCGTGCTAGAGCTTCATGATGGCAATCTCTTATTTCTTGTACCAGTTGGTCATGGCTCCTCCTACGCATGGCAGACTGCAAAATCTGAAGCGCTGCCTTCGAATCACAGAATATGACCCATTTTCCTGGACGTTCTTGAACGAGATATTGTAAAGCAGCCCTTATAGCAGCAAGCTCTGATGCCGAAGATGTAGTCATATGCGACAACTTAAACTTGATTGTCATTTCTGCAGCCGGAACTACAGCGGCACCTGATGAGCTGCTGGATGAGACGGACCCATCAGTGTATATCTGCGTTCGGTCTAAGTACAACTCATGTAATAATAGCAGTGTTGCTTGCTTCAATGCTACTCTGGAGTGACTGCTTTTCTTTTTGATTCCCGGAATTTCTAGACGTACTTGCGGCTGGTCGAGGCACCACAAAGGGCATGCCGTTCTCGCAGCTGGCGTATATCCTGATGGAATGCTGGTTAGGTGCTTGGCTATGACGTCTGAAAACGTAGCACGGGGTCTTCCGGAAGGTAGAAGGGCCAAGTGGTGGTCGGGGACACGGCTAGCATGTCGAATGTGCGCTCTGAGGCAATCCACAACAATATATGTCCTGACCGGATGGTCTTTGGCAAGCATGATTGTGGCATAAGTAGAAGCGCATCGGGGCAGTCCTAGGCAGATACGCAGTGCCTGACCCTGAAAACTCTCCAATGAATGAGTATTCGATTTGCAAGTGTTAGTCAGTACCGGCAAGCTGTAGCGCAATAGACCCAGAAATAGGGCCCTGTACAGCTGTAGCATGGAGGCCAAAGAAGTTCCCCATGATTTACCGCACAAGAATTTCATGATATGCACAATAGATAGCAGTCTCTTCTTCAAGTACGCACAATGTGGGCTCCACGAAAGACTTCTGTCGATAATTATGCCCAGGAAACGATGCGTCCGTGCATATTTGACACTCTGCCATTTGATGTAAATAGGGTATGGCGTCATTGGTTTGCGTGTAAACGCCATCAACGCGCACTTCACAGTTGATATATTTAGGCCTTGTTTCTGAAGGTAGGCTGTTGTGAGGGTTGCTGCCCGCTGTATTCGTGCGCGCACCTGAGGGCGAGTAACTGCAGCACCCCAGAGGCAAATATCATCGGCGTATATGGATAGGCACACCGACTTTGGCAGAACCTTCACCAGACCAATGAGGGCCACATTGAACAATGTGGGGCTTAAAACACCTCCCTGAGGTACTCCGCAGTAGGTGTAATGTTGGGCAGTTGTACCCTCAGATGTTTGTACAAAGAAACCCCTGCCAGTTATATAATCTTTTATCCATTGAAACATTCGTCCACCAATGCCCATTGCTGCGAGAGAAGTGAGGATGGAATCGTGAGCTACATTATCATATGCACCCTTCACGTCAAGAAAGAGTGCCACTGATATGCGCTTGCGACTTTTTCTTGTTGAACAAATGTCGATAAATCAAGGACACAGTCAATGGAGGAGCGGCCCCGACGAAAGCCTGCCATGCAAGAAGGGTATTTGGTGTATCGTTCCAAGTACCACTCGAGACGAAATAGAACCATTCTTTCCATCACTTTTCCGAGGCAGCTTGCGAGGGAAATAGGGCGATACGCTGTCAAGTCCAATGGTGATTTTCCCGATTTTAAAAGTGGTATTAATCGACTTATTTTCCATTCTCGGGGAACACTGCCGCTGAGCCAGGAGTTGTTGAAGCATGTTAAAAGTTCTTTTCTAGCTTTCTGTCCAAGGTGTCCCAACGCAATATAAGTAATACCATCAGGACCTGGCGATGACATGCGCTTAGAAGCGACTAACGCACCTTCCAGTTCTTCCATGGTGAACGGAGTGTCCATTTCTGGTAATCGCGTCTCAGGAACGATCACGGCGTCGATGCTCTTGTTCATAATATTCCCGGCAACTCTCGTGCAAAATTCTTCAGCCACCTCGAGTTCTGTTTTTCCATGATGGAGTGCCAAAGCTTTAAAGGGTGCCGTTGTTGTGGAAAGGAGCGAAGACCACGAACTGTTCTCCAGATATATGACAGCGGTTTATGAGGGTCTAGAGATTCGCAGAATGCTTTCCAGCGTTCGCTCTCCAGTTTGTAAATGCGTCGTTTAATCTTTTTCTTGAGCCGCCTTGATTCCCTCAGATCGTAAATTGATCTTGTGCGTCTGTATCGACGTTCAGCACGCCTTCGTATAGCTCGTAATTTTTCCAGTTCGATGTCAAACTGTGTTACTTTAGACGAAAATGGTAATTTACATTTGGACGCTTGCATAGCTTCCACTATGGTATTTTCCAGGCTGCAGGCGAGGCCTTCTTGGCAAGCGTTCTCAACACCCGATGCAAACATCGACCAGTCAGTGCCGATTGCAACACCGGAAGAGAAATTTTTTATGATATCATCGATCGTCACGTAGGTGGGTATGTGATCATTCCCATGAGTCTCAATATCGCAAAACCACTTAACTTTGTGAGAGAAGCACCGTGACACCAATGTCAGGTCAAGGCAACTGCCATACGTGAGACCCCGCAGATATGTGGGGGTACCATCGTTCATGATGGAAAGGTCGTAATCGGAAGCGAATGTAACAATGTTCCGGCCCCTGGCATTCATCCTAGGGCTCCCCCAAAGCATGTGATGGGCGTTGAAGTCACCGCTGATGATCCAAGGGCCATCGGTTCTCATTAGGATGTCTTTTAATCTGTCGCAGTCAAATCGCGATGACGGAGATATATATCCACCAATAAGCGTGAACGAAACTGCATTCTTCTTCACACGAAGACACACGTACTGATTGTCGTCATTTGAACTTATTGGGTGCGAAAGGTAAGTCAAGTCTGTGCGAATGTAAACAATTACTTTGCTTCGTTCTTCGCAAGCGGCTGAACAAAAAGCTTCATAACCGGACAATCTATAAGGCGTTGATACGTTTGGTTCACATATGACAAGTATAGGGAATTGATTGGCCCGAACAAATTGGCGAAAGTCCGAGATACGGGATTTCATGCCTCTGGCATTCCACTGAAAAATCGACGCACTTTTAACTTCAGTGCGGAAGATGAGATTTTGTTGAGCCATTGTGCTTATACGAAGTTAGCAAGAACTGGATTCAGTGCATCCAGTATTTGCAGTGCACTCTTAGCAGACGGAGATTGTATGCTGCTCAGTAGCGTGCGAATCGTGGCAATTAATGATTGCACGATTGCAGCCACTTGCCTGTCTTGGTTGGAAAGATCTAGAACCGGCACGATTGCAGTCACTTGCCTGTCTTGGTTGGAAAGATCTCGAACCGGGAGGGCGGACTGGCCGTCATGAAGCTCCTTCGGTTCGCTTGATGCTGCTTCCCTTTGAAGTGCAGGCCACTCTGTCGCAGTTGGGGTATGCTCACTGGCTTTGTCCTTTACAGCCTTTCCCACGGCATGTGGTCTGGGAGGCAAAGGAGGTGGTACTGATGAGGGATCACGCAAACGTGTCGAGGAGGTAGCGGGCGTCCTCGAAGACCGACGTCGAAGTGAACGACGCCTTCTGACTTTAGCTGCGGCTTCTCGATGAGATGAGTGATCACGCACCATCTCCTTCAAGATGGCAATTTCCTTCTGAATCCGCGGGCAGTCCTTCGATGTGGCTTCATGGGATCCATTGCAATTAGAGCATTTCTTGACAGTTGCGACGCACTTATCCGCTTCATGGTGCTCGGCGCAGCGGTGGCATACCACCGAATTCTCGCAGACGCTGCTCACATGTCCAAGTTTCATGCATTTACGGCACTGGAGAGGCTTCGGAATGAAAGGCCGCACAGCATGTCTGAAGTACCCCACCTTCACATGAGAGGGGAGTGATGTGCTCTTAAACGCAATCTTCACACAGCGAGACTTGCCTAGCCGGGTGACATCAACAATTGGAGTATCAGTTGTTGACTTGACAAGAAATTGTAAGTCCTTATTGGAAATAGCGACATCAATGTCGTAGATCACGCCGGTTACTACATCACATCCCAAGGGAACATGAGAGCGCACCTGGTTGCCGTCCAAGTCAGTTACACTGCGCAGAACGCCTAACGCACTTGCGTGCAAAACGTCCACAGCCAGTGTATTCTTTCTGGCGTTCACTCTTATGTCCTTGATCTCATTTGGCACGAGCGTTTCCAGAGACCTCGACACAGACTGTCTGTTAAGGCGTTTCATGCTGACGGTAGGAAGTGCAGGCAGAAACAGGATGGTATAAGTGTTCGATTTTGGCGCTTCACTTACAGTTTGAATACTTGAGGATGAGGATGTCCTCATGTTCCTTCTCTTCGCCTTGCGGCTCAGCACAGGTTGGAAACCGTCATCTGAGAAGTCCTCACTGCTGAGATAGTAAGCATGAGTATCTTCACTGTCGCTGTCGCTCGCTTGTCCAATCCGCTTCCTGGAGGCGGTCGCCGCTGACGCCGCTGGTGCCGGCAGGCTCCCGGGGTGGTCTACTTCCATCCCCTCCAAGGGAGCAGCGGAAACTGATCAACAGACTTAAATTACAACTGAAATACGCCGGAGTTAGAAGAAGTAGCTCCTATTCAAAACACACTTCTTCGTCTTCCTCACAGAGCTTTAATGTGCTCCTCATGCAAAATTCGGTCACAAGCATCCAGGTAACAATGTTTTGGGAACTCTAGACACTGAGCTCTTTTTAGTTTTAGTAGCCACACTGTGCTTTTTAAAATCAGTATTTACCTACTTCAACTATACCTACAATAAAATTTTTGTTGTTGTTGTTGTCGTGAGACTTGATAAACTAAACTGGTCAAAGCAAATAAAAACAAAAAAATGTCTAAGTTGAAAAAAAAGCTTACGTTTTTCGACTCACGTCTCTCTTTATCAGAAGTATTCTCGCCCTCTTTCACGGAACGACACATTAAAAAACAGCGTGACCTCTTAGAACCAACAGAATCGATTGACTCCCCTTCCGGTAGCTTTGGCTTGTTCATTAGGCACTCCTTTTTCCAGGGTGAAACTACTCGTTGTAGAGGGAGAGTTATCCAACGCCTTCTCATGGAGTACAGTACTGCTTCTGCGATAGAGTGAAGCCACTTTGTCGAGGGTGTAAGGCTTCTACATTTAAACAGCTTGGCTATAAAATTAATCCAGCCCAAAAAGGTGATGCACATATCCACGCAACGAAAACGCGTAGAGCACTCACCTATAAACCACGCTGATTAACTCAGAACATTCCTCTTTCTTCAGGGAAGAGTTCAATGATTGATTTATATGTGGGATTTAACGTCTCAAAGCAACCGTATAACTACGACAGACGCTGTAGTGGAGGACTCCGGAAATTCGTACCACCTCGGGCTCTTTGACGTGCACCCAAATTTGAGCCCATGGGCTAATACAGCGTTTTCGCCTCCATAGAAAATGCAGCCGCTCCAGCTGGGATTCGATCTAGAAACCTGAGGGTCAGCAGCTGAGTACCTTAGCCACTAGGCCACCGCAACGGGACGAGAAATCATTGCAGGTGTGATGTTTACAAGCATTTCGTTTGACTGCTATAGCCGAATGTTCGCTCGAATCCACGCCTACAGGCAGGAAATCTGTTCAAATTACGGTCGCTGCTAGACTATTTCTGATATTGAATCGGTCAGCGAGCTCATAAAGAAAGCAACACAATAATGTAGATGTAGCTTTCACAACATTCTGGGTCATACAGGCTGCAGCGCTTACACGATACGTGCTGTCTAACGCTTATTTGCATGGTGTTTCGCAAGAATCATCTCTTCAGCCCATCTGATAGACCACAAGTATTGTCTACAGTATTAAGCGATTCTCTAGTAGGGGTCCACGATACACATCTGTGAACAAAAAACAAAAACGCTTCTTTTCAATGCCCATTGTCCAATTACCAAAACCCCATTTTTTTATTTCACCGCATAACTTATTTGCACTGCGGCGAGGCTGACTTATGTTTTTTGTTCTTCATGAGATGGTTGCAAATATTCTGGTGCAGTTTACTTGCGGCATAAACTTTTTCCAGGCTTGCATATTGTGAGATCTGCAACAAGTGTGTAACATGCTTTCATTTTTTTTAAATTAGACAGGCGTAGCAACATGATGCAGAAAGACAGAGCTCATTGCTAGTCCATGTTTTTCTGCCATGTTTTGATACACAGCAGAAGAGCAAGGTACGATGGCTCATGTGCAGTGTTGCTTGTTGTTTTGGGGAGGCAACTCCTCTAAAAAAATAATTCCTCTTCAAATTTTATTTCAAACTCAACCAAATGTATTTGAAACTTAGAGTAGATGGGGCAAAATTTAAATATATGCTTATAAGGCAGGCCACAGTGCACACCCTTGATTATGTAACAATTTCACGGTGGCATAAGTCTTGGACGGTAAAGGGCTGTGCTCCTTCTAAGCAGCCACAATGTTGGGAGTACGCATCTGCTTTCTGATGCATTACCTTTATCAAACATAAGTGGATTTTTGTTGCAACAACAGAAACTTTTTCTGGTGTTAGACACCATCACCCACTGATGGGTCAGGGTGCATTTGGACGATATGTCGAGCGGCCCGCCAGTAGGTCACTCCACATATAAAATGAGACCTCAACGAAGCTTGCTTCAGTGAACGGGTTAATGTACAGGAAGGTCAAAAGTTCACAGGCCACGCTCCCATAAGGATACTTGGGATAGGGGCCTGAAAACTTTTGAACACCTCCGCCCCCCGTTTACTTTTAAATCTACAACCCTGCTAACGTTAAAGTGCACCATCTAAACAACATTTTTAGTACTGCACCCACATTCGACTAAACCAATGGCGCATACAGCACCTGCCTATATGTTCATGCACCATCCTGATTCTAATTATGAAATACGTACACTCTGAAAATTTGCTATACTGCTTGCTGCTTGATATTATTTAAATGTTTCTTCACCCACTTACTTGACGTGAAAAAAACATAACTGTCAAATAAATGAATGCAAAAACATAGCGAACGATGATAACTTAAATCAATAGGTGCATACAGCCAATCCTTATAACCGTTTTGCTCTGTTCAGCTTATTTACTTGTATGTTGTGTCTAAGAAACCTCCACAAGCTGGATCAACCTAAAAATTTACAGATAGCATTTCAGATCATGAAGGTAGTGCATTACCCTTAAAATTTACCAATTGACTTTCTTGAGACGTTTCGGTTAAGCCGGATCACCAAAATTGATTGATCTGTAGGGTTTAACGCCTTAAAACCAACATATGATTATGAAAGACGACGTAGTTGAGGACGCCGGAAATTTCGACCACCTGAGGTTCTTTAACGTGCGCCCAAATCTGAGCATTTACACAGCATTTACACCTTCAACGAAAATACTGCCACCGCCGCCGCGATACTGGGTAGCAGTCGAGTACCTAAGCCACTAGGCCACCGTGGCGGGGGCATAGCCAAGAACGTCTTTCAAGATAAATTAAAACGCACAGCTAAGTTTAATATTTCAGAGCTCAAGTCTAAATTTAAACAGCCGTGTCAGGACAAACATTCGTGTCACAAATTTCAGAAAAGTTTTGCAACTTACAAACAAAAAAAATACAATCTGTAATAACTATCTGCTACAGTGCATCGAAATACTTTGACACACATGCCACTTCACTGTAGAGGTATTGCATCAAAATACTGACAATTTGGCTCAGAACACTATAAATCTTTCACAATACATTCCATTGCATGCTAGATGCCTTTGTTATTAGAGGCACTCTTCTGCAAATTCAATGTAGTGTTATAGGTTTGACACTGCAGGTTCAGATTCTGCATACTGTAGCAGGGTGCTTGAGGTAGGATCTACCATGTAATAGGCCTCAAAAAAGTGGTGTTCTCAAGCTTTCTATTGTATCAATAACTTGCATCTTTACAAACTGGTATGCGTACCAGAATTCATTATTTGTATTTGTCACCTATAGAAATGACATTGCTGCAACCTACACACATTTGTAAAGCATCCAGAGAGCTGCTGGTGCCAATAGATCCATAGCATTGCATGTGTATTCGGTGCCACATGCTGGGTAAAAAAATTGTACATGTGTTTTTTAGTGACTCGAAATTTCATGCCACACTGATGAGCGGTCACACCACTACCCAATTAAGATTACTAGCAAAAAAATTGCCCGCAGCTTCCCTCGGGGGAACACTGAGGAGGATGCGGAGCATAGTATTGGTTAACGGGGTGTTAAAGTGCGACTTACTTGGGTCAATGGCTAAATTGGTTAACGTGGTTGTGAAATGGGGTGTTCAATTGCGACTTACTTGGGTCGATGGCTAAATTGGTTAACGTGGTGTTAAATGAGTGAACACGTACACACGTATGCGAAAGGGCGGCGCTGGTCGAAGGGACGTCGATCATTGTGTTTGTGGATTCGTTGGCATTCATTTCACGGCGACTTCGGACGTCGACGCGCCGTACAAACCAACGGACGAGCGGCAACTGAGCGAGTGAGCGCCGACCTTGAGTATATATACAGCGCGACGGCGCATGCGCTGTCAGCTGTCGAATGTTCTCGAAGGAGAAGCGCGCGCGCGGCACAGATGGCGATGGCGCGACGGCGCATGCGCTGTCAGCTGTCGAATGTTCTCGAAGGAGAAGCGCGCGCGGCACAGATGGTGGGCGACGGCGCGACGGCGCATGCGCGCGCGTCAGCTGTCGAATGTTCGAGAAGCGGTGCGGACGGCGCGGACGGCGCACTACAAGGCGCGAGTATAAGATGCTTCCGCATCTAAAATTCACTTTGACATCTGTGCATGAAGCACTTCTTTAGAGGTTAGATTGACGGAAGAAGCTTGCCAGGTCTATGACTTTCAGGAGACCGCGCCTCAACATCAATGGAAGAGAAGCGCCTATGCACCCTCGCTTGCAGATGGCTCTCTTTGTACTTCCCATTTATGGCCAGTGTAGTGATGAGAGCACTGGTGGTGGCGTTTTTCACAGCGCCGCCTGGGCAGAGTCTGACGTCTACTGAGAGCCCTTGTCGCTTCACAAAGCAGTGCAGCCATCCGCGGCTCGCATGGAATCTGTGAGGTAGGCGGGCCATCTCGGTCGATATAGCATGACCCCTGGTTCTCACAAGTTTAGTATCCTAAAGCGCATGAACACTAAGAACTAATTCAGTTCCCAATACACAAACTGGCGGTGTAGATAAGGTCTTTCTGTTTTTGATGGAAAATGTTACACAGCTTTAGATTTTCTGTCATTGCTGCTATTCAATGGTAGCACTAGAAGCATTGCTGTGCGGAATGCTTACGCAAAATCACCTTAGGATGGGCTATAAGGGGTGTTATGCGTACGCCCATTTTCTTTTTTTATTCTATACAGTGAAGTTTTATTCTATATTTTATAGTTTTATTTTGGTACATTTTAATCTCCTTCGTTTTCACAGCATCTCCAGCAGCAGCTGGCTGACATGCCTGCCTTCCCATCCATGTTTTCCTTTCATTCTTTTAAATTAGGTGTTCAAGCACTTCTGATATACACATCAAATACAGTATAGTGCAGTTTTGTCAACTACAAAAACATCAGACTAGATAAGGCTCCATGGTGGTCTAGTTGGTGCATACGGACAAAAAGTTACTTTGCACAAAAAAACTCAGTACAAAAAGCAAATCCACAAGAAACAAGTGCTTTTCCACTGCCTCATGATGGCCAACCAAACTGCCTGTTTTAGTAAGATCAAAAAATAAACACTTGCAGTTTCAAGTTCACTACACACATATAGCATTTCATCTAAACCAGAGCATTTTAGTGTCTCATGAATTCAGGTTTTTGACAGGTACTATCATGGTAAAGAACGATCTTAAAACAGAAGATTGTAGAGCATAAAGTAGACACAGAACAGCACGTCCTTTATGAATTAACGATGGAATCATTTGGCGACGTGACGCTACTGCTTTCTGAAGCTGCAGCAAACTCACTGTTCTGACCTTCGCCAAGAAGCTGAATGCAGGAAGCTCAAATGTGGGTTACAGAAGTCAACTGTATAAGTATTTACTAGTACGTATATCTGACTCGCGACATAGCGCCACCACTATCTATTTACCAGAGCTTGAATTACTACTCCGAACGCGGACAAAACATGATACAGCCTTAATCGTATGGCCTATTCTTTAGCAGTTAGAAGCTTTTCGCGTTTACTTTTCATGAAGTCCAAGCACCCGTGACGTATACGCTCAGTGTAACAATCAGATAGAAGTAGCCGATTGGCTCGCAAACGGAAGCGCCCAACTCGTCGGTTGAGAGAAAACGACAAAGTAGGAGTGTGATCACTCAAAATCAGAAAACTCTGACAGAGCCGACACATTGAAGCCAACAATTTCAAAATTGAGCGAGAAAAGAGGAAGTTGAGAGAGAACAAAGGCGTCAGGACATCGAGTGGGGGGGAAGTGATTTTTAAGTGAAAAGAAGAGAAAAGTGAGCCCCGTAACTGTCTCTCAGGGGGAGGACACCTCAAAAGTAGATCTCAATGGATGGGGTAGAGAAGAAAACAAAATGATTATACTAAAAGATAGAGACATAGAGAGAGGGGAAGGAGAGAGCGAGGCACAGGGACAGAGAGTGACGCAAGTGAGAAGACCGGAAAATGGACACGGTTCGAGGAGTCCGAGGACGGGGCACCAATGGCGAGAGCTCTTGTCGGTGACAGGAGATGGCGTAGGGCTAATCCAGTCGGTCAGAGCTACGCTGTCGTCGTCGTAGGGGATCGGCGGCCGGAGATGGCGTAGGATAAAAATGTTAGCATATCCACGGAGTGAATGATGGAGAGCGGGGAGAAGCACCAGTTCGTCCATTCGTTCGTGCTTCTGTCCGTCCATGCGTGCATCTATGTGGCTGCGCGTGCGTCCATCCGCCTGTTCGTGCGTGCGTCTGTTCGTGCGTCTGCACGTCCATCTGTGCGTCCGTCCCTGCGTTCGTCCATGCATCCGCTCCTGCGTCCGTCGATGCTTTCATCCCTCCGTGCAGCAATCTGTGCGTCCGTCCATGCATCTGTCTGTGTGTCCGTTCGTCCACCTATTCAACACGCCAAGTACCACCATATCGCATCTTTTCATCATATATTCCTCATATAGAAGCACCGCCATCCAGCGGACATTCCAAGGACTGAACGAGAGGAGGCACACGCACACTTTCTTACGGTTTGCGCTTCGTGTCTACTTCCCACCTTTAACCACCTCGAGTTCATGGTATATACTAGTTCGCTGTATTCATGGCACTGCGGCCCAACGCTCGCTAAACCTTTCTAAAACCGATGAGGTAACGCCCAGCGAGTATAACGTAACAACCATAACATGCCAGATAGTGCTTAATGTACATGCCAATGGCTGCTAAGGGGGAATGATAGACAGGAGAATTCGGCTTTAAGTTAACGCGCACGCTGCCATTTTTTTATTGTTCTACAACGCACAGAAGCAATTTTCCACCGGCACCACCTTGGAGGTAAAAATGTAACACTCGTTACACACTACTACTATGACTACGAGGGACGAACGGGTGCCGCTATGAGGAGCTTCGCCCCTAAAACAGAGTCCGCCAGAGCTACGCTGTCGTCGGAGATCGCGAAGGCACAACCGGCCGGCACGGATTCCAGCGAGAAAGTGAAAGGCTGGGCCATGTGTGCAGGACAAAGTAGGTTCTGTGTATCATTTTATCGGCACACAATCGTAGTTGTATGAAGCTAAGCGCACGTGGGAGAGCTTTTGATTTTGTTCAGCGTGTGAAGCAAAGTGTGCATGTGGAGCTTGAATTCGGCGGAGTTCAACTGAGTTGTAGTGGCGTCCGCCTCTGACGTCGGTGGTGTCGAAAGGGGGCGACGCTTGCAATACATCACTATTTTGGTTTAATAATTGTTTGGTGAAGATAGCGTTTCATAGCTGTAAACGTTGATTATGCCTAAGGTGCGTAAACTGTGACCTATTCTTGATTTATGCTCATTGTTCTAGCACGCTTGTTCATTGTGCCCTAAGAAACAAACGTGTCTAAGACAGTTTCATTTGCAGTAAGTTCCGATTTCATCACCTATAGGATCATTATATAGTATGACTATATCGGACGTGTTTTCCGTAGCGGTGGCCTAACGTATGCCGGGACACGCATCCACGCCAACACGCATCTTAAACTACCGTTATACTCGAGTTGTTGCGTGTTGAATATGTTGCTTTCTCTTACGCCTTGCTCCCAAAACTTGCATTTTACGCTTAGGTGTTTGTGAGAAAAAAATCATCAACTTATGCGTGACCGAAAACTTGAGAACAATGCAAATATAATAAATAAGTGATACAAAGTTCTTGAGCAGAGTGGGGAGTGAACCGGGTTGTTTGGGCCCAAGAGGGGATCGAACCCGTGCCGTTTGCAGGGCAAGCTCATGTTCTGTCACAGGGCCACGCTTCTGTTTGGGAAAACAGTGAAAAGAACTTCCTCTGCTTGGAAATGCAGTGAAAGTAGCTTTCATGCTTCACGAACACATGCGCCCTGTATACAGGCTTCACAATTCAACATGAACTATTGCAGTAATAATGCGTGGTAAAATCACCCATTGCCAATTGGCGTCAAAATATGTGATTATCATAATGGCTTCATAGTTGAAAGCTGCTACCCACGTAAAAAAGGCACAGACGCTACTGCGCCTATTCCCTTAAGGCCACGTAATGGGTGCATAGCAAATTCGAAAAGGTTTTATGCACTACGTGTTTGAAGTACGCACTAAAAACTAAATGTCGCTATCGCGTTTAACTCCTAAAGGCGAAGCTTTATTTATTAATTTATTTATTTATTTATTTATACAATACTGCAGGCCACAAATGGGCCCAAGCAGGAGTGGGGGTGTTACAGAGCCGTTAGAACAATTATACAATATTTAGCGAGGTAAAAACAATAAACAGGACAATACAAAATATTTGGAAAACACTGTAAAATATTAATACAAAATTTTACAAGTCAAACATTTGATCAATAGATTTCAGCACATTGTCAGATGAAAGAATTTAATGCGGGTAGTTATTCCAGTCGGTTATAGTGCGGGGAAAAAATACTTAAAATTGTTAGTGCGCGCTGTGATAGGCAAGAACTTTGCAGAATGGTAATTCCTGGTGGGACGCGATGATAACGGAGTCAGGAAGGCCGATGTTTCGAGTCTGATATTCCCGTGTGATAATTGGAAAATAAATTTTAGCCTATTCATTTTGCGACGAGATTCCAAAGTAGGGATTTTATTCATCTGCATTAGTTCTGTCGGGGAGTCATAACGGCGGTATCGGTTGTAAATGAAGCGGACGGCTAATCTTTGGACTCTTTCGACATTGTCAATGTCTTTTGTAGTATGTGGATGCCAGACTATGCATGCGTGTTCAAGGCATGGTCGTACTATTGTGTTATACGCAAGAAGCTTTATGTTCGCAGGCGAAATTTTCAGTTTATGTCTTAGTAAACCTAGTTTTCGTCGTGCTGAGGCGCATACTTTAAGAATGTCGGAGAACCATGCTAGATTACTAGTAATTGTAACGCCAAGATATTTAAAGCTATCAGTTCGCGAGGTAGGAAGACCATTGATTGTGTACTGATGTTGATATGGTTGCTTTTTGTTAGTAATACGCATAAATACGGTTTTCTCAGTATTTAGTTTCATGTCCCAAAGGTCGCACCAATTATTTATTGCGTCAAGGCTATCGTTTAGAATTTGCTGATCATTAGAAGAATTAATTTTGCTGGATAACAAACAGTCATCTGCAAATAATCGTATTTCAACGCCTTCTTTAACACATGATACCACATCGTTATTATAAATCAGGAAAAGTAATGGTCCCAGAACACTTCCCTGGGGGACGCCGGAGTTAACAGGAAGGAAGTCTGAATGAGAGCCATTTATATCTACAAATTGAACGCGGGAATGCAGGTAAGATTTTATCCAGTTTACGATTGTAGATGGAAGACCCAGTAAATTAAGCTTGAAAATAAACTTTGAATGGGAAATTCTGTCGAAGGCTTCACTGAAATCTATGAAAACTGCGTCGGTTTGGCCTGATTTGTCAATTACAGCAGAGAACGAATGAATAGAAGTAATAAGCTGAGTCCCGCCGCGGTGGTCTAGTGGCTAAGGTACTCGGCTGCTGACCCGCAGGGCGCGGGTTCGAATCCCGGCTGCGGCGGCTGCATTTCCGATGGAGGCGGAAATGTTGTAGGCCCGTGTGCTCAGATTTGGGTGCACGTTAAAGAACCCCAGGTGGTCGAAATTTCCGGAGCCCTCCACTACGGCGTCTCTCATAATCATATAGTGGTTTTGGGACGTTAAACCCCACATATCAATCAAGTAATAAGCCGAGTAGTGGTAGAAAGGCCCTTACGAAACCCATGCTGAAATGGTGACAGAATATTACGCTCATCTAAGAAGTTCAAAAAGTAGTTCGAAATAATATGCTCCATGAGTTTACAACACGATACAGTTAGTGATATGGGCCTATAGTTTGTTACAATGGCATTATCTCCTTTTTTAAACTTTGGGACAACCCGGGCGATGAGCCAGTCTTTCGGGACAATGCCTTGCGACAAGGACAAGCGAAAAATTTCAACCAGGAAACGTGCGAGTGACTCGGCGTAGCGACGAAGAAATACATTAGGGATGTTGTCTGGGCCACATGATGTTTTAGATTTGATATTAAGAAGCATGGCAAATATGCCTTCAAATGTTATGAAATCTGGATCAACCTTAATACAGTTATCATTTGAATTGGCACACACGGACGGGTCAGAAAACACTGAGTGGAAATAGCGGTTAAATTCAATCACGATTTGCTTAGAATCTCGAATAATCTCGTCTCCGAGCTTAATACATTCGACTGATTTTTGTTTCTTAGGCTGAAGTTTGCGCCAGAATTTTGCCGGATCACTTTTTAGGAACTGTGGCAGGGTCACCGAGAAGTAATGAAGTTTAGCTGCGCGTATATTATTAGCAAGTGTATCTTTTAACTTTTGAAGCAGCGGGCCTTTCGGTTGCCGCCTTTTCGTTTTCTTAACCTTGCGCGTTAAATGAATAATTTCTCTGGTTATCCAAGGCTTTCTGTGGTTTGACTTTTTAGCTTTGTTTGGAATGAAGTTTTTGAGGCGAAACTCACACAGCGACCGGAACTTTTTCCACAGATAATTAGCATCATTGCCTGAAAAACCGTCGAAAGACAAATCAAGATAGTCGAGAACAGATTCATCATTAGCCCTACTAAAGTATTTAAACATTTTTCGCTGTAAGGGCACCTGGTCAGACAGATCTACTACTGAACATGAGAAAAGAACAAGCTTATGGTCGGACAGACCGTCTTCTACAGATACATATACATTGGAGAAACTTTTACTATGAAAAACGAGATCGAGAATGGATTCCGTATTTTCCTGAACGCGTGTTGGAGTTCCTACTGCTTGATCTAGATCACACGCCAACATAATATCAAAAACAACTTGATCGCTAAAACATGGAGAGCGTAACTTTGCCCAGTTGATGTTCGGGAGATTAAAATCACCGGCAATAATCAAGTGGTTTTTGGAATGCTTGAGTGAGTAATCATAAAGCTTGGTAAAAAATTCTACTTCTGAAGACGGGCGACGGTAAACGGCAATTAAGATAACTGTATTTCCAAAGACGTTTAACTGTAGGCATAAGCTTTCATGATCTTCTATTTGATCTAAAAGAATAGTGGTTGTGTGAGTATTCAAGACAACAGCGACACCACTACCTCTATTCGGTCTATCTCGTCTAATTATTTTGTAGCTTTCCGGTACTATATCTTCATCAGAATGATTATCGTTTAACCAAGTTTCCGTAAGAACGGTGATATGGGGTGCGTAGGTTAACAAGATACTTTCGAGTTCTACAGATTTGTTAACAATGCTTTGAGCATTTATATTAAGGAGGCGCCAATTTTGATTACATCGGCGAAGGGCTTGTCAAGCACTATCTGTGCTTGAAACTGGTGTCGGCTTTGGAACGGTTAGAACCTTCACGTGCATGTTCTTGCTATCGTCCCACATAAAAGTGTCGTCATCGATCCGTAACTTATCGTGTACAAGATATGGCTTTTTCCCATTTGCTTTGTCAATTTTTCCACTTTCCCACAGTAGTTTACGTCGACGCAGTGTGCAACGGGAGTAATCGTTTTGAATGTAGACTTCAGTTCCTTTGAGTTCTTTTGCGTTTTTTAATATTTCTTGTTTTTCCGTGAAGTGCTGAAGATACATGATTACGGGACTATTTCCAGCTTGTGTACCAAGTCTATGTATACGACCAATCGAGTTGCAGGATACATTAAGTTTTTTACAAAACAGTTCATCCACTACTTCTTTTCTTAAGACGGCCTCAGTTACGTTGGGTTTTTCAGTGAGGCCGTACACTACTAGGTTTGATCGCCGAATACGGTCTTCAATATCGACTATCTTCTCCGACTGATCTGCTATCGATGTTTTTAGTTCATTTAAACTTGTATCAAAGTTATCGATCTTGCAAGTAGATTTGTTCATGGTGTTAAGAAGCGTTTCTAGATTAGAAACTTTTTGAAGGACAGCTGTGAATGTTTCCCGTTGGGCGTTTTGTTCCAATTTTATATCAGAGATACTCTTCAGAATTTCTTTCTGCCCTTCCAAAACCTTATCTAGTATTTTTTTGAATATCGGGTCCAGGGATTGACTCAATATCACCACAGAGCTTAAGTTTGCGCACAAAAAAAACAGTCGTATAAAATACCGAGGCAGGTGCGTGGGCATGGCACAACAACCAAGAACCTGTTGCTTGAACAAACAGAAGAATGCGTACAACCAACCTGCATAACGAAGTGACAGAGCTTGGTAAGCATTGCTGCTTGGTGCATTTCGCCATGCCCACTGAACTTGAACCGTTGAGGGCCGGAGTTTATAGGTGCCAACGATGATGACGTCACAGAGCGTAGCGCCATGTCGTTGGTGACGGCAGGGAAGTTGAACCACACGTGCACTGGTCCAGTTGTGATGGATGGTGTGGCTCGCTGAGATAAGTTGATTTTCAAGGAAAAGACGGGCTCTTGATAGCTGGCGGGCTCGAAGAACGAGCCTCCGAGAAGGACTGCCTGCATAACCAAGTGACAGAACTTGGTAAGCATTGCTGCTTGGTGCATTTCGCCATGCCCACTCCCACACGTGCACTGGTCAGTGTCCCCTTACTTTATTTTGTGCATTATTAAAAACTTTTTACGCACCTGTTTAACGAATTCGTCAAACAAATCGTCGATGTCATTATTACGAGCGACTAAGAAGCTACTAATAGCATGAGGATTTGTTTAGGTTCACTGAGGCGCTACATATAAGCTTAGCATATGCCCATCTTAGGTCTTGAATATTATATAGGCTAAGGTAGTATAAAGCGAACTGGACAAAATATTTTTGTATCAATATTTGAATACTTTTCCAAGGCTACGTTACCTCGCGCACCAAATATAATTGTACTGTGTCTAAACATAGAGACAAATACAAAATATTTATCCTGAAGCATAACCAACCACTGGCACTGATTGCGTTCACCTATCGTACGACTATCATGGCTCCTAAAAGCACTTACAAGCTGAATGCGTTTCGTGTACTTATCATTGTATATGTGTGTGGTTCTGAGAGTCGTTGAGGTCTATCGATTCAAGCTGACGCTATGTGGTGACTGACGCAAACACATAACTATTTCATACAAAGTTTTTTGCCTTTCACCACATTCTAGAGTTAGAATTATTCGCTCCTTATCTCTTAATCCAATAATCTACGTTATTAAGCTAGCCGTATACGTAATTACTAGTACGTATATCTGACTCCCAACTGAGCACCACCACTATATCTATTTAGTACCAGAGTTTTATATACTAACACTAACACCAACTAAATCGGATACAGCACGCTCCAGTTTATTCTTTAGCTGTTAGAAACTTTTCGCGTTTACTTATCATGCACTCCAACCACCCACGATGTATACGCCTAAAGTAACAATCACATCGAATTAGTCGCTTAGTTTGCAAAACGGATGCGTTCAACTCGTCAGTTGATAGGAAACGTCACAGTAGAAGTGCGATCACTCCGAAAAAAAATCAACATTGCGGACCCTTCTAAGCGACCAATGTCAAAACTGAGAGAGACAGGATGAAGTAAAAGATAATCAACAGGTGAGAAGGAGAGTCATCCAAGGCACTAAGCTGGCCTAAGCTTGCAAGGTGAGAAGATCGAAACCGCGCATTTTCCCCCCTTCTTTTCAATGGAAATGTGGACTTTCAAATAGTTAACAAAAGGTCGGGCGAGCTACAAGTTATGTGAAGCTGATAGATACTATGTTGTCAGGTCGTATTATGCAGTGATAGAAAAGTGCAACAAAGCCCCCCTACATAGAGCAGCAGCCTATAGCATGCAATGACAAAAGTGGGTTAGACTGCAGATGTCGTACCAATCCCAATTGTATATTTACGTTTAATGCGTGATAAAGAAATTGTTAAAAAGAAAAAAAGAGACCTTGCGTCAGGCCTTACTGGTGACCACTTCCTTGCACTCCCTCACAAGAGCAGGATTGGTCACCCTGGTGCAGTACTTGGCCACTACCTGCCTTATGAAAGTACAAATAAACCCTTGGCCTTGACCAAGGCGGTAGTCAGACCTTCGACACAGGCGGGAGGGCTAAGAATTTTTAGGTCCGGACAGGCCGGCATTAGAACCTGAACTTGGCCACGTTCAACGCTAGAACACTACCTAGTGAGGCTAGTCTAGCTGTGCTGCTTGAAAAAATAGATGGTGTTAAATGGGATATAATAAAGTTCTGCGAAGTTAGGTGGGAAAATGAGGAATGTAGAGTGCTAAAGAATGGACACATCTTATGCTACCGTGGATTAGTTGACAGAAAAAAAAAAACTAGGGGTGGGGTTTCTCATACATAAGAATATCGCTGGTCACATATAGGAATACTATAGCATCCGCGAGAGAATGGCAAGATTCATGATTAAGTTTAACAAAAGATGCAAGGTGAAGGTTGTGCATGCCTACGCACCTACATCGTGTCATGATGTTCATTTGGTTGAACGCGTCTATGAAGACGTAGAGTCAGCCAATAATAAGACACTGTGTGCTATTCTGATGGGCAACCTTCATGCCAAAGTAGGCAAAAAACAGACCAGATACCATGGTGTGGCGGAATGTGGCATCGGCTCTAGAAATGCTAGAGGGGAGGTGATAGTAGAGTTCGCAGAACGTAATATTTTTGGATCTTGAATACCTTCTTTAGAAAACGAGCTAACCGTAAGTGGACGTCGCGAAATCCTAATGAAGAAACTAAAAATTATATAGATTTCGTCCTGTGTAAACACCCAGGTATTGTACAGGATGTAGATGTAGTTTGCAAGATTCGATCCAAAGACCACAGAACAGTAACAGCTCGTATTCAACTAAATTAAAAAAATCAAAGACATAAACTGATACACAAGAAGCCAAATATTGAACTAGCACTGAGAGAGAAACTACAAGAATTTAGAGTTTCGCTTCTAAATAGAACCAAGGCTCGTAACGACGTAACCGGCATTACCGTTGACCCAATTAATGATAATCTTGCTAGTATCATCAAATAGTGCGCAATAGAAGTGGGAGGTACAATCAATAGATAGAGAAATAGCGAATTATCTCAGGAGACGCAAAATCTCATTAACAAACCACGAACCAAGAAAGCCTCGAATGCAACTGACAATAAAGAACTAGCGGAGCTTTATAAGTTAATGCATAGGTGCAAGGTAGCCGACATCACAAGGTATAACGTGGCGAGAATTGAGCAGGGTGTAAAAAGCGGCAGAAGCCTAAAAGCTGCGAAGGCAAAATTGTGCATAGGCAAAAATCGGATGTGTGAATAAGGAAGAAGAAAGGCAATGTCATAACCAATACGTAAAGGCTATTCGAGGTGGCGCAGGAGTTTTTCCAGAGAGCTATGCAAAAGGCGAAATAACGAGGATCATATTATAATAAGCAATAATGGCCCAGAGAAATTCGACATCCTACCAGTAATTACATGGGAAGTAAGGAAAGCCCTCGAATGAATGCAAACAGGAAGAGCTGCTGGGGAGGATAAGGTAGCAATAGACCTTATGAAACATAGCCGAGAAATGTTGTTTTAAAACATGTTGCCATAATATATACGAAGTGTCTCTTGAAGGGAAGGATACCGTTATCAGAAGAACCCCACCATCATTTTAATCCATAAGAATGGAGACGTCAAAGACTTGAAAAATTACAGACCGAACAGCTTGCTGTCTGTTTTCTACAAACTATTAACAAAAACAATAGCTAATAGAATTAAAGCAATAATATATGTCAATGAACCATAGGACCAAGCAGGATTTTGTACAGGCTACTTCACAATAGACCATATTCATACTATCATGAAGAAACCCCTGTACGTAGCATTCATAGATCAGGAGAAACCGCTTGACTCAGTCGAAACATAAACAGTTAAGTATGCACTACGGAATTGGACCTTCGAAGAACCCTACATAAACATACAGAAAGAAATCTACAGTGGATCCGCAGCCACCAAAGTTCTCCATAAAGAATGCAACAGAATCCCAATAAAGAAAAGTGTAAGGCAGGGAGACGTGATCTATTTAATGCTATTCACCGCGTGTTCACAGGAGGTTTTCAGGGCCCTAGATTGAGCAGAGTTAGGGATAAGGGTAATGGAGAGTATCTTAGTAACCTGCGATTCGCTGATGACAGTGTCTTGATGAGTAACTCACGGGACTAATTATGGCTCACGATTACTGAACTGAACATGGAAAGTAGAAAAGTAGGTCTGAAAGTAATATGCACAAAACTTAATTATTGCGCAACAGTCTCGGCAGAAAACAGCACCTTCCGATGTGGAGAGACGCTGTATGTTGTAGAGGAATATGTCTACTTAGAACAGGTGGTAACCTCGAAGCCAAATCGTGAGAATGAAGTAACTAGAGGTATAACAATGGGTACGTGGATCACGTTCGGGAAGCATTCTAAAATCGTGAATGGTAATCTGCCACTAACCCTCAAAAGAAACGTATACAACAGCTGGTTGTTGTCAATACTTACCTGCGGAGCAGAATCCTGGAGGCTTACAAAGAGGGGTCAGCTTAAATTGAGAACGATGCAGGGAGCGATGGAAAGAAAAATGACAGATGTAACCTTAGGAGACAAGAAGAGAGCAGAGTGGGTCAGGGAACAAACCGTGGTTAGGGATATCATAGTTGAAATCAGGAAAAAGAAACGGACATGGGCCGGGCACGTAGCATGTAGGCAAGGTAACCGCTGGACATTAAGGGTAACTGACTAGATTCCCAGAAGAAAATAGAAACGCACGAATGGCAGACAGAAAGTCAGGTGGGCCAATGAGAATAAAATATTCACACGTATACCCGCTGTTACTTAGGAGATAATTGTGGTAATCATATCCTTGTTGCAGAACAATTTGGCATTGGTAAACTAATATTACAACGTAATAACGTTCTTAGACCATGATATGCTGGTCTGTCTTTTGTCTTGGTCAAGGAAAAAGTGTGTAATGCAAGAATGTAATCGAAAAGTATCCTCACTGATGTTCTGTGCCTCGATGAATTTACACTTTGTATGGCAGCAGAACGATGACGTCCAGGGTTGTTCACTACTGTATCCAGCGTAAATTGGCACATGCGAAAAATGCGCACAAGTGGACATTGAGACTGAAGAAAAGCGCGAACAAATCCAGTATGACAATAACAATAATATCAACGTGTGGGGGTTCATGTGTCACAATTATGAGGCCCACTTTATTGTAGGGCTGTCCGGTGTTCCTTAACGTGCACTGACATCGCAAAGCACACCACACGAGCGGCTGGCATTTTTTTTTCCACCACCGAAATGCAACCATCGCGGCCACGGTCCGGCTCGCGACTCGCTGCGGATGGGGTCCAACAGCCGAATGCCGGAGTGATTGCTCGACCACGCTGGGACCCTTAAGCTTCGCCTTTAAGAATTGAACGCGATTGAAAAATCCGGCCCCTATTGCACCCTTCAACCGACCGCTAAGTGCATATTTATTCATGTGTTTTGTTACATACACACGAACGCACACAAGCATGCCCACAGCAGATTGGACTAGCGTGCGCTATTATCACCGAATGGTCACGCGCTATTATGGCCGACGCCAGCGGTGGGTTTTCTGCGACACGAGCTCTTTAGTGCTATCGAGTTAATATAACTTTACTATTACCGCAAAACTTAGCTATTTAGTTTATATTTTTTAAGCGAGAGAGTTGCCGGCCTCGTTGAGTGAATTTCGCTGTGAATGACAGCGTCGCCTTGACGGTATGTATGGCTAGCTCTCTTTGTGCCGTTCCTCAGAGTCCGCTAGGTGAAAATGCAAGGAGCGCATGCATCTGCTAGCAAAGACGCACGCGAGCGTCAAGGTCTAGTGGTAATTTCGGGGCCTAATGTTTAGTTTAGAAGCTTTCGCTTGTGTATCCGGGCCTGGCCGAGCTGAACCGCCGGCATTTTCTCTCAAAAAAATGTTTTCTCTCCCGAGTGAGTGACAGTTGGAGATACAAAACTGGGCAGATTAATCTTTGCAGCTCTTTCATGTGGAACAAAGAACGAGTGAAAAAAAATCACAGCATATCGACGGAAAGAATTATGATGAGTGGGGTGAAGCATCCATCAATCTGTTTGCTCATCCGTCTGTCCGTACGTGCATCCGTGCGTCATTCCGTTCGTAGGTGCGTCCGTTGGTGCCTCCGTTCTTCCGTCCGTTCTTTCGTCTGTAGTACGTCCGTCTGTGCGTGCGTCCGTCCGTCTGTCTTTCTGTCTGTACGTCTGCCTGCCTGTCTGTCCGTTTATGCGTCCGTCCATACATCTAGTGAACACTTAAAGTACCGTCATCTCGGTTCTTTTTATCATATATTCATCATACGCAAGTACCGCCATCCAGCGGATAATTCAAGGACTAAACGAGAGTATGTACCACATTTCTGCGGTCATCGCTTTGTTAACACCGAGAGCGTGATAAAGACGCCGTGCAACGTTTTTTCGTAACATGTGCACATGCGGATATGTGCCCGCAAAAGGGTATATATGTGCCACTGGTATGCGGGTATGTGCCACAGGTTATGCACTACGACAACGGGGGACGTAAAAGTCACGCCATAAGGAGCTTCGCCCATAAAAAAAATTAAGCCTTAACAGGCTTTGAACTCTCTCACGGTTTGCAGCAGTGGAATGGGCACTTAAGTCTCTTTTGCCAGAAAGAGTGAAAGCCCCTTTTCACATCTTCTGGCAAAAAAAAAGTGAAAAGACTCTTTCTAGAAGGAGTATAATCCGTTACTCTCTCTGGCAAGAGAGTAACAGAGCTCATTATCTCTTCCAGTTGGAGTTTAAGATTTTAGAGTGTACAACCACAGCAAATGCTGTAGCAACGTTATCAAACCGTGGTTGTATCCGTGCTCTAAGAGCGGCGGGAAAACGGAAACTTAGCACGAAAATTCGAGAGCCACATGCTGCAAATTTTATGATGTAGCTATCCGAAGCAGCACTTATCTCTTCTGCTCTCCTCCTGCTTGCTCTTTGAGCTGGGATGTTTTCATCATGGGAACCTATATCAATCATTTGAGGTAAATGTAGTTGCTTCAGCAATTTTGAATGTTATGCAAAAATGATAGGAATTTCATAAAATGTCTGCTGTTCTTTTTGCTCGTCTCAGTAGCGTCACAAATATTTTATTAAGCTGTCACTTTGTCTCCTCCATGCGCCATCAAGGTGCGAGACTCGCATTATCAGAGATAGCGTAGTTAATTACTCATAACTTTACTATTGTCGACATATTTATTCCAATGTCTCTACGTCACAGTTCCGTAGTTTCAAAGTGGTCTTAGCCACCTTGCTTACCGCAGTTGCAGTGGAATCTTCAAAAGTGCATGCGTTGTTTACCATGGTGCAAAAAAGAAAAAAAAAACGTGCACGGATCAGCTGCTTTGCTGTTAACTAGGCAGAAAGTCAAACTGGTGGTTGGCAGAAGATTTTTCACTGATTTCCTGTTAATACGAGATCACTGCCAGTCGAAAGATACCAGCCGCAGCTGTAAAATCCTATAGAACTCGTCTTCAATAGTGAATCACGGTTTATGTGGTAAAAATAATAATGCTGTTTGCTTCGTCTGTTTTGTCTAAATTGATTTGCTTCGTGAAAAGGCTTTAGAGCCACTGAAACTTCCTCTGTCGCCATCGCTCATGCTAAGTAAGCTGGAGACACGCGTGGTGGTCGCGGGTGGCTTTCACAGCTCCTGCGACAGTTGTCGCGTGACCATAGAGGACTGTTGGGAGCGCTACGCTATGATGTCACAAGTTCCTAAATAGTATAGGTGGTGCTACTGTTGCACGAACCTGCCAATGACCTAGATGTCTCGTCAGAGCAACGGCGCACATAGGAAATGGGAACGAGAGGCAAGGTAATACAAACAGTAAATTTCAGCAAATGTTCATTTGAAGTAGTTTATGCAGTGATACATACATAAATTAAAGTGAATACGGTTGTGAAACAGTATGATAAAATCGTGAATATGATTTTGTGCGAGAAAGAAAGGAGTACTCTGAAATTCCCATCATTTAGTGAGTTCATGCGCATGTCTCAAAGCTTCATTGCAAAATTATTTGCTTTGAAACCTAAAAAATACGAGTTCTTTTCTGAAGGCGTGCTGATGCAATGAGTGCCTGACGAGTGCAAAGTGTTAAGAAGATTATCTCGCCTTGTAAACTTACTGGTAGCCTCCGTTGATGGCACAGGCGTGGTGAGATGTCATTTTTGCTCCGTACGTCTCAGAATCTGATAGATTTTCTGATTTTCTTTCCCGTGTTTTCAGGTTCACTAGAACATGGCGGTGGCTGAACGCAACCTGCTGTCGCTCTCCTGGCAGATCCTCATAATGCATGAGCAGGAGTCTGGGTGGCCAGTTAGCCACCTGATGGATTTGTGTCGACGACTGACAAACGATGAAGAGATCGTCTCATACCTTGAACCTAACGCCATTGACAAGTTCCGCAGATTCCTGCGCGAGAGACCTGACTACTTTCACTATAACGAGCAGCTGGACAAAGTGGACATCGCCGAAAATTCTGAGAACGTGGCTTCTGAAACATGGCTGGTCAAGTATTTGGTACACTGTATCTTAGATATCAGCCGGGGCTATGTCGCTGGGAGAGCCTACGATGGAAGCCAGCTGGTTCTTCCAAAATGCGTTGCAGACCATCTGGCTAACATATACGGTGGAAGTTTGGAGCTGTTTTGCCGGACGCATCCATCAGTCTTCATACTCGACAGTAGCGGTGCCACACGTCTAGTGCGGGGAGAACCTAGTTACTGCACGGAGAGCTTGACATCATAAAACGAGCAAACTGGTCTCCTCTTTTTCTTCATCAATCTCCTGCAGAAGATCGGAGCGACTAAGGCGAAGCCTTGCCCCGTGCGCATGCTGACCCATTACGTCTGTTTCATGAAAAGCAGTGAAAGCCAGTTGCTTTTCGAAAGGTACTACAACAATCTCCATGGGTTCTTTTTCTTTCATACCGAAATTTTCGGTATGAAGAACGTGGAAGAGGTGTCAGTTTACCTAAAGTACCACGACATGCACTACGCTGTAGCTTTGCTTCTAAGGCAGCTGCTTTATATCGAGGGCAACTCCGCCGTCTCTCTAAGTGAGCTCGCGTTACGAGCCAAGCATGCATCCTCACCGGTTACGCAATACCTATCTGCCACCGGTTCGGCCGAAGTAGAAGTGAGTAAGGTGTTGTTAGTGCACTCTGATATATTTAGCTTCCATGGCACGACCGAGAATGTGGAGCTTCGCAGCAAGCTCCCTCCGGGTGCACGCTGGAACTCGGACAGCGAACTCTTGGTGACGGCATATTTTGTGTACGTCCTCAGAGACATTAATGCTACGTCACCTGCGAGAGCAGTATGCTTCAATTACATCATTTGTGCTGCTAGTTCTGCGCCCCCAAAATGCAAGAAACACCTGGACACTTTTTACCCAGGACTGGAGATCATCGGGTTGTTTCACTTGCATCCTGAAATTTTCGATCTGTCGTCAGTTAACCGGGTTTCTCTTCATGCGATAGATACACCGGAAACAGCCTTCAACTTCTGCAACGAAAAGCAGGTTGAAAATCAAGCGGTCGAGTATGCGGCTCAATTACTCAAGTATGTTAGTGAGCTAACCCCCCGCCTTTTTCTCCTTTGCACGGAAGCGCTTCCAGACGATGTCCGCATATATTGTAAGAAGCTCGTGAAAGCCCGTCTGCAGTTCATCATTGAAAAGGGTAGAGCCTCGTTGGCCGGGAACCTTCGGCGAAGAGGCACCATTGCAACATCCGAAGCTTCAACACAAACTGTTACAGCGCCTGCGTCACAGTCATTCCTGTGTCATATCCCTTATCCAGATACCGAGATTAAGGATGAAACTCATCAAGTCAGTCAGAGAGCCACAACTCGAGTTAACAATAAAGTCCAACTTCAAGACCTTGCACGTACTCTTCACCAGGTGAGTTCTGCAGAGCCCTGCGTTTTAGAAGCTCAAGGGTACATCGTCATGAGCACTAATGCCAGAAAGGGAGGTGCTCCATTGTCTTTGGGAAAAGCAGACGCTGCTGTTCGCTTAAGTGATCAGGAAGTTCAATCTCAGGTAGTTGTCTGTAAGGAAGCTGCTAATCAACCAGTATCAACACCCCTTCACAAGACGAGTGCTAATCAGCGTAAGGGGAAGAAATACAGAGATCGGGTCATCGTGAGTTCCAAGAAAGTAACTGCTTCAGCACCTCCTGCCGAGGTTCCATCTAGCGTCCAACAAGTACAAACTGAAGCCATTCCGAGCAAGAACGCCAGGAAGACGGCCAATAAACGAGCTGCTGCAACGCTCCACAGTGAGCCGGTTGCTGTTAACCCCAACTGTGTAACAGGTGACGAGGGCGTAGTCGTCACAGAGCGAGTCGCCTCAGTAGCATGTGCCTTCAATAAAAACCTTGCTTGTGACGATAAGCAAAGAGCCGGACAGGCATCACAGGTCAGTTTGTTTTCCGGAAAAGCTGACTCAACTGGCGAAGCGTCGAATACATGTGTACAGTCTGTTTGTCAAACAAGCGGAGACGAGGAAGGAATGTGGGCAAACTTGGAGGCCGTTACTGCGACTTCGCCACCCTACCTAAAGTATGAGGACCAGACTTCCTCTTTGAAGTCAAAGAACACCAGTCAGCCGAGTGTGAAAGAGGCGACTCAACCAAACCAGCAATCGAAGTGAACCGTCCATGAATTGCACCGTGCCGTGGATTGTGTGCCGTGCCTTATCCTTGCTAGCCTATATGCTTTGTGTGCAAGTGTATTGGGGAACTTGATAACCATGCCGAGAGGCTTGTTCTCTTGCAGAGTGACATGACATGTTGATGTCAAATCAATTGCGCAATAAAATATACCCACCTTACAATCGCATTCGTTATATAATAGCTTGCACGTAATATCATGGTCGCAGCTTGACCGTACAGGCTCACCAACATGGTGACCTGGGTAAGACAGAAAAATCACATTGCGTTTAACCTGCTTCAGTATATTATCTATGAGGCCAAATTACGATGGGGTGTCAATAACAAGAAAAGAAGCAAGTAATGTATTAAGTCTATAACACGCGACATCACAAAACTTGCGTGTAGGGAACGTGAAACAGTGCGCCTGCAAGGGACAAAAGAAGCACACGTATGTATGTGTGCTTGCTGTCACTTTTTGTCTCAGCCTCGCCGCGGTGGTCTGAATGTTATGGCCAGAGACTGTAAACCCTGAAAATCGTGGCAGCGAAACGCGGCTGCATTTTTGATGTAGGTAAAATTGTTAAGCCCTGTCGGTTTACATTTAGGTGAAGGTTGAAAAACTCCAGGTTGTCGAAATTCCGGGAGCTCTCCACAACGGCGTCTCTCATAATCATATCGGTGTTTGAAGATGTTAAGAACGTTTTTCCCATTCAAGGCACGCTGCTTCACGTTCAGCATCGACCAAGTGGCCTGCCAACAATCTGCCTTGTGTGTGGATTCACCAACACGGTGGTTTCCCTGACGGCAGTGCTAGCCATCGGTAACACACTCTAACATGTGCCCGAACTATGCATTGCACTCCGGCAAATTTTATCCAGTGCGCGTTCGTGCAAAATGATATTCTAACATTTGTTAGTGTTATGCAAGGCTTAGTCACTTATTGCATGCATCGTCGACATACTGAATCGCTCGTAGTGACGTCGCGGCGCGTAGGCTCCTCTCAGCCCGACGCTTGCCGCCGCCCCCTATGTGTCCGTAACAACAAGTATAACCCCCTTGGTAACAACTGACAAAGCAAGTGCACTGCAAAGCTGCTTCCGAGCACAGCGCGTTAGTTGAACCCCACGTACACGCCACCACCGTCTGTGATCACGTGACAACTGGTAAAGTAGCTGTCACGTGATCATAAAGGCGGTGCACTAGTGGCGAGATTTTGGCTGGGCGGAGTCTTCGTGCCATGATGTCGCTACAAGCGCCTAAGTGCGTCAATGGCACCTGCTGTTAGGATTAGGATGTTGTAGGTAGCTGGCGGATCCACATTCTTGCGAAATTTGCAGGTAATCGGCCCGCCCGGTTTCCTCTTTGCAAGTTGTTTGGAACAAATGTGCTTTGTGCGTGTTTGTGTGTGTGTGTGTGTGTGTGTGTGTGTGTGTGCGTGCGTGCAGTGTGTGTGTGTTTGTGCGTGGGTGCGTGCGTGTGTGTGTGTGTGTGTGTGTGTGTGTGCGTGTGTGTGTGAGTTTGTGTGTGTGTTTCTGTTACCAAGCACGGGTGTGCTCTCAGTAGACGTAACTCGTAACCGGTGGCCTGTGTGCTATCCTGCACGCAGTGTTGTACCGTACCTCTATCTCACTGCACCACGCCTAGACATAATCGTCGCTCATCACCAGTGACATGGGAGGCCTCTAGCATGTCAATGTGTGTGTGTGTGTGTGTTACCAAGCACAGTTGTGCTTTCAGTAGACGTAACTCGTAACCTGTGGCCTGTGTGCTATCCTGTACGCAGTATTGTACCGTACCCTTATCTCACTGCACCACGCCTAGATATAATCGCCGCTCATCACCAGTGACATGCAAGGCCTCTAGCATGTCAGTGTGTGTGTGTTACCAAGCACGGGTGTGCTCTCAGTAGACGTAACTTGTAACCAGTGGCCTGTGCGCTATCCTGCACGCAGTATTGTACCGTACCCTTATCTCACTGCACCACGCTTAGACATAATCGTCGGTTGTCACCAGTGACATGCGAAGGCTCTAGCAGCCGAAAACTTCAAGAGAAGTCGCGACAACTGGTTCCTGAAGATTCAGTGACCACGCGGAAACACAATATAAGTTACACTGTCTCGTGGCGAGCTGAAATGTTGCTTACTTAAACATTGCCGTTCTATTTCGGGTGTTTTATGTCACCACACCCCTTGCACGTCGGACACAATGGCGTATAGGAGAGTAATCTTGTGGAGCCATGCTGGTGTGCACGCTTACCACGTTCTGTTGCGATGAAGCAAACAGGCCCCTTTCCTTGATGGCCCTTTTGTCACACATGACTCGTGAGGCGTCTTCCATAACAAGCATCTCCTAAAAGATGTTTATTGTCTCTGGGAGTCTTTTTTGTTGTTGTAAGTTCAAAAGCACTTTGGTCAAATCTGTCGGCTGCCTCCTTACCCGCTATATCCGCATGTGACGGAAGTCATTGAAACTTCATTTAGAACAACACCGTGCAGGTCTTTAGCAATTTCCATCAGTATTTTGAGTGCACAGATCGCAAATCGATCCATGATTTATTTGCTGCAGAGCAGCCTTATTGTTCGACACAGCAGCCCAGCTTGTCACTACCTGCAAAACTTCAGATTTTCAGGACTGCCTGAATTGCCACGCTTTTACAAACTGTCCACGAAACAACACACTTGAGTCGCGCTGCCTAAGACGCTTTAAGGAAGATCACAAACGCAACAGTGCTTGCTCCGCGCTACAAAACGACCCATCCATCGGTGAGAACTTTCAAATTATCGGTGCACTTTTCTTCAATGCATTTAGGTACCAAAAGACGTACTTTTTCTGGGGGTGTGGAGCACTTGCTGTACATACGTTGAATCGTCACCTGGCAGTCGATGTTCTCATGTGACCAAGAAGGGTCTCGTAGAAGTTAGTTGTCCGAGTGTGTGGTATTCCGCGCCAAGATGGTGTAGGGTGTTGAGGGCCACGAAAGATCGCAATTCCGTACGTTGCCGAAGGTGACTTAATAGCGCTCGTCTTGGGCTCGATTCGCTAAGTCGGCGAAGCTGTGTCAGCAGTCTTTGAGAGGCGAGACGATGCAACGGCGGAAGAGGAGTTGTACAAACATGGAAATGATTTATACCGGGTGCTTCGGGAAATGTGTCCAAAAGTCCCTTTTTAGTACGCGTACTATGGTGGTTATATCAAATGGGCGAATTGGATTATTTAAGTGTTTTTGTTAAGAACCGATGTATTGAGGCTTTGAGATTTCGAAAACTCGGCCTCTGGAAATCATTGCAACTTTTTTAAATTCGCTATAAGTCGCTATAATAATCAACCATTAACCAAATTGAAGAAGCCGAAGTGTGCGAACGCTTCCACTACGGCTCCTGCTTTTTTCAACGTTTTTGCGACGCCACTTTGTGATTTCAGCGTCATATTAGTGCAACGACTTCCAGAAGACACAGGGACTCTGCCGACACAATTTGCGCGCAGTGAGTGCTTGCTTCTTGCATTTTATTTCGCCTCCGCCATCGTCGCTCGCCCGCCGCCAGCTAGCCCTGACGAGTATCTTCTTTGCTCTAACGTGGCGCGTGCTTGCTCACGCGCCCCGTAGCCGCACTGTCTCGCTGAGCGATGGAGTACCAAGTGACAGGGGAAGACATTGACCCTGAAGAAATCACGCCAGACCAAGGCTGGCAGACCGCCTCGTGTCGCCGAGCAAAAAATGAAGGCTCCAAACGTGTGCCATCATAAAGCGCTCTGAAACGCAACGAGCACAAGCCCCGCAACAGAGAAAATGTGAAGAACAAGATTATTCGAGAAAGCCGAATGCCTCACCTACCAAAGAATGACATCCGCATTATCATTAGACCCAGAGGGGGTCTTAACATCGCTAGGGTTGGCCCAACGACAATCGCTGAAGCCATTTCGACTTCGGCAGGTATCAGCCCATCGGAGCAGCAAGCAGACACGCTCTGCCCCAATATTAAACAGAATATCTTAGTAGCAAGCACGCCGAAGAGAGAAAATGCTAATCGCTACGTGTGCGTTAAAGAAATTCGCATCGCTGACAAGACCTATGAAGTTAGTGCCTACGAAGCGGCACCACATTCTACATGCAAAGGTGTCATTCGAGGGATTCCCGTGCAAGACGGTTCGGCGGACATTGATGCGAAGATTGTCAACGACCGCAATCCACTAGCTTTGGCTGCCAAGCGCATCGGAAGTACCACTGCAGTGATCGTGGCCTTCGATGGACATCAAGTGCCCAATTTTGTGCGATACGGATCGGTGCTACTTCAATGTACACTATACCGTAGACAGATAGATATTTGCTACACCTGTGGTCGGCTCGGCCATCGAGCGGACGTGTGCCCGAACCCTGGAGACGTTATCTGCAGAGGCTGCAGCGTGCCGAACCCCGAAAAGGAACACCGCTGCACACCAACATGCAAGCTTTGCGGAGGAACCCACCTCACTGCCGACAGGGAATGTAAAGAACGCTACCACATTCCATACGTGGTGCGCCGACGACGATGGGAGCGAGCACACTCGATGCGACACAACAGTTACGATGCAATGAACGAGTTCAATGCAACCACTGACGACGACCAGGCCTCGAAGCTTTTTACAGATGGTCGACCCAATGGCAGCCGATCCCGGTCCCGATCCCGGAGTCGTCCCAGGAACCGCACAATGCGTGTATCGAGGTCCCGGAGCCGCCCTCGGACCCACTCCCGCAGCGCGCGAAGTGGGACCCCAACCAGATCTATATCGCGAGGCTACTCCAGGTCTCGTTCTGGTTCACGTCACGGTTCCCGTTCAGGTTCCCGACACGGATCACGCTCCGGCTCCCACTCAGGTTCCGGGCCTCATGCCAGTTCCAGGCCTCACCCCAGTCTCACCGGGGTCTCGCGTCAACGATCGCCTAGCCCATCGGCACCACCATCGCCAGGCAACGTCAGCAAGAATAAGCGGGGACCTCTCACTTGGGCGGACGCCGTCCGGAGAAAAGGAAACACTACATCACAGGTAGGGTCGGGATCACTCCCAGAGCATGATACACACAACACCTCTGAGATAGCGATCTTAAAGCAGGAAAATGCGATGATGAAAGAAACAATACGCAAACTCACAGTCGCAATTGCCGAACTAAAAACTGACAGAAACGCACGCGCTGCTATGCCCCCAACCGACAACGACGACAATGCAGTCACTCCGTTGCAGCCGCAACCCGTAGGCGTTGGTAACGACGACGGCGAGAGCGCACCCAAGAAACGCGCGGTCGCCCACGACCAGCCAGCTTTAAAGGAAGAGTTAGACGACATTAAGAGCACGCTATCGGCGATTAAGGAAAGCCTTCGCTTTCTTGGCGAAAGCATGGCTCTCGTGCAGTCTACTCTCGCGGTACACGGCAATCGTTTGGGCCAAGTGGAGCAATATCTTGATCACGTCGTCGCCCCTGCCGTTGCCGCGGATAAGCCGTTGTCGCAACGTACAGCCGTGCCCAGTCCACCGCATCACGCGGCCCTTATGCACCCGCCGGGTGCTCAGGCCAACTCTTAATGCTTCAAGATGGCCAGGCCAATTGACGAGTTGCGAATCTGGCAATGGAACTGCAGGAGCTTCACCCACAAGAAAGCTTTCCTGCAGCAATACCTCCGTAGCCACGAAGCCAAACCTCACATCATGCTATTACAAGAGACTGTAGTACCAACCGCCACGTTTTCCGGATACCAGTGGTTGCCCGGCCCCTCGGGAGGACGCGGTATCGCCACCTTGGTCGCTAACAAGATTACCTGCACAGCGCACAGTCTCAATGTGCCCGAAATTGAGCACGTTATGGTCGAAATCCTCCCTGGAAACATATCACAACAAAGCGTATACATGCTCAATGTATACAGTAGTCCCAGCCACCATAGACAAAGATTCACACGCTTGTTCCAGAAAGCTGTCCGCCTCGCGGGGCCTAACCCGCTAGTGATTGCAGGCGATTTCAACGCTGCGCATAGCGCCTGGGGCTACACGTACGACACACCCAAAGGTAACGAGCTTTGGAAAAGTGCGAATGACATGGGCCTTATTCTCATTACGGACAAGGCCTTCCCCACTCGCACTGGTACGTCCACGCAAAGAGATACTACGCCGGATCTATGCTTCGTCAAGAATATCTCCGACGCCCACTGGTCCAACCTCGCGGTAGATCTCGGTAGTGACCACTTCATATTGGCTGTACACCTCCCCACAGTAAGCAGGAAGACCAAGTCGTACACGTGGGTCGACTGGGACCTCCTTCGTAAGACCCGCGCAGAACGACCTCCTCCCGATACCCCACCGAGCCTCGAGACGTGGACGGCCCAGCTCAAAGCTGATGTAAACAAGGCAACGAAAACTATCACCACAGACCTTCCAACCGAAAGGATGGACAGTCGTCTCGCCCACCTACTAGAGGCCAAACAGTCTCTATTGGCCCGGTGGAAGGGCCAGCGCCTTAATCGGAGGTTACGCAAACGCATATCTCAGCTGAACAAGACCATGATTGATCACTGCCGCATCCTTTCAAAACAGCAGTGGGACGAAATTTGTAATTCGATTGATGGTCAGGTTCGAAATGGCAAAACGTGGAACTTACTCAAACACCTCCTCAATGAAACCAACACCCGCACAAATCAACGTCATTCGATCGTGAAGATACTTCATCAGGCTAAACAAACAGTGTCACCGGAAGATGTTGTCAAGAACCTCGTGGAAAAATATCTCCCGCTCCCCACGGGCCCTGTGACCCCTCACCCTGATTACTCTGGCAGCAACAACACTAACTTAGACGCCGAGTTCTCTATTGAAGATGTACGCCGAGCTCTCCATGAGCTCAATGGCCGCTCAGCCCCTGGCCCCGATGGCATCACCAACAAGCTCCTACGCAACCTGGACGATTCTTCCGTCACTTACCTCACTGACACTATCAACGAGATATGGAAAAAGGGTGAGATACCCGATGCTTGGAAACTAGCTCACACGGTTCTGATACCCAAACCGGGAAAGGCGCCGAGCCTAGATAACCTACGCCCCATATCTCTCACGTCGTGCGTGGGCAAAGTGGCTGAGCACGTCGTCCTCAACAGGGTTGGTCGGTACCTCGAAGATAACGACTACATCTCGCACCACATGATTGGCTTCCGACCAGGGTTATCCACTCAAGACGCCATGTTACTCCTAAAGCATCAAATTCTAGATGGTGGAAACACTCGGGACACTCGTGCAATACTCGGTCTCGATTTAGAAAAGGCCTTTGATACCATAACGCACTCGTCAATCTTGAAAGCGATCGCAGCCCTCGGCCTAGGTCATCGATTTTACTACTTTATCCGCTCTTTTCTCACTCGGCGCAGAGCCGTCCTCCGCGTAGGAGACCTAGTATCGGAAGAAGTGGAGCTCGGAGAGCGGGGCACTCCTCAGGGATCCGTCCTCTCACCCACGCTCTTCAACCTCGTGATGATCGGGCTTTCCGAACGACTTTCAAAAATAGACGGGCTAAATCACACTATCTATGCGGATGATGTAACCATATGGTGCTCCACAGGGTCGGATGGCTTCATTGAGTCCGCCCTGCAAGAGGCTATCGACACCACCGAGTCTTACCTCGACCACACCGGTCTCAGGTGCTCACCTGCGAAGTCGGAGCTGTTGATATATTTGTCCAAACGCCGGGGTGCCAAGCCCAAAGGGTGGAAACCTCCGGCGGAACGCAATATCACCCTCCACACCAGAGATGGTCGTACTATACCCAGGGTAGACACCATCAAGGTCCTCGGCATGATCATCGAGTCCCGCGGAACCAACACCCAAACAGTACACAAGCTCAGGACTAAGACCGAGAATGCCATACGACTCGTACGTAGAGTAGCCAACAGGCACCATGGCCTCAAAGAAGACAACCTGCTGCGCCTCGTACACGCGTTTGTTTTGTGCCATTTTACGTACGTTGCCGCTATACACAAGTGGCTACGTGCTGAGCGCGATCAACTCAATGCGCTTATTCGCAAGGTGGTCAAACGAGCCCTTGGCCTCCCTATCACCACTCCAACGTACAAACTCCTCGAGCTTGGCGTACATAACACGCTAGAAGAGATCGCCGAAGCTCAGGAACGTGTGCAATTGACCCGACTCGCTACAACCAAGGCGGGCCGCCATATTCTGCGCGAGCTCGGCTTCTTCTCCTCGAGGGCCAGGGACCCCCAAGAGTTGACTCTGATTCCCCGTGAAATCCGCGACCTTATTACGATCGCTCCCATACCACGAAATGTACACCCCGAATACAACAGAGGCAGGCGCCTTGCGCGGGCGACCGCCATTCTCAAGCGCATAGACATGGAAGCGGACAACGTCTCGTTCGTGGACGCCGCTGCCTATCGCAACAACCAAGCCTTCGCCGCGGTCGCGGTATCATCCGCGCAGCAGACTCTTACCTCAGCCACAATCCTCACCCGAAACCCCGAAGTAGCGGAGCAAGTAGCTATAGCTATAGCTATGCTCGACAGCAAACGGGAATTCATCTACAGCGACTCCAGGCCGGCCATCAAAGCCTTCGAACGCGGAGTCATCTCCGACCAGGCGTTACGTATCCTGCGCAATGCGGACCCGAGTGCACTGAAGCACCACACTGTCATCTGGTTCCCCGCCCATCTCGGCCAGGTGCCGGGTGCCCTACCCAACCTCAACGAGATCGCCCATGATGCAGCGCGCGCACTTACCGACCGCACTGCCACAAGGCAACCTCATCTTGCTGGGTTGGATACCAATCGGGATGCACCAATTACGTACAATGAAATTACAAAGCACTTTTACTTGGAACGCCGCATTTTTCCACCCCCACATCCGAAACTTAACCGACCGCAGGCATTAACCCTACGCCTATTACAGACACACACGTACCCAAACCTTGCCACGCTTCACGTTTATTATCCCGATGCATACCCCAGCGACACATGCCCATCATGTGGACACACAGCGACACTCGAACATATGCTCTGGGAGTGTAGAACAACTCCTCCCGACTCTACCTCAAGCAAGTGGGAGAGGTCCCTCAGGAGCTCACTTCTCGCCGACCAGCGATGGGCCGTCCAGCAGGCCCACGAAGCGGCCGCCAGGTACTCCCTGTCGGTCCCTACGTGGGAGACGCCCGCTACGCGCTAAGCGCGTCCTGCAGGACCGAAATAAAGTTTTTCCATTCCATTCCATTAACCAAATTCGTTGTGCGAAAGTGAGGGCCTCGTTTACAATAATTGCGTGCATGGCGCACATGCGTAACGAACTAATGCACCTAAGAAATTTTTGTCTTGAACAAAGACGTAATTTTAGTCGTGTGCTTGTCGCGCTCATCGCCGTTTCGGTTTCGCCGTTGAAATTGGTTTAGTGTCATTTCACTACAAATAATTATTTGTGACATCTTCTACATCTCAGTGCCGCGATTGGTTCTTTGCAATAAGAAGCTCAATTTCCACTTTTGACACAACCGCCTATCTCAACTAATGAAAAAATTTATTATTTGGTTTTCCTAATTACTATCCTAAATGATGTCCCAACCATCCTAAAATACCCGCATCTACAGAAAAGAATAATGGTGAAGGCATCAATCGATTTGATTTCGCATACATTGTCCAGATTTTCGAAGATATATATATATATATATATATATATATATATATATATATATATATATATATATATATATATATATATATATATATATATATATATATGGGGAAAAAGTGTATACATAAGGGCTCGTTCTTCCGTGTTTTGACACGGAAATTGGTCATCTACCAACTGGTAATAAGTTCACGTGCTACGTGACGCCACACATGCGCATAAAAGGTGTGTTTCACACTCGCCGCTTGGCTACAGATGGCACTGACTGACACTCCCACGTCTAAAATTCATATATAAACCCAAAAAAATGGATGGAGGGAAGGCCGTTGTGATAGCTCAGTGGTTTGAGCATCGAATGCGTTATTTGAAGGTCATAGGTTCGATTCCTGCTCACTGCTGGTTTTTTTTTCATCCACTTTTTTTCTTATTTACATTTCATTGGTTCTAATAACTTGCCCTGTACATTCCTTGGCATTACTGTCTGTTAGATCTCATTAATATTGTGTCAAAACCCGGAAAACGAGCCCTTATAGGTACACACTTCTTTCCCTTATTCATTAATGAGGGTCTCGTACTGGCAGACTTGGTGTCATTAAGTTGTTTGCGAGGGACAATTAATCAGCTGCCCGCTCGTAATAGGTTCACGTGCTACGTGACGCCTCATATGCGCATAGAGGAGTGTTTCACACTCGTCGCTTGGCTTATGGATGGTGCATACTGACACTCCTACTTCTAATTTCACACATAAACACAAAACAATTGCCCGCAGCTTCCCTCAGGGGAACACTGAGGAGGATGCGGAGCATATAATTGGTTAACGGGGTGTTAAAGTGCGACTTACTTGGGTCGATGGCTAAATTGGTTAACGTGGTTGTGAAATGGGGTGTTAAATTGCGACTTACTTGGGTCGATGGCTAAATTGGTTAACGTGGTTGTATGAGGGGGTGTTAAATGAGTGAACACGTACACACGTATGCGAAAGGGCGGCGCTGGTCGAAGGGACGTCGATCATTGTGTTTGTGGATTCGTTGGCATTCATTTCACGGCGACTTCGGACGTCGACGCGCCGTACAAACCAACGGACGAGCGGCAACTGAGCGAGCGAGCGCCGACCTTGAGTATATATACAGCGCGACGGCGCATGCGCTGTCAGCTGTCGAATGTTCTCGAGGGAGAAGCGCGCGCGCGGCACAGATGACGACGGCGCGACGGCGCATGCGCTGTCAGCTGTCGAATGTTCTCGAAGGAGAAGCGCGCGCGGCAGAGATGGTGGGCGACGGCGCGACGGCGCATGCGCGCGCGTCAGCTGTCGAATGTTCGAGAAGCGGTGCGGACGGCGCACTACAATGCGCGAGTATAAGATGCTTCCGCATCTAAAAAGTGGATGGAGGGAAGGCCGTTGTGATAGCTCAGTGGTTTGAGCATTGAACGCGTTATTCGAAGGTCGTAGGTTCGATTCCTGCTCACTGCTGTTTTTTTTTTCATCCACTTTTTTTCTTATTTACATTCAATTGGTTCTAATAACTTGCCCTTTACATTCCTTGACATTACTGTCTGTTAGATGTCATATATATATATATATATATATATATATTGTGACGATGAAACGCGTTTATTTACAGGAAATGGTTGAGATCGGTACAGCTCAGAGCCAGAAAACGGAGACCGAGCTGCTCGTGAGCCAGACCGCTTCGACCTCCTCCTCTTCATGCGCCCATCGAGCTGTGTCAATTCCCCCGTTCGCAGACGATGCCCACTGGGCGAGTCAATAGGAAGGTTGGTGGTGATATGGCTTGAGGCGCGCGACGTGTGTCAGCTGTGTCTTGCTAGAGCGCCGACCATTGCTTGTGACGCCGGAGATGACGTATGTGACGTCACTGAGACGGTCAATGACTACAAATGGTCCGGAGTAGCGGGCCAGAAACTTTTGGCATAAACCACGTTTGCGGACAGGTGTCCACAACCACACCAGGTCACCCTTTGTGTAAGCAACGGAGTGATGGTGGGCGTCGTACCGGGTCTTGGAGCGCTGTTGAGATGCAATGGTTCGAAGGCGTGCGACGCGACGGGCTTCTTCAGCGCGGCATAGTGACTCGGCAACCGATGTTTCCACATCTAACGTAAAAGGCAGAATGGTGTCGAGACAACTGCGAGGGGAGCGGGCGTAGAGCAGGAAAAAGGGCGCGTACCCTGTCGTCTCGTGTTTCGCGGTGTTGTAGGCGTATGTGATATAGGGCAGTACTTCGTCCCAGTTTTTGTGCTTGGCATCAACATAAATTGACAACATGTTCGTTAGCGTCCTGTTGGTCCGCTCTACGAGGCCATTCGTCTGGGGGTGATACGGGGTTGCGTGGCGGAATTGGCTGGCAGACAGGCGTAGGATCTCTTCAACGACGTCAGCGACGAACTGACGTCCCCGGTCGCTAATGACGACTCGTGGAGGGCCATGACGGAGAATGATATGCCGAAGCATAAACTGCGACACGTGAAAGGCTGTTGCAGTAGGTATAGCCGCAGTTTCTGCGTAGCGCGTCAGGTGGTCGACGCACACGATGACCCATCGATTGGCACTGGCTGAACGCGGAAACGGACCTAGAAGGTCGACACCAACAATCTCGAAGGGAGAGCTAGGAGGTGGTACGGGATGGAGGAGTCCGGGTGATGTAGTCGTGGGACGCTTGTGACGTTGACACTGTTCGCAACCCGCTACGTATTTTTCTGTGTCGCGTCGCATCTTGGGCCAGTAAAACCTTTGCTGGATGCGATGAAACGTTCTGGCGAAGCCCATATGCCCACTGGTTGCGTTGTCATGGCAGAACCGAAAAATTTGGGGACGTAGAGTGCGTGGAACTACCAGAAGCAGACGGGCGCCTTGGCCAGAATAATTCTTCTTGTAAAGGACGGCGTCATGAACTACAAAAGAGCTTGAACTGGCCGGGTCATTCGCGGAGGCAAACAGGTGATCTAAGCAATGATCCTCGTGCTGTGCTGTCCGGAAAGCCGCGATGTCAGGAAAATGAGAGTCGATAGCTGTGATAAAATCGTCAAAATTATCAGCTTCACACTCGGTCGTTGGTAGAGGAAGCCGTGACAGGCAGTCAGCGTCTGCGTGGCGATTACCGCTCTTGTAGCGGACCGTGAAGTTAAATTCTTGTAACCGTATGGCCCATCGCGCAAGTCGACCAGATGGATCACGTAGGCTCACCAACCAGCAAAGAGAGTGATGATCGGTGATGACTGAGAAACGACGACCGTAGATGTAGGGGCGAAACTTGTGTACGGCGAAAACGACGGCGAGGCACTCCAATTCGGTAACCGTATAATTACGCTCTGCCTTGCTCAGGGACCGGCTTGCATAGGCGACGACGTGTTCAGCATTGTTGTGTCGTTGAATAAGCACCGCGCCGAGACCAACTCCACTGGCATCGGTGTGGATTTCCGTGGAAGCAGAGGGATCGAAGTGGCATAGTATTGGCCCGGAAGTGAGAGCGAACTTTAGTTGCTTAAACGCTGACTCACAATTTGGTGTCCAGTGGAAAGGGACGTCCTTGCGCAGCAAGTCAGTCAGTGGCTGGGCCGTTTCAGCAAAATTAGGTACAAAGCGGCGAAAATAAGAGCATAGGCCCAGAAAGCTTCGTAGCTCGCGGATAGACTGTGGCTGCTTAAACTTGCTGACGGCGTCCACTTTCTGCGGGTCCGGCCTAACACCAGCTTTGTCCACAAGGTGTTCTAAAACCAGTGTTTGCCGTTCACCGAAACGACATTTTTTTGAGTTCAGTGTCAAGGCGGCTTTCTCCAAACATGTTAGAACAACGTCAAGGCGATGATTATGTTCCTCAAAAGTTCGTCCAAAATAACCACATCGTCCAGGTAACATAAACAATTTCCCATTTAAGGCCTCTCAAGACGGTATCCATATAGCGTTCAAATGTTGCCGGAGCATTACACAGCCGAACGGCATAACTTAAATTCAATAGACCGTCTGGCGTTACAAAAAGCCGTCTTCTCTTATCAACTGGATCCATGGGAATCTGCCTAATACCCGGATCGCAAGTCTACCGAAGAAAAGTAAAGGAAGCTGAATGAAGGCAGTCAATTACGTCATCAATGCGGGGGAGGGGGGTACACGTCCTTCTTGGTTATAGAATTGAGACGCCGATAATCAACACAGAACCTCCAGGGACCCGTCTTTTTCTTTACCAAAATAACAGGTGCAGGCCCACGGACTTGACGATTCTTGAATTACACCAGTGGCTAGCATCTCGCCAACTTGTTCAGCAATAACTTTGCGTTCGGACACGGACACGCGATAGGAGCTTTTGTCGGAGAGGATTGAGCAGAGCCAGTATCGATCTTGTGACGACGCGACGCGTGGTCGGTATCTGAGCCCTAGCACCTCCGTGCAAAAATCAAATACTTTAGCATGTCTCGCCAGCAGTGCAACCAGGTCTTTGCGCTTCTGTGAGGAAATGGACTTGCTAACCATTTTTGAAAATTCAGCTTCCATACCAGAAGTTTCCGGACCCGCCCTTTCAAGATCGCTTAAAGCTCCAATGCAGGTGCTGCTCTGCTTTTCGAACAGGGCAAAGGCGCATACCAGCCGGTAGTACAACCGACTCGGGTGAGCTGTTTATCACCCATAATTGAGCCGTCTCGTCTGCGATGAGATACAATGCATCGTGGTACAAAGATGTTTTTCTTGAGACAAGCTACAGGCAAACGGCTCAATCACTATGGTCACATGAATTCAAAACTCGAATTGGTTTCCGAAGTGGTCACTTGTACGCTGGCCGTGGACCACGCTGGCAGAAGTACATCTTTAGCTACAGTGAGGTTACCTTTCTCACAATCAGGCTGCTGGGCGAGAGTAGACAACAGAACCTCACCTTGCTCCACAATCCACGGTCGCACGACACTCTCGCAAAAAAGTCTATGCCAAGTATAACGTCATGCGTTGATTGAGCCAGTAACTGTGAATTCCGCCTTGAACGTTTTACCGGCAACACTAACAGACCGCATGTGCAGACGCCCGACAGGACGCAAGAAATGTCGCCGCTCACTGCCCGAAATGTGGCAGGTTTGTCCCAGTGAAACATAACCTTACGGCCCAGTCGTTGCCTTAAAACTAAAACTCATCACGGAAACACGTTAGCGCCAGTATCTATCAATGCATCGTGGGAACAGTCGTCAACAGAGTACCTGAACCTATATTCTGAAGCATAGAAACTGGTGGTGAGGCCATTCTTGATGAAAATCGGACGTCCAGCGACCTCACCTCCGTCGGCCGCGCTGGCTAGTTTCCCGGTGGCGGAGACGAAATTCGTGACCGGCGCCGTGGAGATGGTGACCGAGGTGGACCGGGTGGTGGGCGGCGTTAAGCTGCGCACAGATCGGGCGAATCACTCCGGTTGATCGGCCTTGTAGGCGTGCACGCTCGTCAGTTGGGTGGGGGCCAGTAGGTGTAGTCAGGCCGTTGGCTTCGTTGTGCAAACGTCGCGGATCTCTGAGGGAATGTCGAACGTGGATTACGTCGCATTGGGCAAAATCGGGCGATATGTCCACGAACACCGCACTGGTAGCAGACGGGCCGTTTCACGGGACAATAGGGAACGGTCGCTGGATGTTGAGGGTACGCGGCGCTCTGTTCCCACTGAGACGCAAAAGGATGTGGATGGCTGTTGTAGCCGTAACGACTTGGGGAGCATAAGGCGGCTCTACATAAGCCGACGTCGGGTGTGGAGCCCTTAGCTGAGGGCCTGCGGTTGGGATAGCTGCGCTCCTCGAAACTCGTAGCATTGTACTTGGTGGACGGTGTTATCGCCACGGTGGTTCTCGGGCGTTCAAGGGCGGTAAAGGTGACGACGAAGTTCCTCACGTACAATGAGGCGAATCGTTGACGAAAGGTCGGTAGGCACGGAGTCTTGGCACACATCGACAGTGGCGACCGGTCGTAACATTGGCAAGGCCGTCCGAACTTCGAGTAGTGATGCGGCGAGTCTTCAGGGCCTCAAACGTTCGGCAGTGCCCCAATCACATCGGCCACAGACTCAAGGACTCTCCTTGCGATAAGGAAGTGGTAGACAGTCTTCCGCAATTCCCTTTGAGAATGTGGCCCACCTTGTCCTCTTACCGTCATGTTGGTGTCCACACACTTGCACAGTTTCAGTACCTCCTCAATGTAGGTTCTGCATGTCTCACCACAAGCTTGAGCTCTCTGCGACACATTTGCTCTGCACGTTTCTTCTTCTCGTCGCAGGGTCGCCAAAGCACTTCTTGAATCTCCTCCATAAACTGGGCCATGTTGTCAAGGTGTCTTCGTGATTCTCGAACCACACTAAAGCACCCTGCCATCTGAGAAATGACCCACGTGGGACAAACTGGCTGGCCGCATTCCAGCCATTGGCTCGGCTCACCCGTTGATAGTGGCTGAGCCATTCTTCAACGTCATCGCCAGGTTTTCCTGTAAATGTGCGTGGCTCTCGGTAGTGGAAAGACGGCGCCCTCGCGACCGGCTGCTGGATGTCTCCGTCCAAGTTCATATCTTGAGGTAGTGGTGGCAGCCCGCTAGTCGACGGCTGCGGCGAAGCTCGTGCTCTTGCGGTTTCCGTCGTTAGTAGACGGCTGCACTCCGGTCTCGCTTGACAGTAGCTGGCTTACCCAGCACCTTCCACCACAACTGTGACGATGAAACGCGTTTATTTACAGGAGGTTGAGATCGGTACAGCTCAGAGCCAGAAAACGGAGACCGAGCTGCTCGTGAGCCAGACCGCTCGACCTCCTCC
>WOVY01012987.1:0-17659 GCA_013436015.1 Rhipicephalus annulatus
AACCTAACGCTAAGGTCCTTCATATTTTATTCCAAAAAAATGAAGTAATATGTTGTTTTGTGCGAGGTTTCGTAATTATTCTAATTAGCGGGTAATTAAACACGTATTAATAGGCAGTCATCATACCCCATTATTACATAAAAATGATATCGCAGGTTCAATGAGCGCAAGTCATTCGCGTTTGGCTGTATTATTTGACGTTGGTGTTGGCATGATCGCGGCACCTGCCGAGCTGTCCAGAAACGTAATGCGTTAGCCCAAGCGGTTGGCTTCAATCATGCACGGCACATTCAGGTTAAGGAGGAGGAGAAGAGGAGGAATAAATGAGGAAGGACAGGGAGGTTAGCCAGTTCTCAGACCGGCTGGCTACCCTGTACTGGGGAAGGGGGTAAGGGGGATAAAAGATGAGAGAAAAGAGACGTTGAAAAAAAGAGAGAGAAGGTCATCAGACGATCCCGACGCTGTTTACAGTCTGTCTCTAAGACCACTTGCCCGCAGAAAGCGCAACAACGCTCTCAATGCCTTGCGTGCAGAGGACGGTCTCGGCCAGTGTCCTAATACCCTTTCTTCCGCTTCCGACAATTGGCGATTGTCTATCTATCTAAAGCTTTTGACAGTTCTTTTCTTGGCACGCTGAAGCGGGGACACTCGCAGAGAAGATGGGAGAAAGTCTCTGCGCAGACAGTCAGTTGTCACATGTCGGGCTTCTGGCCAATCCGATTCGAAACGAATAAGCATTCGTAAAGGCCACCCCAATCCACAGACGGCACAAAAGTGTCTCCTCTGCTCTGGTTATTCCTGATGGAAGACGGAGCTGTAGGTGTGGGTCCAAATTATGAAGGCGGACGTTGGTGAATGCCGGTGAATTCCACTGAGCGAGTGTCAGTTCTCGTGCAAGTGATCGAAGCCTTGCAGCGGCGTCCGTTCTTGATAATGGTATAGCTACACAAAGGGCATCATCACGAGCAGTTCGGGCTGCTTCATCTGCACGGTCGTTTCCATCAATGCTGCAGTGACCTGGTATCCATTGATACGCTATGTCATGTTGTTTCTCTATAGCCCGGTGATGAAGCAGTCGTGATGCAAATTAGCTGTTCGTTTGGTCCATGACGATATGGCGAGGCAATGCCCTGGAGAGCTGCTTTGGAGTCGGAGAATATTGACCATGTCTGTTGCGGTTCTTCAACTAGGAACTCCAGAGCGGCACGAATGGCGGCGAGTTCTGCCGCCGTGGATGATGTCAGATGCGAGGTCCTGAACTTTATCGTGATGGATTTCTCCGGAATTACCACTGCGCCCTGTTGAACTTGTTGAAGTGACCGACCCATCCGTGTAAATGTGAATGCGTCCACTGTGTTTCTCATGCAGAAACAGTAATGTTGTTTGTTTTAGGCCCAAATTTGACAAACTTTCTTCTTTTGCATTCCGGGGATGGTTATCAGGGCTTCCAGTGGATGTAGACACCACAATGGTAACGACGGTCTTGCTGCGTGCGTGAAGTTCGTGGGAATCACCGTGCGATGTGGGGCAATAATAGAGCAGAACGCAGAGCATGGCCTGGAAGTTGGAAGGGAGGCGAGGTGATGCGATTGAATCCGAGTGGCATGTCTTATGTGCATTCTTAAAGCATCGACAGGAATGTAGGTTGTGATAGGGTGTTCATGAGCGATTGCGACAGTCGCTGCTGAGGATGCGCATCTCGGCAGCCCGAGGCATATTCTCAGTGCTTGAGCTTGTAATGACTGGAGGACGTGTACGTTTGTTATGCGGGCCTTGCCAAGCACAGGTAGGCTGTAGCGTATGAAGCCAAGAAAAAGTGCAGCATACAGTTGAAGCATGGCTCGTACCGATGCACCCCATGATTTTCCCGCAAGAAACCTTAGGACGTGGGTGATCATGGTCAGTTTTCTTCTTCATGTAAGCGATATGAGTGCTCCAAGACAAATCACGATCTAATATTACTCCCAGGAAACGGTGAGTCTTTTGATAGCTCATTGTGTGTCCATTAATTCTGATGCGGTATGCGTCATTGTTTTGCGCGTAAACGCAACTAGTGAGCATTTCTCATATGACTACTCCAGTCCTCGTCCTTGAAGGTAGTTTGACGTCAGTGTAGCCGCTGTGTGAAGCCTGGCTCGTACGTGTAGACGCGTGACCCCTGATTCCCAGATGCAGATGTCGTCCGCGTATATCGACAGATGTACGGAGTGTGACAGGACGTCAACGAGGCCGATGAGCGCAAGGTTGAAAAGTATGGGGTTAGGACTCCACCTTGAGGTACTCCCGCGATAAGTATGATGTTGCCTTGTTGCGCCATCTTCTGTCTGAACGAAGAAGGTTGTCCTTCAAATAGCTGTAGATCTATTGGTAAACGCGGCCTCCCAATCCAATGCTGCCCAGGCGTCCAGGATGGTTTCATGTAATACATTGTCGTATGCAGCCTTAATATCCAAGAAAAGTACCGCTGATAATCTCTTTAGGCTCTTCTGCTGTTGTACAGACGTGACAAGATCAACAACATTGTCTATGGAAGACCGTCCACGTCGAAAGCCGGTCCAAGCATCGGGGTATATATTGTTATGTTCCAAGTACCACTCCAGGCGAGTCAGCACCATTCTCTCCATCACCTTTACAAAACAGCTGGCAAGCGCGATGGGGCGATAGGAGGCCATGTCCAGAGGCGATTTGCCTGGTTTGAGCAGGGACACAAGGCGGCTGCACTTCTACGAAGGAGGAACCAAACCGTTGCTCCACGAGTCATTGTATACAGCTAGAAGGGCACGCCGAGCTGTTCGTCCTAGGTTAGCAAGGGCCATGTAAGTGACTCCATCGAGTCCAGGCGATGACGAGCGCTTGCATGCTGCCAATGCTGCCTGAAGCTCCTCTAGGGAAAACATATTGTCCATCCGAGTGTCTCTGGACGCCGGCGCGTTTCGTAGGTTACTAATGTTGATCCCGGACCCCTTGTTTGCAACCCTGGCACAGAAGTCTTCCGCTACATCGATTTCACGCCAGCCTTGGTGGAGAGCAAGGCATTTGAACGGACGATTCTGTTGTGGCAATGTTCGTAGGCCACGGATTATTCTCCATATTTGCGAAAGAGGTTTGTGAGGATCGAGCGACTCGCATAGTGACTTCCATCGTTGCGACTGTAGTGCATTGATTCGACGTTGAATCTTTTTTGTAGACGTCTCGCTTCCCTCAAGTCGTAGATGGATTTCGTGCGCCCATAACGTCGTTCGGCGCGACGACGTATTGCACGAAGTCGCTCCAACTCCACCTCATATTTGCAAAAATCTGGCAAAGGTCCACAATTAAACGTTGCCTCTTGGATAGCGGCCTTCATTATACCTTCTATGCTTTCAAGAGAACCTTCTTGGTTTCTCTCGCATTGCTTCTCTGCGGATGATCTGTACTTTGACCAGTCTATCCGTGATTGATTGATTGATTGATATGTGGGGTTTAACGTCCCAAACCCACTGTATGATTATGAGAGACGCCGTAGTGGAGGGCTCCGGAAATTTAGACCACCTGGGGTTCTTTAACGTGCACCCAAATCTGAGCACACGGGCCTACAACATTTCCGCCTCCATCGGAAATGCAGCCGCGCCGCAGCCGGGATTCGAACCCGCGCCCTGCGGGTCAGCAGCCGAGTACCTTAGCCACTAGACCACCGCGGCGGGGCGACCAGTCTATCTATCCGTGAAGTGGCGCAATTTGCGACTTGCTTAGCCCCTTGATTTTTACATAAGTGGGGATGTGGTCACTGCCATGCGTTTCATTGTCCGCAAACCACTGCACCTTGGTGTTCAGGCTACTTGACATAAAAGTTAGGTCAAAACAGCTACTATATGTCAGACCCCAAAAGTGGGAGCGCCGTCATTTAAACAATTAGTTGGTGGTCAAATGCAAAGGAGGACACATCTCTTCCCCGACGGTCCAAATTCTGGCTTCCCCACAGGGGGTGATGAGCGTTAAAATCACCGGTAATAATCCATGGCCCAGGTGTCGCTGATATAATGGCGCTTAATCTTGCTTGGTCGAAGCGGCCTGAAGGCGAAATATATACTGCCACTAGCGTGAAGTTCAGGTTCTTACGCTTAACTGTCAGGCACACGTATTGGTTGCTGTCGTCCGGTGTTACTGGATGCTCAATATATGTGAGTTCGCACCTGATGTAAACAATGACCTTACTGGTTTCGTTACGGGTTGCAGATCTGAAAGCCTCGCATTTAGAAAGTCGTAAAGCATTGTGAAGACGTGGTTCACAAATTACGATAATCGGAAACTGATTCTTGAAAACATATGGTCGAAAATCCGAAATGCGGGGTTTAAGACCTCGGGCATTCCATTGGAAAATTGATGCCTCTTTCACTGGTTTACGGAAGGGCTGCAGAGAAAGAGCCATGGTGCTTCTGTAGATTTGATAGCACCGGATTTAAAGCGTCCAGTATTTGAAGAGCGCTGTGGGCAGCCGGAGTCTGAATATTATTCAGGAGTACTCGAATTGTCTTCATGAGGGTCTTAATCACGTATATTATTTCGTTATCTTGACTGTCATGACTTACTCGCTCTGAAGTAGCTTTCAGTGGGCGATGCTGCCGCTCTACTGGCGGTGTCGCTGACGGCAGGGCTGGCCACGCGTCAGGGTCAATGTTTCTTGCGTCTTTCTGAGGATGCTTGTTGTTGGCACTTGTTGATGCTTGTGGTGGTGAGTGCGTGATATGGGATAGCGGTGTATCCCTGGCCTTGGCAGAGGATGTCCTAGGAGTTTTCCTATCGCGCGAACGCCGACGTCGCACTTTGGCAGCAGCCTCCCTGTGGGTAGAACCGTCTCTGACCATCTGCCTCAGCACTTGCATTTCCTTCTTCCCATTTGGGCACTGCTTTGGTGACGCCTCGTGAGGACCTTGGCAATTGCCGCATTTGCGATGTTCTGCCTGGCAGGCTTCCGTGTTGTGCGACTCCGAGCATCGGGAGCACACAGCAGAATTTGTGCAAACAGCACTCACGTGTTCTATTTTACAGCACTTCCGACACTAACGAGGTTTCGGCACGAACGGCCGTACTGTGTGTCGAAAATGACCAACTCTTACTTGAGTTGGGAGGCTGTCACCCTTAAAAACTAGTTTCACGAATCGTGAGTTCCCGAGACGGCGGGCTTGCAAGATTATAGTAGCTTCCGTCACTGGTTTAATTAGAGTGGGAAATCAATATCGCTGATAGAAGTGTCGACGTCGTAGATAACGCCTGCCCTAGAGTCTCGCCATCTGGTATGAAATTCAGGTTAAGGAAAGGCACAGTAGCGAAGCAGAAGGTTCAGTTCATCCCATGAGCAGCGTAATTTGTTCTTCCTTGGTCTATAGAAATGGCAAAGACAAGCTGCGTCAGCATGTATGAACGCTGAACCTCAAGGGGGTATGATCCCGAAGGGCACCGAGAAAAACGCCAGAGTGTGCATGGGTTTCTCTCTTTTTTTTCTGCCTACGTGGAGCTTGATAAAACACCGCCAAATGTTTATTTTCGTCACTATAGAGTAATGACAGTCGTTACCGTCCACACCGAAATTATTTTCGGATATTGCGATCGTAGTGATGGGAATACTGGTGGTACAATTGCTCCAAAGTGCCGCATTTCGTTAAAGTTGTGGCATTGACCCTACAAATGAGCCGCGCTGCTTCTTCAAAATATGGCCATATTCACACAGAACAGCAAGAACTGCCTTGGGTAACACCAGAGGCTAGAAATGCGAGAACTGTGCTCCATATTCCACCGCTACTTTTGTCACCACTCTATGTAAATAGAGCAATAATCGCCGCCTTATTCAAAGCCCGAGATAATCAAATCTTGTGGGCACTCGCGCATAATTTAGTATAAAGATCTGTCGCTGCTGTCGTTGGACAACTTTACATTTTGCTTGGCACCACATTTTTCAGGTTCGCTACGTATATGGCTCCTAAAATTCAGCAACTACGCACTCGTGCCATTGGCATGGCCTTCGTGTACGCGTAGCAACAATCATTATTGTGACATTTTTTCATCACCGCCCGCCACAGTTTCTGTTATGTGACGTTGCGGTATGTGCGAAGGATCGAGCAACACCGAGTGCGGCAGCCATAATAACGCGTTGGTTTGAACGGAAGTTTCTTGAGCAGCTTTTATCGCAAACCACTCACACGAATTTTCGGAGTAGGTAAGCTGCAGGTAAGTGCGAGAACCTTAGAAATATTAGTCAGCTAATCAAATCTAAAGTTTGTCACAGGAACAAGCATTGGGCTCTCTGAAAGTATCTAACTGGGCAAAATGAGTAACCAGTTTTTTTCTTTTTTTTTCAACAAGTGGTAACAACCGTGCCATTGGCGCATACAATTTCTAGGTGCGAGATGTTAGTCGCGTTGGTGAGTCATTTCGTACTATGTGCAAGGCATACGGGCTGCCACCTTTCTTTCATACGGCACATTATTTATAGGTATATTAGGCAAGCCGCATTTGCGATTAACGCTCAGGTTATCAGGATGGCCGAGCGGTCTAAGGCGCCAGATTTAAGCTCTGGTCCTCGTAAGATGGCGTGGGTTCGAACCCCACTTCTGAGAACTCTTTTTCTGCGTGTGCATCCAATAGGTTTCCTTGCTTCCATTAGGCCGTAAATTCAAATATCCGCACTTCACGGAATTCCTTTATAATTTCAAATATTTATTCGCAATTTATCGATATTGCAGATATTTGCAGCGTGTCAATAAACACTAGGTAAATTGTTGCCTGAGTTTGTTTTGAGCACTCATGTTATAGCAGGGGCTGCGCAAGGCTACATTAATGAAGTTGTGGCCAGAGTGCGTTTTTGTGTGTCCGTTTTTCAACCGACTACTTGCGGTTCGTTAGAAACAAGAAAAAAACTTTACAAAGATGTATGTGACACTTTGCTGCCCTTCCCACTGTACGGAGCGCTATATACAGCACGTATCGGTGATAACGTACTTAAACAAGTAAAGAAAATGCATATATCTCCAAGTGCAAGAACGTTCTTTTTTTTTAATTAAACACCGGAACACGTCTGTTTAGAACCTTCCTAGAGGAGCGTAGTTTTTTATGTGCCACGGAGATCTGACTGCCTAATCTGTAACAAAGCGGAAACAATTGACCAGGTTTTCCTACACTGTTGGCCCCGCCGCGGTGGTCTAGTGGCTATGGTTCTCGGCTGCTGACCCGCAGGTCGCGGGATCGAATCCCGGCTGCCGCGGTTCATTTTTGATGGAGGCGAAAATGCTGTAAGGCCCATGTGATGATATTTTAGTGCACGTTAAAAAACCTCAGGTGGTCGAAATTTCCGGAGCCCTAGAGCCCTCCACTACGGCGTCTCCTATAATCATATGGTGTTTTGGGACGTTAAACCCCACGTATCAATTAATCAATTCTACACTGTTGGGAGGGGTATATCTATGGGGGTGTTTAACAGAAGACAAATAAAAAAGAATTTCCGTTAGGCCCTCATGAAATCAGGTACTTAGCAAGAGAGAATGATGATGGATTACCCTTTGATTTAATCACGATGACTGCCTGCAAAGCATACGGCGCTCTCTAATGGCTGGATTTCACTGTGACACTGAAAGAAAATCTGCAAGGCAGTACTCTAAAGAAAGGGCGTCAACTTTACTCGAGGTAGTAAGAACAAATTAATGTGTTCCTTCATGGTTAGAAAGTGTAGAAACCCTGCTTACTATGAAGGAATTTTAAGGTGTGATGTGCTTAAGTAGTGTTTGGAGGCCGTAGTAATTGTTCTGTTATTGTTTTGTGCAGTGTAATATATATTTACTTCGTCATCCTGTGTGGGAAATTTACCTGAAAGTAAACGAAACAAAAAATTCAGGATGGCCGAGTGGTCGAAGGCGCAATTTAAGCTCTGGTCCTCGTAAGAGGGCGTGGGTTTGAACCCCACTTCTGACAAGCCTCTTTTTTTTTACGTGTACTTGCAATAGGTTCTCTCTCTTCCATTAGGAAGTAAATTCAAATATCTGCAATCCACAGAACTTTATTATAGTCCTAAATATTTATTCGCTGTTTGTGAATGTTGCAGATATTTACAGTGTGTCAAATAAACTAGGTAGACTGTTGCCCGAGTTTGTCGTGAGCACTCAAGTTATGACAGGGGCTGTGCTAGGCTACACGAAGGAAGTTGTGGCCAGAGTGCGGTTCTGAGGTGTCCGTTTTTCAACCGACTACTTGTGGGTTTGTTGGAAAGAAAAAAAAAACTCTACAAAGATTTATGTGACACTTCGCTCCCCGTCCCATGTAGAGAGCGCTTTATACAGCACGTAAAGTTCATAGTGTACTCAAACAAGTAAAGGAAATGCATGTAGCTCCAAGCGCAAAAACGTTTTTTTTTAAATTACACACACGGATCACTTACTCTTGGAACTTTCCTATAGAGGAGCGTGGTTTTCATATGCCACGGGGATATGACTGTCTAATCTGTAACAAACAGGAAACAATTGACCATGTTTTTCTACACTGTTGCGAAGAGGCATACCTTTACAATGTTTTACAGAGGACAACTAAGAAAGAATTCTGTTTGACCCTCATGGAATCTGGTACTTACCAACAAACAATGATGATGGATTACCTTTTGATTTAATCACGATGACAGCCTGCAAAGCATACGGCGCTCTCTAATGGCTGGATTTCACTGTGACACTGACGGGAGATCCGCAAGGCAGCATTTTAAAGAAAGCATATCAACGTTTCTCGGCGTAGTAAGAACAAATGAATGTGTTTTTTCATGGTTAGAAAGCGTAGAAGCTCTGCTTACTACGAAAGAATTTTAAGGTGTGATGTGCTTTAGCAGTGTTTGAGGGCCGTAGCTTAAATTAAGGACGAGCAGTGAGCAATGTAAAGGAAAATGGTAGGTTGAACCTTCAGAGACAAGAAAAGAGCAGAATGAATCAGGGAACAAACAGGGTTTAAGGATATCAGATGTAGTTTAAATCAAGAAGAGAAAATGGACATCGGCTGGGCATGTAGCGCGTAGACAGGATAACTGCTGGTCATTAAGGGCAACTAACTGGACTCCCAGAGAAGGCAAGCGGGTTAGGGGGAGACAGAAGGTTGGGTGGGCAGATGAGATTAAGAAGTTTGCGGGTATAAAATGGCAGCAGCAAGCACAGGACCGGGTTAACTGGCGGAACATGGGAGAGGCCTTTGTCCTGCAGTGGACGTAGTCAGGATGATGATGATGATGATGATGATGATGATGATGATGATGATGATGACGACGACGGCGGCGGCGGCGGCGGCCGTATCAATGTTTTGTTATGCTTGTTGTACATTGCAATATATTTGTCTCGTCATCCAGTGTGTGAAATTTCACCAGAAATAACAGAATTGTCAGGATGGCCGAGTGGTATAAGGTGACATATTTAAGCTCTGGTCCTCGTAAAAGAGCGTTGGTTCAAACCCCACTTCTGAAAACATTTTAGGGGCGAAGCTTGTTATGGCGTGGGTCTGTCCATGCCTTGTATGTATGTATGTATGTATGTATGTATGTATGTATGTATGTATGTATGTATGTATGTATGTATGTATGTATGTATGTATGTATGTATGTATGTAACAACCGGTGGCACATACCCGCTCTAGAGCGGGTTACGAGACGGGCGATGACGGTACTTGGAGTGTTCACTAGATGAACGCACGGACGGATGCATGGACGAACGGACAGACAGACTAGCAGACGAACGGCCGGATGGATGGATATGGATGGATGCGTGGACGTACGGAAGGATGGACGCACGAACGGACGGACAGATGGATGGACGTACTCACGGACTGACGTATGCACAGACGGATGGGCGCATGTATTGACGCACGGATGGTCACACGGATGGACGGAAGCATGGACGGATGCATGGACGAACGGACAGACAGACTAGCAGACGAACGGCCGGATGGATGGATGGATGGACGCGAGGACGTACGGAAGGATGGACGCATGAACGGACGGACAGATGGATGGACGTACTCACGGACTGACGTATGCACAGACGGATGGGCGCATGTATTGACGCACGGATGGTCACACGGATGGACGGAAGCACGGACGGGCTGATGGAGACTTCGCCCCACTCATCATCATTCACTCCATGGATATGCTGTGATTTTTTTTGCGATTGGCTTATCTGGTAAGCCCTTGATATGCTGCCAGCTCCTTAGTTTACACAAAAATATGTATCAAGTTAGTAACAATTGACTCAAGGAGTAAAAAAAAAACGCAGCCAGTACAGCTTGCCATTGAATCTTTCACATGAAATTGATCTGCACAAATCATGAAATTCTCTGTATTGTATTTAGATTTAGTTCATGAGAATGGTTCAAAAGCACACTTTTTAAACTATTTTTCTGCCCTCTGCTGCACTGTAAATAATAAATATGTCCTTGGTATAACACAACAGAACTTTAAAAACAGTATGTTTATAAAGAGTGTGCCAAATCAAGTATATGCAACACAATATAAAAGTAAGTGTATATAGGCTTCAAAAACATCTTGACACTATTTACCTGAGCCAATTACTTGTCCTGTAATATTTCAGTTCTCTCTGAAAACATAGTAATAAGGGCTGCAGCGCGAGCACGAATGTGCTAGAAGAAACAGATAAAATTCGAGGCACGGAAGGCAAAGAGGACAACACGAGTCTTGTCCTCTTTGCCTTTCGTGCCTCGAATTTCGTCTGTTTCTTCTAGCACATTCGTGCTCGGGCTGCAGCCCTTAATACTATGAATTCAAACCAACTAGCCCAAATCGCCATTCTTCTTCTCTCTGAAAAGAATAAGAGTTTTACAATTTAGTATACAAATGTTGGCACTATTGCAACCAATCATGTAAACCATTTTACTATGTCTAAGCTAGTAATGACCAAAGCACATAGACTTGAGAGTGTGCAAAAAAGGCACACCTTTTGCGAGTGTAAAAGCTTCTGCTGAAATAAATTGTAAGGTTTCTTTCCAATGAAAAAAAAATAATTGATTCTACTTCAGTCAAAATATTAAGGTATCGACTGTGTTTCCAAGTGAAAAAATGAATTGATTCTATTTCATGAACAATATCAAGGTATTAACTCTGTTCTTTTTAAGTTTGAAGTGACATCAAATATATTGAGTAGCTCTCACCCTGCAAACTTCAAACAGAACTGAAGAGAAACTACATAACTTTGTAATGAAGCTTCACCTTAAAAGAATCAACTACCTTCATGATAAGTGCCCCACTACGGTTTAAATGTTTTTTTTTACTTTTCCAATCTTTGACCAGCAGTATTTAAATGGTAATAACACCAGCCACATAATCTGCAGAGGATTTAATAAACGCCATGGTCTTCGTATTTCTTTTTTATCATCCATGCGTCTAAACTTTGCTGCAAATACTCAACGGCAGGTAGCACCACATTTTCACTTGAACCTTGAATAGCAGGCATTGTCATTTTAATACAGCTGTATTGGTTCATGACAAAAACATATCCTTTTTTCTGATTTCAATAGATTTTTCTTAATTGTGGTGTTTTTGCCACATCCAAATCTTATCGCACAGGTAATAAGTTCTTGTATGTATTGGTGTCACTTACTAATGTTGCATAAGCACACTATTCAAACTGTCACAAGATATCTGCATGTGGTCAAATGCACCCTAATACGGTTTAAATCTCTCATTTACTCATGCAGGCTAGTACTAGATAGCAATCTAATGAAGTAAGCACGGACGAAATTGATATGTTGCCTAAATGTTACTCATGCCTGTGCAGCTAGTACTCACCACTTGGACGCATTGCTTCAAGGTATATTTTCTTCGTTCAGCGAACTGGGAGCGCAGAGAAAACACAAAGGACGAAGCGAGGAACCACACAACACGAGCGCTCAACTATCAACTGATTTATTTTCCACATCGGAAGGACATATATAACACAAAATGCGCATGTCAAAAAAGATTATGACGAAATCAAGGGCAGCATGCGAAGCGTGTAATCAAGGCACTTGTCTAAGGGTTATCTAGGTAGCTGAATTCACAGTCAAGTAGTGAGAAGGAAGGATGACTTATACATTGGTCCGTATTCCTGGAAATGTGATAGGCTTCAGAAATTTCGCGCGTAGTTTGATGAGGATGCCGGAACAGAACAATTGTATTCTCAAACAGAGGTTGGCACTTGCACGAAACGCAATGTGACGCTAAATGGGAGTAAGGTGTATTTTTCAACGAGCTTCTGTGTTCCCTGAGACGCACGTTCACACATCGGCCGGTCTGGCCAATGTACATACGTCCACAAGAAAGGGGTATCTTATATACTACTCCGGTGATGCACTTAACAAACTTAGTTACGTGCTTCTGGAGGCATCCTCTACCTTTAGATGCATTATGTGCCCTCCTGTGCACCATTGAACATATACTGGCCAATTTATTGGGTGCCGAGAAAACCACGCGCGTGGTTTTCTCGGCACCCAAACCACGCGCGTGGTTTTCTCGGCACCCAATAAATTGGCCAGTATATGTTCAATGGTGCACAGGAGGGCACATAATGCATCTAAAGGTAGAGGATGCCTCCAGAAGCACGTAACTAAGTTTGTTAAGTGCATCACCGGAGTAGTATATAAGATACCCCTTTCTTGTGGACGTATGTACATTGGCCAGACCGGCCGATGTGTGAACGTGCGTCTCAGGGAACACAGAAGCTCGTTGAAAAATACACCTTACTCCCATTTAGCGTCACATTGCGTTTCGTGCAAGTGCCAACCTCTGTTTGAGAATACAATTGTTCTGTTCCGGCATCCTCATCAAACTACGCGCGAAATTTCTGAAGCCTATCACATTTCCAGGAATACGGACCAATGTATAAGTCATCCTTCCTTCTCACTACTTGACTGTGAATTCAGCTACCTAGATAACCCTTAGACAAGTGCCTTGATTACACGCTTCGCATGCTGCCCTTGATTTCGTCATAATCTTTTTTGACATGCGCATTTTGTGTTTATATATGTCCTTCCGATGTGGAAAATAAATCAGTTGATAGTTGAGCGCTCGTGTTGTGTGGTTCCTCGCTTCGTCCTTTGTGTTTTCTCTGCGCTCCCAGTTCGCTGAACGAAGAAAATGAATTACCAACTGGCCCACATTTTGATCCTTCTTCAAGGTATAAACACGGGCAAGCACAGAGTCCAGCAACCACATCAAAAAGTTTTTATCTCTTAATATAAAAAGCGATTTGTTGTTTTTGTTGTTGTTGTTGTTGTTGTTTTAACTGTTTTGCTGTGGAGAGGTTGAGGAGCCTATTGCCTCGGCTACTCCATATCAAGAGTTCTGCAGCGAAAAATAAAATAATAATACAGAACGGTACCCAAAAATTAACAATATGGAAAAGGGAAAAAAAACACATAATAGCACACTGAAACCAGTTCAAATAACATGTCTATACACAGTTTTCTTCACGCAGTTCACACAGTCATAAACTACTTTCACGCACACCTTACTACTGTAATGCCAGTATATACATGACCACAGTTTACATAATACTCATTTCTGGCTGTCAGTCATAGGCGCTTGTCCAGTCCAGTCTCCACTAAAAAGTCTGTCAGGAAGATTATTGCCTTTTTCTGAAGATGCATCTCAGGCCATGGTCCAAGTAGTTTCTTTATTGTGAGGGGCCGTCTGTCCAAACTTGCTAATTTGTTCTTTACTTTTTCTCTTTCTTTCGCGTATTTAATGCACTCCAAAAGAATATGGCGAACATTTTCTTCTGCATGACCACAATGGCATTCCGGTGAGTTGGATCGATGTATCTTGTGCAGGAAGCTGTTTGATTTGATTTGATGACTTTCTTTGACAGTAACCACTGAAGGTTAATACTAAATGTGTTATTTACCATAGTTTGTTACTAGGACCACCTCTATGCTGAATTTACAACCAAACATGTACAAAAACCCACAACTTTTTAACTTATTCACCAGCTATAAAAATTATTTCCCGCTGTACACATATATCGAATTACTCTTTGCCTACAGAAAGAAACTCTGATAATCAGCTAGTACTAAAAATCATATTTCACTAAATGTTATCTCTCTATTAAAAAATCCCCGATATGAACCATATTCTTCATGTACTGAAAATTCTACGATTGTTCTACACAGGAAATTTTGTACTAACCGAATTGGAGATTAAACGATTTCTAAAAATATTTCCTAAGGTTTTACGTCCCAAAATCACGCTATCATTATGAAGAGCGCCGTGGTGGAGGGGCCCGGAAATTTTTACCATGTGGTCATCTTTATAGTGCACTGAAAGAGCACAGTACATGGGCCTCAACCACTACCCGTCCATCACAACGCGACTACCACGGCCGGCATCGAACACGTGGCCTTCGGGTCAGCAGCCGACCACCGTAACCACTATACCACCGCGGCAGACGAAGCACAGGTTCTTTTTATTATTTTTAGAACGCGTTTTACGAGTCGTGGTTTCTAGCTTTCGGAAAGAATTCACACGCTGTTTTAGATTTCTTGAGTCAAAAGGTCTCTCTCGCTGTTCGCACCTCGGTGCTACCTGCCACCAGCCACATTTGATTAGACAACGTGGAGGATATAACTTCGGCCCGACGGGGAGAACACACCGATAGGCTGCAGTGCGCCAAGAAGTCACGGTAGATATCGTCTCGTCTTACGGTGCGGCGGCGCACCGGCACCGTAAACAGAGGCCCACCTAACGCCGCCCGCAAAAGGGAGGCGCACACATTACACGGCTGCACTACGGTGCTGACAAGCCCGAACACTGTCGGCATAGAGTAATGCAACTGCTGCGGTCAAGCAATCAAAGCGCAATGAAAACGTCATGCTCGAAATGCAAACACGACCAACACAATTTTCGACTTCTGGCTACCCGCGGGCTGCCAGAGCCAGCCAGAGCACGCTCGTTTTTCTCGGGTTGCTCCGCCCCCCCCCCCCCCCTCGCGGTGCACTTCCGGTTGGCGTTCGTTTTTCTTGTGTTTGGACGTTCTGGCGACCCGCGGGGAGCCCGAGGGTCGCCAGACGCTTCCAGGATAATTTAGTCGCGGAAGCTTTCTGGAAGGTTTTGGGTAGGTTTCGGGCTAGCAGACGCCGAAAAGGTACGATGCGTGCTCGGTGCCATCTTTGTGAGGACTCGACGGATTGCAATGTGGGCACTTGAGGACTGCGCCTTCGCTTGTCATTACGCGTGGCGTTATCTCCTAAAGCCTGTTCCGCCTTGCGAGATGAGGCGATTACGAGTGGCGGCGAGTGTTTGAAGCTACTGTTCATCGCATCTGTTATGTTTCCCGTGAAGCTTCCTCCTGTGAACAACGCGGTGAACTGTTGCCTGCCGACTGCGTCGTGCACATGCCTTAAACGTTATGTACGTAGTACACGTTCGTACGCATGCATGAAGACAACTTTGGAGTTAATTTTTTTTTCGTAGTAGTCGTTTGTGAAGCTGTGCCTGCTTTCTGTGCACTTAGCGAAGACGACTGTGATCGAAACAGCTCGCTCCGTCGTATGTTTGCGTACGTGAACCTCTTAGAGCCTCTGTCCTGACTACTCGATTGATCTTCGATGGTGATAGAAGGCCCTAGATCGCGACTGTTGGTGATGCTCGCTGGTCGCGAATGGCGTGCGAACCCACTTCCATCTATGAGCCAGCATACGTGGTATCATATTATACGATACGGTGCGAGAAAAAAAAAATCGGAGAATGGATTCAGAAATGTATACACTCTTTCGTGGCCCGTTTCATCGTTGGCTTTGTCTTTTTTTCACCTCATCGTAGCAATGCCGCGCAGTACGTACTATGACCTAGTAGCTCGAATCAAATCTGACATACATGACATTCATTAAGTGCCACTTAGGACTGAAAATCAGGCCAAGGCAAGTTCAAAATATAGGTCGAGAACGTGTCATGCAAATGTTTATTTTAATACGACGCGCACTCGGGGTACCGATACGTGCGCATATCATAAACTTTAGACAAAATGTAAGTTGGTCAACGTGTTTTTGCGATGTATGATACGAAATAGCTGAGCAGGTATATATCTTCAAGCTCTTTTGGGCACACGATTCCTTTTGTGTGGCTTCGTGTTGTGCAGTGACTGCTACATGTACTAATAGAGACTTGAGCTTGTCAAGCCGTCACTGTCACGGCAACTCACCTTGCATCGTTCTGAAGGCAGCGTGCGCCAACTGGCTCTTAAGTTCGCAGACGCGGCAAGTGATCGTGCGAGCGTACGAAGTCGTACCCCAAATGCGTACGCTCGGGGATAGTATTTCCAAGCGGATACGTATTTCCAAGCGGACAACGCAGAAAAAAAGCAACATACACGCGGCGCATTGTTTCGTTTACTGCCATGACGGTAGGGTTTGTTTACGTTTACGCTGACATGGAGGAGCCCTAATGGCGTAAATAAGAACGAAATAGACTTTATAATGACTGCACACCCAGTAGTCGTGCAGGATGTGGAAGTGGTTGGCAAGGTAAGATGCAGTGACCATAGAATGGTACGGGCTCGAATCCGCCTAGACTTGAAGAAGGAACGACAGAAACTGATACGCAAGAAGCAAATCAATGAGCTAGCACTGAGAGGGAAAGTACAGGAATTCAGAGTGTCACTGCAGAACAGGTACTCTGCTCTTAGCGAGGAAACCAACCTTAGCGTAGATACAATGAATGATAATCTGACGAGTATCATCACGGAGTGTGCAGTGGAAGTTGCAGGCAGGGTAGCTAGACAGGACACCGGCAAGCTTTCCCAGGAAACGAAGAACCTAATTAAGAAGCGTCAAATTATGAAAGTGTCAAGTACAACAGACAAAATAGAACTGGCAGAGCTTTCGAAGCTGATTAATAGACGTAAAGCATGCGATGTAAGAAGGTATAACATGGAGAGAATTGAGCACGCTCTGAAAAACGGAGGAAGCGTCAAAGCAGTGAAGAGGAAACTTGGGATAGGCAAAAGGCGGATGTATGCACTAAGGGACAAAGAAGGCAAATTAACTACCAATATGGATAGGATAGTTAAAATAGAGGAGGAGTTTTACAGAGATCTGTACAGTAGCCGAGACAACCACGACCTTAATGCTATAAGAACTAGCAGTAACCCAGACGACACCCCCCGGTAATGATACAAGAAGTCAGAAAAGCTTTGGAGAGCATGCACAAAGGCAAAGCTGCTGGTGAGGATCAAGTAACATCAGATCTGTTTACTAGGGCAGGTAATAACCGCAGAGCCTAACCACGAGATTGAAGTAACTAGAAGAATAGAATGGTGGTGGAGCACCATTCGGCAGGCACTCTCAAATTATGACAAGTAGATTGCCACTGTCCCTCAAGAGGGAAGGTAATATAACAGCTGTATCTTGCCGGTACTTAGCTACGGAGCAGAAACCTGGAGACTCACAAAGAGGGTTCAACTTAAATTGAGGACGACGCAGCGAGCAATGGAAAGAAAAATGGTAGGTTTACCTTAAGAGACAAGAAGAGAGCGAGTGGATTAGGGGACAAACGGGAGTTAAGGATATCATTAGCTGCAATAAAGAAGAGGAAATGGACATGGGCCGGGCATGTAGCACGTAGACAGGATAACCGCTGGTCATAAGGGTCACCAACTGGATTCCCAGAGAAGGGAAGCGG
>WOVY01012988.1:0-115699 GCA_013436015.1 Rhipicephalus annulatus
TTTTTTCTTTCTTTCTTTCTTAGGTGCTCGAACTCTGTGGCGGGACATCACCTACCTCGTGAAAAGCGAAATTTTATTTACTTGTAATACGTTTCTTGGTTTCGTGTTTCCATGCGGTAGCAGTTGCGACTGGTTGAAATCGGTGCTTTCTTTGGCAGTGGACACTGAACAACTGCAGTTGCGCGCCTTTTGTCGACGGCAGTGATTGGCGCTTTCCCTTCCTCCTCGCCACGGCCGATGATTTCCGTGCCTCTCTCTCTCTCTCTCACAATGTTTGGTGCGCCGCGCGGCAGCGGGCCACAAAAGAGCTGCCAAAAGAAAAGGAGCGCAGATGAATGGTTCCGCGGGTAAATTGCGGTTTACTGCTTCCCCAGTGCTTCTGCCTTGGGTGTCGAAAGGCGTGGCCTCAAGAGCTGACGGCTCGCGAAACAGTCTGCGCTTTTGAAAAGCAAGCGGCGTCTACGGTTGACGGGGGCCCGAAGCGCCGGGTCGACAGAGGTCTTCCATTGATTAGCTCCCCACGGTGGTAATAATACAACAGATGCTGACCTCATCGATTTTCTTTTTTCTGCGGCTCTTCATAATCCGTTTGATTTCTTGGTTGCATGGGGCGTTGTTCTCTGGGGCTATGGTTTATAACGGTCCATTTCACCTTCTGCTTTTTTTTTTCATAGCACCAGCATTGCAATGTTACAATACAGATCAGTCACTGCACCAGTGGGAACTACGTAGAATGCCTATGCGGCGGTGCCGTTGTGGCTAATCAAAATCGGGCATTCGATTCCTTTCTCATCTAGAACTAAACGTTGAAAGATCACATAAAACCTTAGTGTAAGGCTATTGAAAATGCTACAACTGTTGTTCTGTTTGCGTATAGGCCAGGCGGAGTACGTGTGTTATGTGCATTTAGTGATCTAGAAAATGCTGCATTGACGTTCTCTAAAGCGCATCTAATAGGTGCCCGTGTCACAAATGTTGTCTCTGTGCTGGTATTGGTCGCAACCCAGGCGCAACCACGGGGACGCTAAAGAGAAACAATGAATCAAGTTCACTTCTTCGTTAACTTGTTATTTGACCTCTGCTGCTGTGAATTTGGTCGTCGTATATTCATTAGCAGATCTGAAATTGAATACAAAAATTTTATTACTTAATTTCCTGCCGAAATCTCTCGGAGTCAAGCATTTCAAATTATTTTTGTTCGTAAATTAACCACGTTCACTCAACAAAACTTCCTGACTCTCCCTCAGACGAAACGTATACCTCGTTTTCACGGATTAGGAACTGTGCAAATAGAATTAGTACAAGTCCATGACGTCACGGCGAATGGTTGCAGGAACTTCAAATTGTCACCTCTTGCATTGTGTGTGCGCACGGTAACGAAGCGTCATTTCGCGGCAATGGCTGTGTTTCTCGTACTCTAGAAGGGTATAACTCATGGATACGAGAAAAATCAGTTTTATCGTCACCATCATAATAGTCATTTTGAGCATAGGTGTGCTCACGAGGGGGGGGGGGGCAAGGGGCGACCACTTTTCCCTAGTCACCTAACAGGGGGATTGCAAGTCATCCCCACATTGACATATAGGGAGGGGGGCACTGCGACGAATCCGAAGGAAAACCTGTGCTTGATTCTCAGCTTGTTTCATTCCGCTACAGGAAAAAGGCTTCTCCCAGTGATCTCCAGTTTACCCTATACCCTGTGCAAGCTGATTCCATTTTATCCCTACGAACTTCTTGATTTCATCGTCGACGGCACTTCCCATTTCCTGGTAATAGGGGTGAGCGAATATTCGAGAAATTCGAATAGGGTGTCGAAGAGCGCTTTATTGGAATCGAATTAGGCATCATAAATACCTAATATTTCTCGTATATATCTCCCGCAGAATATGCTGCGATGACAAAAACCTAAAAGTAACGAAACGTTGAAACAGAAAGCATAACGTTCATCCTTCTAATCATCGAAATATAGATGAATACGCCCAAGGTTTGGCGGTACTACCGGAGCTATACACTGATTGTAGGATGAAAGTGTTTTCTCTTAAAACACCGGAGTCACGAAGCGACAGAGTCTTCAATCTATACTGTCTTCATCATGACATTTGGGAGGATCGGCTTGTGAAAATTATTTCATATTTCCATATTAGTGTTTACGTAAAAGCTGTTTGACAAAGTAACACGTTGTATTTCACTGACCAGTTACAAAATATTTCCAAATCTTTAGTTATATACTAGCTTTCCCGGGTTGGCAAAACACTGGTCTTTCTTTCTCATCTAAAAGTAATAGCAATCTTTCTTTGTTAAAGCTAGTGAACATCTCTTTCAAATAAAATGTTGTGGAATGGTTCTTATGTTTTCAATATGGTTACATTATCATCAGGGCTGTTTTGAAAATGTTTCCTTAACCATACAAAAAGTATTCCAATAGTACTCGATTCGGTGTCATCGCCATTCGATTCTAAGATTCACTATTCGTACACCCCAGCTACTAACCATTCTACTGTTCTTACTCTGCATGCACTGGTTATCTATCCTACGCGTTGCATGGCCAGCCCAGGTCAATAGCGAAACAGAAAAGGGAATCCATCATGCTTTATAACTTTTATTTATTTCTCCATATAAAGTCAAGTAGTAAGTGCGAGACATTTGTAAAAAAACAAATGCTCGACGATTTAGAGTACGAAAAGTTTACATCGAGTATCATATTCACTACCACCATTACGAAAAAACGTTGTATTGCTGTAACTCTGTTAATGCATACAAAGAAAACTAGTTTCCAACTTTTGATAGACAATATCTCAGAACCAATTGAAATCAATATTACTATAACTGCTCTATCAGAAAACACAGCGCCGAAGGCATGCCACTGTAACTTAAAATTTCGTTCCTTTTTTGTATGTCGATGGAGAAAGCCCAAAGGGCTTGTTTGATATTGAAATACTCTGGGACGAGCGGGCTGACGGTACCGGGAGGCGCGCTTCTTGAAAATTATGGACCTTTTTGCCGAAGGGAACCCTGATTGGATGCGAAGCAGCAGCGGTGCGCACGGCGTTGGCCCGGTTGAAACGAGTGCCAACGCGGGTGCGGGAAGAACGGTTTCAAGTGAAACTCGGGGTAAAACGTTTTGTTTGAAAACGCAAGATACAGTACGGTTGGGTTTCGTATAAGTTTCATCGCAGATAAACAAGCCGAAAGAGTGTGTTACTCGACATTCTTTTCGAGTGTTGTGGGCACGAGGAGAGGGTTGAAGCGAGTGAGAAGGCGTGTTGTGAGCAGGCGGAGGAGCCGGCAGCTGCGGCACTGGCGCGAGTGTGCTGTTGGTAGGAAGAGAGTGACGTCAGTGCGCACTACTGAGAAGAGCGTGTGAGGGGAGCGTGACGTCTACGCACAGCTGTAGCGTAACCTACTTAACAGAACACCACTCCGACACCTGCTGCGATGGAACGGTTTACGGCAGCGTTCGTACGGACACACGTACGTACGGCGTTAAACGCGTGAGTCAAAGAGCTGCTTCGCATCTAATAAGCGTTCCGTATTCAGTTTTATAAACGGAAAGTCAGTGCTGCGTTAGGGGCCCGCTTGTGTCTTACAGTGTAACAGCACACTTTGAGAATGGTTTTCTTACACCGTGTGTCCAACGCAGGCTGTATAAGGTCTAGCGCAAGGAACGCTAACAAATTTCGGAGTCGCCATTTTCCACCTATAATAAGCGTAATCTGGCTCATTTTTTTGCTGAGTCCTTGTAGAATTTTACAGTTGTTTGACGCATTTCATGGAGCTTACTTACATTTTATCAGCAAACATCATTATTTTGATTATCATCACGTTCTTTAATGCGCGTTTGTCGTTCACTAACGGCGTGTTTCTCAATGACTTTGCGTAGTTGAGTGCACAGGCGTGTTGCAGGGTTCTCCATCATGGGGAGTGAATGTTTGTCGCAGTGGCCCCCCCTCGTCCTAAGTCAATGCATGGGACAGGTTTCACGCACTCACTGACCTTCCTTCCCATGCACACGCCTATGACTGAGTGTTGAAGTCAAGCATACGGTGGGAAAATCATTAAGCAACGCTAATCGTGTGCTGGCTAGCGTGCCTTCAACCAAATGGAGACTCTCCGGAGGCAATATTGATAGGTAGTTGTGTGCTTTCATTCAAAGTGGCGCATACTTTCGCAGCACAAAACAATTCACTGATTTTTAAAGCTTTCCTTCAAACTTGAGTGATATTTTTTAAATCATAATTTAAGATATTTTCGAGAATGAGCAAAGTCATCATGTTTCCTTTTCTATTGGGCTTCTTTTCTTGTGATTTATTGATATGTGCGGTTAACGCCCCAATACCACCGTATGATTATGAGAGACAACCGTAGTAGAGGGCTCCGGAAGTTTTCAACCACCTTGGGTTCTTTAACGTACACCCACATCTGAGCACACGAGCCTACAGCATTTTCGCCTCCATTGAAAATGCAGCCACCGCAGCCGGGATTTGATCCTGCGACTCAGCAGCCGATACCTTAGGTGCACTATAGACCACCGCAGCAGGGCTTCTTTTGTTGTGAGTATATTAGCTTGTTTGCTCGGTAGTATCTGAAAACACTGACCACAACAGACGTTTTTCATCATTCTGAAGCTATAGCTTTCCTGCTGGGCAGTTCGTCCAGCCAATTACAGTTAGCAGCAGTTTGCAAAGGCCTATACGACGCGGGAAGGGTAGACTCGGCTCTTTTGATATAAACATGCATAATAGACAAGCCGCAGACGTGTAATCTCGTTTCCACTTGAATAACGACGGGCGCTGCTATTAATTGGGCGAATATGCAGCACTTGGGAGCGCACATGAAGAGGGTCTATCGGGAAAATGAAAACACAGCGTTAAGACACAGTGCGTCGTTGTGGCCCGCGCGCCACCCGTGTCGCCTCGTCGGTGATGCAGGACGCCTTTGGGGACCGACGCTATAGTTTTCGATTTTAGGGTCTTGGGTGAGCGCGAAACGCAAGACGTGTGTCTTGAGTTCTGGCCATGCCCACTGGTGGATCGTAAATTTCTTGGTTTTCGATTCTAAAGCTTTCTTAATGTTTCTATAGATGAGCGTTCACGCTTGTGCGTGCGTGCGTGTTTGTCTCGGTGTAAAAGCGCACATCGTAACACAAAACAGTGGGCACACAAGAAGATTAGTCAACATTCGCGCACCAAAATAACTTCAGTGGGATCTAACTTAATTCCTTTCTCAGACGACCCAAGCGCTACTGTCGATTGTTTCCCGCGTCTAAAGAAGTGCTCCCGCCCATGAACCGGAATTAATCAATGGGCGAGACAGTTAGCTAGAACACAACAGACTGTCGAGTCACAGGCCGAAACATCGGAATAGGCACCGTCAGCGTGATGACGGCGGTTGCATAGCGATTCATAGGGGTGAAGCTTCTTATAAGGCGTGGGTCGGTCGTCACCTGTATGTATGCATGTATGTAACCACCTCACAGAATATCCACGGAGTGAAGGATGAGTGGGGCGAACCATCGGAGGGTTTTATTGGCAAACCTTGAATCATCCGCTGACGGCGTCCATCCGTCTGTCTGTCCATCTGTCTGTCTGTCGCACGTACGGACGAACGCATGCAGGGATGGATGGATGGATGAAAGTGCAGACGAACTGACGGACGCTTCGCCCCTCTCGTCATCATTCACTTCGTAGATATGCTGTGATTTTTAGAGCAAAACGACACCACAAGAAAGAAGACAGGACAAGCGCTTCTTTGAGAGCATTAAAAGGAATATGGATCCACACTACTAAGCCCGCCATGCTTTGTGTTTACAAGAGATTGCAAATACAAATTGTGGTCCCCATCACATCTATATAGGTGCGAAGCACCTTAGGTACTCTAGGTTTATTTGCCCGTCGTCCCAGTGTGCCACGTGGTCATGGTCCATAATAAAGTTAACTTCGTGCGATGACGTCATCCTATCAAGGCATCATGACGACACAAGGTCGACAACATTTGTGACGCAATCATGCACGTGAACACGGCGTGCCGCAGTACCTTGGGGTTGTTGCGAAGCGCACCTCCGACGACGTTACGAAGGGCGCCTCGAAATCTCACCGCTGCAACCACTGTTTCGAAAGACGGCGACGCCAACACGGTCCCGAAGGCGCCACTGCTTCGAATTCCACCGGTAAGGTCACCAGCCGTTTGGTAGCTTAGGTTTCTCAGCTCGCGACTGCTTCTGCGCAGAGCTGATAGACGAGCGGACGAGACGACGGTGAGTTAAACAAGGTTTATGTACAGCATATTTACAGAGACGTTACGAATTCGGCACTGGGGCCGACAGAGACGCGAAGAGCCGAGCTCTTCTCTCTAACACATAGCTCTACTCTCAAATGGGTCTGCTCCTAACACACAGCTCAACTCTCTATCACATAGCTCTCTTCTCTGATACACATGTCTGCTAACACATAGCTCAACTGCGACACACATGTCTGCTCTCACATGGGACTGCTAACACATAGCTCAACTCTGACACACAGCTCAACTGTGACACACTTGTCTGCTCCCACACAGGTCTGCAAACACATAGCTTAACTCTGACACACAGCTCAACTCTCTGTCACATAGCTCTCTTCTCTGACACACATGTCTGCTCTCCAACAGGTCGGGTAATACATAGCTCAACTGCGACACGCATGTCTGCTCTCCAACAAATCTGCTAACACACAGGTCAACTCTCTATCACATAGCTCTCTTCTCTACCACACAGCTCAACTCTCTATCACATAGTTCTATTCTCTACCACACAGCTCAACTGCGACACACATGTCTGCTCTCACATAGGACTGCTGCTCGTGACGCCCCGCAGGGCTTCTTTTATATGCACCGGGTGGATTCTTTGAATAACAAAATGTCCAACCAGAAGCGCCGCTGGTCGTGAGGCCAGACTCCTCCAATGGGGTCGCCGCTGGGCCGCGTCCTTCTTTCTCATCGAATCTGGAGAGGCCGCGCTGCAGGTGGGCTGCACCCAAGGACGAGTGACGTCGCAAGGCATTGCGTCAGACCCGCCAGACAGGAAGACGCCGGTTGTTTACCTCGACGGGCTCGCGGGTTGAGGTGACTCACTGCACGTGCGCGCCAGAAAGGCACCGTCGCGTGATGACGCCGTCGAGTTGTTGATCGCGTCAGGCGGGCTCGCGTGCTGGCCTTGACACAGATTTCCTTTTTCCGCGGCATGGACGTTTGCTGCGGACTCGCAGGCATAACAAGGGTGTAGGTGTTCCGGCGTCTAATCTCGCCACGGTGTGTGATGCATGTCGTCACGGTTCATCATAAAAGCTAGTATGCGCCACGGAAACGGGCTAAGTCCCACTACTTCCTACCGGTTTACTGAAATAACGAATGCAACAATTAGCACAACAAATAGCCGACGATGGTAGTAGAGCTCACTGTTCCCTATTATGTGCCATTGCGAATTGAAACCGGGCACGTATAGGGAAGAAGTGAAACACTGCACGGTTTCCCTCCTCAAATGTTCCTGTGATATATATATATATATATATATATATATATATATATATATATATATATATATATATATATATATATATAAGGCTTATATGCAGAAGAATAACTTCGGTTGCCGCAAGGTTATAAATATGAAAGTAGATGCGCTTTCACATAACAACTGTTTATTGTGCCGACGTTTCGACAGGAACCCTGTCTTTTTCAAGGCATAATACTATTTACACATGTTCCGTGCCTTTTTATATCCTGTCGAGACAGGAGGGGAGGAGTCCAAATGAGAAAGAGAGAGAGAAAAAAAGAGGAAGGAAGAAACAGCGAAACGGGAGGACAAACAATAAATAAAATATAGAAAATCTAGGAGAAGAAGCAAGACCGACATGGCGTAATTAGAAAGGGGCAGCTTTTCAACAGAGTAGGGCAGAGGTAGATGAGGAGTGTCATCATTGTCAACAATACCTCCCCCGCACCCACACTTCCCCAAGTGGGGCAGGGGGAGCCGCCGTTTTTGTATTTCACCTTTCCGTGTAGTCCGCTGGCGGCTCGTTCCTCTTTGAAGTGTATGACAAGTTAATGGGGAGGGCTTAAGCGCTTTAAGTGCATGCTGGTGGCATCGGGAGTAGCGAAAAAGCCGGTGAATGAGGCACTGCCATCGATATTCATTATATGCATTGGTTCCTTGTCAGTGAAGGAACAGAATGTGCGTTAAAGGATTAACGAAAAAAAAAAAGAAGAACAGGGGGGGGGGGGAGAGAGACTGTACCACTCCGGGATAGTCACCACACAGTTGAGGCGCACTGGGAAGATATGCGCGCATGTAGGAAAAAGTTAACGAAACCACCTAGCTGTCAGCTCCTTGTCAGTGAAGGAACAGAATGTGCGTTGAAGCTTGACGAAGAAAAAAAGAAAAAAAGCAAAAAAAAGGGGGGGGGGGACCGTACGACCTCCGGGACCACTTATCTGTGCGTTCCGGCTGTGCTTGATGAGGCAAATCGTTTCTATGTTGTCAGATGCATAGGCCAAAAGCTTCGTTAGCGGGTAATATTATTGTCGTAATGAAACCGGACTGATTAGAGAGAAGCGTTTGCGTCTTTTAGCGGTCGTAACGCAGACAGAGTGCCTGGGTGTTCATTATTCCGTATTTTATCGTGTTAAATTTGTAGATAAAATAAGATTCCCGTTGTTCCCGTTCTCTGATTGTTCGAAAGTTGTTTTCTAGTAGTGTAACCCTGATGTCATCAAGCTGTGGTCTTTTAATGTGCAGTGTTTGAAAGTGGAAGGCCTGGAAGAGATCGTACATGTGCCCGATGGTTGTTGAAATCTAATTCTAAACGGAGTGTCTGTCTGGCCCACGTATTGCTTGTTACATACCCCACATTCCAGAGGTATATGACATTGTCTGAGTCACAGTCTAGTGCACCTCTTATCCTGTGCTTAAAATCCGAGTGGGTGCTTTTCGCCACTGTCGTTGTCTGCATGTGTTTGCATACCCTGCATCTGCTTTTTCCGCAAGGTTGACACCCAATTTGAGGTTTCACACCTATCTTTGAATTTATTAAATGATCCTTTATATTTTTCGGGCCTTCTGTATACAACACAAGGAGGAGAAGTGAAAATTTTGGATAGTCGCACGCTCTGTTCCAATATGTTAAAGTGTTTTCTTAGGACCTTGTTTATGTTCGGTGGGTTGCTCGTGAAAGTTAATAGCAGTTTTTGTTGCGGTGTTGGTCGGCGTTTCTCTGGTGGTTGAGAAGAATCTGGCGGTCCAGATTTTCAGCTTTTTTGATGGCGTCATCGATGATAGCTGGTGGGTATTCTTGATTAAGGAGTACTTCGCGCATATGTGTGCTGTTTTTGTGGAAGTCCTCGGTGCGGGAGCAGATTCGTCGAAATCTGTGTGCTTGGGAATAGGGAATGCTGGTCTTGCAATGTCGCGGGTGGCAGCTTTTGAAGTGCAGGTATTGTTGCCTGTCTGTAGGTTTTTCTGTATACGTAGTTACCAACGCACCATCGTCAACTCGAATGAGTACATCAAGAAAGTTTATTTCAGTGTTAGAGTAGGTGTGTGTAAAATAAATGCTGGGGTGTACCTGGTTGAATGCCTGTATGAATTTGAGGAGCTCGTTTTCCGAATGTGTCCAAATTATGAATATATCATCTAGGTACCGTTTATAGAGTAATGGTTTGATATTACAAGATGAAAGAAAATTGGACTCTATGTGGTGCATGAATATGTTGGCGTAGTTTGGGGCCATTCTTGTACCCATTGCCGTACCGCTGATTTGAAGATAGTACTGGTTGTTAAATTCAAAGCTGTTCAACTCGAGTACAAGTCTTGTGAAGATTTCAATTACTTTTTGCTTGGATAAGCGACAGGGTTGTGTGTGCCATACGATTCAACAAGTGCCCTTACACCATCGTCATGTGGGATATTTGTGTAGAGTGAGCTAACATCCAATGTTACGAGAAATGCACCGTCTGGAATTTTCACGTCTGCTATTTCCCGAAGGAAGTGGTTTGTGTCACGCAAGAAGGACTCATGTGTGGGTGGTATGTCTTTGATTAAAGAATCAATATAACTGGAAATGGGTTCCGTTAACGTTCCCGTGCCTGATATAATGGGTCTGCCAGGGTTATTCTCTTTATGAATCTTCGGCAGCATGTAAAAACGACCAGGCGCCGAATGTACCGTAATAAGTGCCTTTTTAAGCTTTGAATTAATGGCGCCTTCACGTGTGAGATTCTCTAGGGTTGTTACAATGATTTTTTTTTTGTGCTCCGTGGTAGGGTCAAAGTCGAGGTGTTTGTAGAATTGTTTGTTATTTAGTTGTCGCTTGCCTTCCTCAATGTAGTCCGATCTATTCAGAACAACAATCGCGCCTCCTTTGTCTGCTGGTTTGATGACGAGATCTTCGCAGTTGCTCAACGTGAGTAGTGCCTCTTTTTCTCTTTTTGATATGTTATTCATGCTTGGTTTGTGCACTTTGTACGCATGTATAACATCTTTTTGAACCGCGTCTATATAGAGATCCAGATGTCGATCTCTGTTGGCGTCTGGGGTCCATTGCCGTCCAATTACCCCACGAAAAAGTGCGTTATCTTTTTCGGGTTTATCAAAGAAATATTCCTCCAATCTTAAATTTCGTGCGAAGTTGTCTAGGTCTTTTAGGAGCGTGAATTCATCATACCTTCCGTTGCCAGGGCAGAATGTAAGTCCGCGTGATAGTATACTCAATTCTTCTTTGCTAAGTTCTTTGTCGGAAAGGTTAATAACGTTTGGCTCTTTGGGGTGTGGTGGCAAATTTTTTTGAACGTGAGATGATTTGGTATTTTTTTCTGTAAGCAGCAGTGGGTATATGTGACATATTGTCCCGCGCAAATTTCTTCTTCTTAAGTTTTTCAATTTCCTCCGTTTTTTTTGTGCTCAAATACGTCTAGTTCTTTAGTTTCCCACTCCGAAAGAGAAAAGTTATTTCTTAAATACCGCTCCTCGTCTGTCAGTGCGTTTAGAGTCTTTCTACAGTGTTCGATGGTGACCTTCGTTAGCTCCTGTGTGGCGTGATCGAGAATATCGTTCCACCGTTTCATTTCCCCTTCGGCAAAGTTATGCATCGATGGTGTTAGCGACAAGCGCAGCCCCTTCGGAGCCGTACCCGCCAGTACATATTGCTCGAGGCTTTGCACGTGAAGTTCATGCCGTATTCTTTTGTCAACCACTTTTCTAAGTTTAAGAAAATTTGGACCCGTTCTATGGCCTAGTTCATCTGAAACGGACGGAGTTTGCCCACTCACACAGCCAGTATGTCACTTTGCACAGACGCGGCGAATAGGGCCGCAAGGTGCCCGGAGGTCGTACCTGGTTTGGGTTGGAGCTCCATCCCGTTGTGCCTCCCGTGACGAGCTGGCCTGTAGACGCCTGCTGTTGGCAGCTGGTGGTTGCTGCTTGTTCGTTGATGATGTTGGCTGCTGATTTTTCCTTGCGGGTGGTTTATTCTGGCCACTCGTCGCTGTTGATTTATATATATATATATATATATATATATATATATATATATATATATATATATATATATATATATATATATATATATATATATATATATATATATATATATATATGTGTGTGTGTGTGTGTGTGTGTGTGTGTGTGTGTGTGTGTGTGTGTGTGTGTGTGTGTGTGTGTGTGTGTGTAATCAATTCCCGTCGTGCAGACACGCACTTCACGTTGAGTTCCATTTAACATTGGTGCCGCCATATTGCGGGCCGTGCTGTCCCTGGTAGGCAACCCACCGAACGTACTAGAGTGTACTAGAAGTGTTATTGTAAGCGTGCGAAGATCCACGTGGGGTTTATATGGAAGGTATTCTTGTGGTTGCAGTTGCAGTGGTTTTTTCTTCTTTATTTTCATTTTGGCGTGCTGAATTTCGTCTCAAACAATGCAGTGTTTGTAGGAAATGTGTCCACGAGACGTCCTGAAAGGTTTTGATTCGTTCGTGGTCAAATGCGATAGTGTCCGACGACGCGAACGTGTCGCAAGTGGATTTTGTCGTATTTTTCGGCATGCACTCTTTCTGAAGTAAGAATATTTCGAACTGTTCAAGCAAGGCAACCAAGTGCCGGCACCTTTTGAGGATACAATGAATGTTTTTTTTCCTGGGCTGTAATACATTTTAGTTTGTTTTTGCTGTCACTGGTTTGTTTATGCTGCAGGAACGACTACCACCCGTGCATGTGATCGTGCGTGAGCTGCAGTTGGCATTTCTTGGCGATGACTGCATTTGTTTGTTGCTCACAAACTGTTTTTGCTATCCCTTGCTCGACTTTTAATTAGACCTTATTACTTCACTGTTTATTTTACCCCGGGTGCGGACAAAGGTTACAGGGAGGTGCTGGCACACAAAAAGCGACGCTGATATTCGCATTCCACACGCTTCCTTTTTTCTTTTGTGACATTTGATTGGATTGTGGTGGCAGTATAGTGAATACAGTTATTTTCTTCTGCCGATGAGGTACCAAGCATGGCCAGGCTCGAGCCTATGATCGGCTTAAGATAAATAATTGTGTTTGTTTTTTTAAACAATTTTGTCCTCCTTTTTCGAAATCTTGGATGTCGTTCTCAAAGCTAAGCAGCGAAATTGACAGCTAGCACAACAATAGACTAGCACAACAACGTGGTTTAATTTTGTTTTCTTCTTAGAAGAGAAATACGTATGTTGTATATATCATTGCAGGACGTCTAAGACATGGTTCTTGATCCCGCGAAAAATTGTATACCTGAAGTAGTTATTCCCGATGACACAAACCCTTCTTTTCCCCGGCTTTCATATCGCACATCGTGCACGATTCATTCCGTCGTCCGGCGGATGTTGTACACCCACGACAAGGATTCTGCCACGTCATTTTATTGTAAAGTTCAGTGAATGTTCGGGTTTCACAAGGCGAGTGCGCTGCACAAATTAAATGAGTGATCCTGTTACACCGCTGCGTGAGTTTTTTTTTCGTCCGTGTTAATACAATCACATTGATCACCGTGTTGAGCCGAGCTACGAGGCTAATTATTTTGATCAAGCCCATCATACTGAAATACAATAATGAAAAGAAGCGAAAACAACACAGGCGGCTACTGGTGTTTAGATGTTCTGCACTTAACGGTCGATGCATGTATACTTGACCACTTATGTTTGGTCGACAATCTAACCACATCCGATGGCCATTTCGCCGAGTGGAATCCTGGGCATTCCGGGTAGGTTATGGCACTTGCCGATAAAGAACTTGTCACGTACCATGAAGCAACCGCGATCGCTGTGCGTTGGTGATGCGCGCCGCATTGAGACGGCAGTTTTCATTTTTGTTCTTTTCTGTAGTTCTTTGAACAACCAAAAACGGCACAGTGGCTTCCCGTTGACATTTCGCTGGCTGACGTCGCAATGAAAGAGAAGAGAATCTGCAGTTCGACCTAAAACATGATAAATTGTTCGAAAACGCCACTCATCCAATCATCAACGAGCACACTCCGCGCCATGCTCCAGAAAGGAGGAAAGCGCTGGTTGCTAGTGTGATCCTCCTCGCCTGATAGAACGGTATATTATTACAACGTAACGAATGCTTAACGCAAAACTACACGCTCCGTGACTATTCATTCTTCTTCGCCCTTTGCTGGGTTTCGTCAAAGGGACATTAGGACGGAACATCTGGTACGTTCAGATTATGCTCTTTGGCGCTCCCGGAATTGTAAACAGGACAGTGTTGTACTCTAATATGTATATGTCAGTATTTTGATACCGCAATATCAAAGTATCAAAATATACAGCTCCTCTTTTAACAAAAGAGGCGTTATTTATTATGCATACTGCAGTATATAAAACTAACCTTCTTAGAATTCCGGTAACGTCGCTCATTAGAATCTCACCGTATACCCAAGGGTCCGTCTTAACATCCCTCTAGTCTTTCATTGCTCCGTCCGAATACTTTCCCTTTCCCAGCGTGCAACGAAATAGTCGTCCATGTGGTTATCACTTCACTGCAGCTGCCGGAGAAATCTGATGCGTCTGGCCTAGGTCATCGTTTCCATCGGTTGCTGACACGTTCTCAGAGCGCAAATCGATGCCACCTGCTTGGTCGTTGGCCGAATCCGGTGCTGCTGACCGGGTGCTCTGTAATGTATGCCCAGACGGCGTACCCGAATGGCCGAAAGCATGCTGGTTCGAGAGAAAGCTGCGTGCTTTACGCGAATTCAATGAGTCAGGCTCAGCGGAAGGATCGCCGTAAGATAAGAGGTGAATAGCCGAAACTGCATTGACTTGCGCTCAACGCAACAACGGCTTCTTCTTCTTCTTCTCGTTGCTGTTCGTTCATCGTTCGCCTTCACTGTTTTCAAAATGAGCGCCATCCTCGCTTTACTTGTGCAAGGGCGCGCCTTATGAGTCTGGCTGCATAAGGTGGTGGGAGAAGAGTAACTAGCTCGAAGGCTAGGACAAAGTTACCGATGGCTGAAACATGGAAATGTAGATGCGCACTCGTGGTCGCACATGGGCGTCTAACGTAAACACCGCTGAAGAATGCGGACCAACGCACCCGGTTGGCTCACAGTGGTATGTGCGCGTGCGTGTGTGAGCTCGTGTGTGTGCATGTGTGCGTGTGTGTGCGGGCTTACTGAATGTTTATTTAGCACAATACTAATACGTCTGCACAGGAGCCTCTACAGCTCTGGGAGCCACGCGCAGTGACAGTGCCAAATTATATCGACGAGTCTGCTGACCAGGACAAAATCCAAGACATGAAAGGGGAGGGGGTGAGTTATGCGTTATTACCACCAGGGAGGACCACGTGTTTATTGCTGAGACCGATTCATGTTTAGGCCTAGGTTAGCGACCAAAAGAAATCGGGATGTGACTGGTGGTTTACACTATCATTCGCTGTAGGACAAATGGGCGCTAAGATATGATCACTGTTTCCCTTCGAGTTTAAACTACACATTTCGTAGTCGGATAACACTATGCGATGTCTAGCGGATACCCGACTCCATGAACGGCACATATCAAAGGGTGTACACGAGGAACAGCTTGCGCTGGAGGGCGGAACGGAAACTGGGCACACTCGCAGCCGACAGCGGCAGGTGAGCTGTCCGAGACGAGGACCGAAGCAAACAAACAAGCAGTGAGACAACACCCGAAAAAGGAAGCGTGCGGCGGCGTCTGGCAGCTTGCCTCGGCGCACGAGAAGAGGTTGACCGGTAATTGAAGACAAATGCACGCTCCGCGCGAGTCTTCCTTCGCGGGCAGGTGTTGTCACGATGCCGCCCGCTCGGCACGCGCCAACCGGCTGCCGCTTCGCCCGACTGGGCTAACAAGCGCGAGCGGCCTGTTGCGCGGCACAGCCTGCACGCACGTGCCGCCATTTCTCGCACCGATTCGCGCGCGATGGAAACAAAAGGTAATAGTGAGAAAACGAGAATCAGAGTTATCTTCGAGGTTGCGGTGCTCCAATGCTAATTGCATGCGGCGGTAAAGAGCCGACGTGCGTAGAGGCGAAGTTGCGTAATATCAAGCGCCCAAGAAAGTATGAATGAATGAGGCGGTCAACTCGCTTAAGAGGACGTGAGGTGAATGCGCGGTGGTGTGTAATCTGCACGGTATACGGTGCGAGTGCATTGATGCCCTGTTGTTGCAGTGAAAGTATGGTGCCGTTGACCGCCCAACCTATCTTTTACTTCAATTTTTTTTAGAATCCTTAAGGTGAAATGCTTTCAGAAAAAGCACCTGCGGATTCGCGTGAAATAAGGATCCATGCCCTTGTGCACGATTCCTTCCACGTTTTACGTCGGTGGGGCAATAATCCTCTTACCTGTATAATTGTTCTTGTAATCAACGTTAATGTTACGACCACCAACAAGTTGGAGCATCAAGTGGTCGGGTGAGCGACTACGGGGGCAAGCGTGAAAAAGATAGTGAAAGCGTGGGCACCTATCTACTTGAACACTGACGTAGGTATACTGCGTCTCGTCAGGCTGATGTCCGGTACTATTTTCAGGCAAAAGGATGAGATGCGTCACCAAACGCGAAAATCGACCAGCTTCCCGTATCGGCGTGCACACTAAGTGATGCAAAAAATCACCAGTGCTTTTGACATCACGTGACGAAAGTCACACGATGACGTCAACGCCTAAAATCGTAACTCGGTCAAAAGTTGGGCAGATCACGAAGTCAGGGCAAAAATAGATGAGGTTCCCGCGATCCCGAAGGCAATGGACGTTCCGTGGAGAAAGCTTTGGAAGGGTGGTGGGACAGGAACAACATACCGACTTAGAGGAAAACGAAGGTGAGCGCATAAAAGGCCGTGTGATCTTTTTTTTGTTGCCCTCTTTTCCCTGCGTTCCGTATTGTTTCACCAAGCATTCATTCCCTTTACTACCTTTCATCAGCCTAAGGCAGCTCTTTAGCTAGCAAGCCTTGGCTAACCTCTCTGTAGGCAGTGTATAGAACCTAACCAGGGGGGGGGGGGGGGGCTTTTCTCTCGAGGGGTTCGTTTCTTTCCTAGACACAGCCCAGTGAATAAATGACTGTACTTGGCCAAAGAAGGAAGAGATGACAATAATTACTGCATTTAATGGCAGCCTAGTAAAAATGGCGTCAAGTGAAATGAAGTGGCCGAAAAAGTGTCCTCTCCATCGGTGGTATTCGAACTCACAACATTTGCATTGCGCGTCCGATTTTCTGCCATTTGAGCGGTGACAGAGAGCGTTTCTCTGGTGTGGCGCACACTCACCCTAGAGGAAGCCTCTCAGCGACAATTAGATAAAACTTCTCTTTTAAGTACGAAGCACATCGGGGCTGTCGTGCCCTGTCGTCGTCTCATGTGGCTGGGCGTAACGCTGGCGAAACCACGTACATAGTATAGCAGAAGCGTAGCCAGAAGCTTTTCTTTTTATTTTCGAGGGAGAGGGGAGATTCAGTCATACATTATGTATGTTTGTGCGTCGTATGCGTGTACACATGCAAAAGCGAAATTGAAGAATATCGGGGGGAGGGGTGTTGAACCTCCAATCGTCATTTCCCATGTTTCATAGCCATCTGTAGCGTAATGAGCGCGCGATCGCGCCAAGGAGAAGTCTTCCTGATGATACGTGGGGTTTAATGTCCCAAAACCACCATATGATTATGAAAGACGCCGTAGTGGAGAGCTCCAGAAATTTCGACCACCTGGGATTCTTTAACGTGCGCCCAAATCTGAGCACATGGGCCTACAACATTTCTGCCTCCATCGGAAATGCAGCCGCCGCAGCCGGGATACGAACCCGCGACCTGCGGGTCAGCAGCCGAGTACCTTAGCCACTAGAGCACCATGGCGAAGCGAAAAGTCTTCTTCATCTTGCTCTTTGAGCGCCTTGATTATGATAATGAGCTTGGTTCACTTTACGGGATCCCGGTTTCGTATGCTGTCGTCGCTTGTCGTAACGCTGACGAAACCACGTATAAAAATTTGAAAAAAAGAAAGAGCAAGCTAGCGAGAAATAGAAAGAGAGAGAAAGAAGGGAATAAAACCAGGAATAATAATATATATAAAGAGAAAACACGAAAGTTCAAAAGAAAACAATAAATAAATTTCTTTTCTGTTCTTTTCACGACTGCAGCAGAACTTCGCAAATGGAGCTTATTTTTAAGAAAATGGTGACAATGACTTATACCGATAAAAACGTATGGAAATGCTATCATACACTAGGAAACGCCCAGGAATCCAAATGCCTCGGTGGTCTATTCTCTCCAAACCTAAAATGGCACACGTACATTGCTCTTACTTCAGAATAATCACATAAAAAATGAGGTTACTCAAGAATAACGCTAAAAGGCACCACTAAGGAGTGCAAGTTTACAGCCTGTAAGTCAGTGGTGCTGCTTCATCTTGAACCTGCCTCCATTGTATCCCCCCATCTTGCAAATGACAAAGATAAGCTTGAGTCCATCTGCCCCGCCGCGGTGGTCTAGTGGCTAAGGTACTCGGCTGCTAACCCGCAGGTCGCGGGTTCGAATCCCGGCTGCGGCGGCTGCATTTCCGATGGAGGAGGAAATGTTGTAGGCCCGTGTGCTCAGATTTTGGTGCACGTTAAAGAACCCCATGTGGTCGAAATTTCCGGAGCCCTCCACTACGGCGTCTCTCATAATCATATGGTGGTTTTGGGACGTTAAACCCCACAATTCAATCAAGCTTGAGTCCATCCATCGAAAAGAAATCAGTTTTATTTTTATTTGCTACGACCGTATTCTAACTTCTCCCCTTTATAGCACTACCACTTTTCATGACTGAACCGTTCAGAATACCGACGTATGTGTGATCGGCTTATCTTGTTATTTTGCAAACATCCCGCAGAAATCTGTCCGCAAAGCTACACCCATTTTTTCCCCAGTCATACTATGTTCATGTGGCCCACCGATACAATTCGTTGAACATTGTTCCATTCGTATTCATCCCGTGCACAGTTGACACTTGGAATTTATAATCTTGGCACTCTACACGGCTATACCACGTGCACAGTTTGTGAAACAAGTGTTGAATTCATTTATCTTGATGTTTTCGTTATTTGTTGTTGTTTCTTTGTACGTTTCTTGTAATCAATCCTGCAATGCCTCCAACATGAGACAGCAGTATCTGTAAATATATAAACAATCAACAATTAGCTAATTATTCAATTATTAAAAGAAGACTGAGTAGAAACAAAGAGGGATGCCCAGCCCCGCACTTATTCCATGCTTAATTGGTAGCACTATGCGAAGCTGCCTTAATTTTTTTCCCAACTCCTGCTCCCCCGCCACTGCATGAAATATTGTGCATGGTGCAGGATTCACTTGCCGGTATGAACCTGTTCTTTTCCTTTATGTATTTGTTAATGCAATAGCGTTGAATAGCTGGTTTCGCCGAAATTCTTGTGTCGGCGTTGATGGTTGTGAGTGAAAGGTCACCGTTTTCCGTCAGTGAACATCTTAGATACAAGCAAATAAATAAATAGTATGAAACTTTGGTTCGAGTGGGAATTTAACCAGGACCTTTCACGCGATGAGCAGGTGCGCTACCAAAAAGATACGCCATTACTTGTAACTGCTTTTAAAAATAAAAAAAAAATCGGCAGATCCAACGTACCTTGGGAATCGACGTCATGCGAAGCATGCGGAGGGAAGGTGACCGTATGGTAACTTTTTTATCGAGCAATACGTTATGAAATGACCCTAAATATTTGTACAAATGTTGCACGCGCAGACATATGTTGAACAGGCGCAAATGTTTATGTAACCAATTCTTGGCACTTGCTCAATGACCACGCCAACAGCAACATGAGCATTATAGCAGCAGCAGAAGCGATCAGCTCATATGAAGCACTGGTGCTCGCGAGAATGGTAGCCCTGAACACTGTTCTGTAGTGACACATGCCCGGCCGCAGGTATGTACTAGTGTCTGGCGGAAAGTGTTAGACGACGTACGCAACGGCACTGTGACATTCCTCATGTCTTCACTAGCGCGTCATATTCGTCAAACCATTTTACCTTCCTGTAATAATTTTGGTCCCAGCCATATTAAAAAGGTTATCGCGAGAGCACCCAGACGTAAGCGGCTAGATAGATAGATAGATAGATAGATAGATAGATAGATAGATAGATAGATAGATAGATAGATAGATAGATAGATAGATAGATAGATAGATAGATAGATAGATAGATAGATAGATAGATAGATACCAAAGGTGCTTGCAGTACCCAACGGAATGTTTTTCATTTAAAACACTAAGCGAATAGTATGTAATACGAGGAATTTCCTTAACACGGGTAATGTGTGACCATGAAAAATTTGGGACCATGACAAAACAATACTAATGGTTCAATCAATATTTTGTCATGGTCACACATGTGTCGTCGCACATGAGCACTGTTCTTGCACTCAATGTAAAATCAACTTCAATAAATTTCAGTCGAGTGTCAGCGCTCTTTCCTGTCCTTTTTTCGTCTCTTCCTGCAGTTGTCGTGCTGTTACTGTATAGAACACTTCCAAAAGCGAGAATCGCGCCAGGCATCGAGACAAGTGAATCGCACAATAATTGAGAGGTTTGAAGGCCCACCCATTACATATCCTTCAGATATATTTACTCATCATTATCAGAAACGTATGCCTAAACATAGTGAACTTAATGCCACACGCTGCACAGCGCGTGCGGCATTAAGGGTGCGTAGGAGTTAGCTGGCTGATTTACAAAAGAGAAAAAAATTATGGTGTTATGGGCACTTCGCAACTGTACTGCCAGTAGAGAAGCTTGAAATTGTCTATGAGGCTTGTAGGATAGCTCTATAATAGTGAAAGCGTCCATGAATAGCATTTTAGAATAGATTGAAAGGGTTTATCCTCTCCTTGCGCCACGTGGTTGAGGTGCCCCTCAGCGAAACGAAGCGAAGCTACCGATTGAAAAGGCGATGTGAACGGTGCTCGTTAAGCTATATCGATATCTGCTCATGAAGGCGAAGTTCAAGTGCCCGGTAACTTTTTGTATTATGACCACCCTCGTTCAGGCCACTTATTCATTCTCTCTATCAAAGTTTGTGTTCTCTCGGTGTATGCTTAGGAAGAGTGAGCTGTAGAGAAAGCTGGTCAAGTTGACGTCACCACTCAGCGTGCATTGGAAAGATTCAATCAAATCACACTTCGTCAATTGTTTGAATGTATATTGGTTTTTTTCCGGTATCGGTATAACCTCGTACCGACTCGCCGAACAAGCTAATTTCACAAGATCCCTTTCCTTTCTTTCTTTCTCTCTTTCTTTCTTTCTTTCTTTCTTTCTTTCTTTCTTTCTTTCTTTCTTTCTTTCTTCGCCACGTAGTTTCTTCATGGTCATGGAAAACGCAAGTATACATTCGCACTGGGTGAACCGCAACATGGCATCCACCGAAACTCACGCGGTCACCGAATTCGTCGGCACGAGACACACGGGTCGGGGAAGATCACCGGAAACATGCCATGGGCGCGCGAGCAGCAGCACACGGCGCCTATGGCTGCAGCCAACCGGCGCACCCCTCGTCTACTCGAGGGGACCGGCACTGGCGACACAGTAAACAACGTCTTCGCGCTTCGCGGACCACAAATGCACCGCAGTGACCGCAGTGATGGGGCACCTCTGACTCGCGTCGTCCTTCTGGACATTTTGCTTTTAAAGACACCGTCGCATCATCTTTGCAGCGCTACCGACTGGCGTGTACGAGCGGTGGCACGCGACGGCAGACGTTCCGACACCGGTTCCTCTCGATTGAGGGGGAAACAGCAGAAACGAGATGCGTGCGGAGTCGGTCATTGATACACACTCCGCCTTTTCGCACGAGGGGAGTGGCGAGCCAGACGCGGCTGTTCGCAAACTTTCCAGCTGTCCCCTCGGGGGTTTAGCGGCGTATTACTGTCATCAGCGGACGGGCCGACGTAGAGAGAACAGTACAATGCACTCTCGTTGGTTTGGAATGAAGTGGGAAAAGGCGAAGAGGAAAGGCACCCCTGCTTTCGTTTCTCAAGTCTGCCAAATAATCATGGGCAGTTTTTCTGCATTGTGATGGGGCACCCACCCGGTGCTGAGCTTACTGGTTCTTATGCACGAAGATAAAGAATGAAGCAGGGTTCTGCTGCTCCATTTACGGTTCAGGAACCGATGATTATCATCAACCAAAAAAAAACGTAACAGCTGCCGTTGCCGTGATTCGATCGACAAAAAAAGAAAAAAAAAGACTTGGTTGATCCCTTCTACGTCATAAGAATTGGTATAACACAGAAGTAAGACGCCCCCTTACAGAAGTAGTTTAATGTTCACTACAAATTGATATGAGAGATATACAATCTCTGTTGGTGTTTAAGGGCTAAAACACCTTTTAACGTAAACGCATCCACGTTGACGCCTAGTCATACATCTCCATCCCGACACCTAACGCCCATGATTAATGATTGAATAACGACTGAACATGTCAGTCTGGTTATGCATGTTTGTAGTAGCTGTAGTACTTAAAGGTGAGAACGCGGAACCTAAGAAAGCCACTGTCCGTCCACTTGAGCCTGTGTTCCCTGTAGCCAGGGGTGGCACATCAGGCTTGTGCCCCTCGCGAAATTTTTTTCGCCATGGCAAACAGAGCGAAAAATTACCATTTCTAGGTGTTGCCCCTCCCGAAATCAAAGATTCTACGAGCCTCATCACCACCAAATTGTTGCTTCCTCAAATAGGCACAATGCTCAAATAGTTATACGGCCTTCAGCAAGTGGTTCTTCCCCCTTCCGAAAAAATTATTCCTACCCAGAGGCCCGCCCATTATATCATCGTCAGCAGCAGCACCAGCAGCAGCAACCTGACTTCGCCCACTGCAGGACAGAGGCCTCTCCAGTGTTACGCCAGTTAACTCGGTCCTGTGCTTGCTGCTGCCACTTTATACCCGCAGACTTCCTAATCTCACCTACCCACCTAAATTTGCGTCTCCCCCTCACCCACTTGCCTTCTTTGGGAATCTAGTCAGTTATCCTTAATGACCAGCGGTTATCCTGCCTACGCGCTGCGTCCCCATGTCCATTTCTACTTCTTGATTTAAACTATATGGTATCTTTAACCCAGGTTTGTTCCCTGAACCACTCTGCGTGATCTTTTCTTGTAGCTTAAGGTTGCACCTATAATTTTTCTTTGCGTCATTCGCTGCATCATCCTGATTTTGGATGAACTCTTTTTGTAAGTCTCCTGGTTTCTGCACGGTTACGGCTACGATCCACGCCTGTCTTCTAATTTCTTCTGCACTATCGGACAATGCCGAACGGCGTTGTTGCTCGACGAATTTTCGCAACTTCAAAGTTGCGAGAAGCATACGTGTGTATCCTTTCCGGTATTCACAGTGTATTGATCTCGCCGATCGAACCTGCAACGTCCGAGTTTAAGTCGGCAAGACTTGTAGAGCTCACTCAGAAAATATATTTTGTGCTGTATACTCACTAAGACTCGATTTCACGAATGTCTGCCTGAGACGGACTCGCTAAGACTCACGCTCACTATAATTTTCTTCAACTGGACTCACTCAGAATGAAACTTGTCGAAACATTACTCACTCGAATTAGCTTAGACACTGACTCGGGGCTTTTATCAGAGAGTCGGTGTGAGTCCGCCAGCCTTCAAAAGCCTTTCCAAACATTCTATCAATGCTCTTTAATAGCAATATCTCACGTTATCAGGGCTTTTTTTTGGGGGGGGGATATTGATATAGTACCTTCGAATACGAGTTATGAGAGTTCGCCAACAAGTAACGTATTTTTTTTTTCTTGGAAGAGATGACCACATAAGATATTGGTATGAGCCGGGCCATGCTTTGGGGACAAAGGGCGAAGAAAAGGAAGCTATTTGGTTCGGCCTATGTTCGACATCATCGCCGATCGTCGCCTGATCTCTCCTGTAAATAAACAGTTAAGCTCAATCTAATCGTAACAGTTTTATGATGGAGGTGCAGGGTACCTAACGAAGCGACGTGGTTCTGCAAACACCTGAGCTACGCCGAAGCCACCGCATTGCGGGGCTACCCCCGTCACTGCTAGTGGTCGAGATGTTTCACGGTGAAGACGGAACCCTGAACCCCGCAGCTGACGGCACCGCACCTCCAGTTCCAGCGACACCTTTACTACCGACCTCAGCCGCGGCTGGTCTTTGGCAGCGTCAGCATCTGATAGAGCCCCGTCCTTTCGGGGGCAAATCTGGCTAGGACGTGGACAAGTGGCTCAAACATTACAGGCGAGTGAGCAACTACTCTTGGGACGTAGCAACTCGGTTGACTAACGTGGTGTTCTTCTTGAACGACACGGCGCTCACATGGTATGAGAACCATGAGGACACCCTCACAACTTGGCAACGCTTCGTGTCCGAAATCAAGGAGTGTTTCGGGGACACCGTGGCAATGAGGAAGCAAGCCGAACAAACACTGCTGCAAAGAGCCCAGGTTCCAGGCGAAACGTGCACGATGTACATCGAGGCAATCCTGAAACTATGCAAGACCGCTAACTCTTGCATGTCCGAGGAGGACAAAATCAGCCACCTGTTAAAGGGCATCGCAGAGGATGTTTATCACTTTCTTATCGTCAAAGACAGCATTGGTACAGTAGCCGATGTCATGCGGCACTGTCGCACGTTTGAGACGCTGAAAATGAGGCGCATTGCTCCTAAATTTGGTCGATTACCTAATGTGACCACGGTAGCAAGCGTTGACAACTACGCGCCTTCTGATCTTGCGTCTACAATACGTGAGATTGTGCGTGAAGAGCTCAGTCGACACACTCGCGCGACGCCTTGTGAAGCGACACCCTTGCCGGTTTCAGACCAGCACCAGCATCCTGTTTCCATTGCTGCAGCAGGCATCGAGGAGTATGACTACGTTTCTGGCACACCACCGAGGCCACAGCGCAATCACTACCAAGACACCAGGTACCAGCGCCGCTTCAGTTACCCTCGACAGCTGGCCGCCGCCTATCAGAACCCGAACGAATACGAACCTGTGTCACCGCGCCCTCGCGATGCTTTTCAAAATGCATATTGTCAACCTCCTGTGTGCTACAACTGTGGTGCTCCAGGACACATTGCTCAGTTCCGCCGCCGGCGAGAGAGATGACATTGAGATACGAGTCATCGTGAAGAACTTCTCGCGGGAGCCACAATTATTATGACGATCCTCGGTGGTCCACGTATCCCAATGGCACCCTACGACACAAGAGAGCTGGCGTTGGGCCTCCCCCGCTTCTGACCGTAGCTTGACACCTCCGCCTGGTCGAACGCATCACTCTCCTTCACCTCTACGGCTGCGGTCGCCGCCACCACCGCCGGGAAACTAGCCGGCGCGGCCGATGGAGGTGAGGTCGCACAACAGGATTCCCCTCATATACCTCCGTCAGTTCATCATCATCATCATCATCCTCATCAGCCTGACTATGTCCACTGCAGGACAAAGGCTTCTCCCATGTTCCGCCAGTGAACCCGGTCCTGTGCTTGCTGCTGCCAATTTATACCCGCAAACTTCTTAATCTAATCTGCCCACCTAACCTTCTGTCTCCCCCTAACCGCTTCCCTTCTTTGGGAATCCAGTCAGTTACCCTTAATGACCAGCGGTTATCCTGTCTACGCGCTACATGCCCGGCCCATGTCCATTTCCTCTTCTTTATTTCAACTATGATATCCTTAACCCCCGTTTGTCCCCTAATCCACTCTGCTCTCTTCTTGTCTCTTAAGGTTACACCTACCATTTTTCTTTCCATTGCTCGCTGCGTCGTCCTCAATTGAAACTGAACCCTCTTTGTAAGTCTCCAGGTTTCTGCTCCGTAGCTAAGTACCGGCAAGATACAGCTGTTATATTCCTTCCTCTTGAGGGATAGTGGCCATCTACCTGTCATAATTTGAGAGTGCTTGCCGAATGTGCTCCACCCCATTCTTATTCTTCTAGTTACTTCAATCTCGTGGTTCGGCTCTGCGGTTATTACCTGCCCTAAGTAGACATAGTCTTTTACAACTTCAAGTGCACTATTACCTATCTCGAAGTGCCGCTCCTTTCCGAGGTTGTTGTACATTACTTTCGTTTTCTGCAGATTAATTTTAAGACCCACCTTTCTGCTCTCCTTGTCCAACTCCGTAATCATGAGTTGCAATTCGCCCCTGAGTTACTCAGCAATGTAATGTCATCGGCGAAGCGCAGGTTACTAAGGTATTCTCCATTAACTCTTATCCCTAACTGTTCCCATTCTAGGCTTTTGAAAACCTCCTGTAAGCACGCGGTAAATAGCATTGGGGAGATTGTGTCCCCCTGCCTTACACCCTTCTTGATTGGTATTCTGTTGCTTTCTTTATGAAGCACTATGGTAGCAGTTGATCCCCTGTAGATTTCTTCCAGAATGTTTATATATACTCCATCTACGCCCTGATTCCGCAGTGTCTGCATGACGGCTGATATTTCTACTGAATCAAACGCCTTCTTGTAATCTATGAAGGCTATGTATAGTGGTTGGTTATACTCTGAGCATTTCTCTATTACCTGATTGAAAGTATGAATGTGGTCAATTGTTGAGTAGCCTGTTCGAAATCCTGCTTGTTACTTTGGTTGATTGAGTTCTAATGTTTTCTTTACTCTGTTAGCAATTACTTTTGTAAATAGCTTGTATACTACATAGAGCAAGCTGATCGGCCTGTAATTCTTCAAGTCCTTGTCATCTCCTTTCTTATGTATTAAGATGATGTTAGCGTTCTTCCAAGACTCTGGTACCCTTCCCGTCAGGAGACACCTCGTAAACAGGGTGGCCAGTTTTTCTAACACAATCTGTCCTCCATCTTTCAGCAGATCTGATGTTACCTGATCCTCACCAGCAGTTTTGCCTCTTTGCATGCTCTCCAAAGCTTTTCTGACTTCTTCTATCATTACTGGTGGAGTGTCATCTGGGTTACTGCTAGTCCTTATAGTATTAAGGTCGTGGTTGTCTCGGCTACTCTACAGATCTCTGTAAAACTCCTCCTCCGCTATTTTAACTATCCTATCCATATTGGTAGTTATTTTGCCTTCTTTGTCCCTTAGTGCATACATCCGACTTTTGCCTATCCCAAGTTTCCCCTTCACTTCTTTGACGCTTCCTCTGTTTTTCAGAGCGTGTTCAATTCTCTCCATGTTATACCTTTTTACATCGCATACCTTACGTCTATTAATCAACTTCGAAAGCTCTGCCAGTTCTATTTTGTCTGTTGTACTTGAGACTTTCATAATTTGACGCTTGTGAATGAGATTCTTCGTTTCCTGGGAAAGCTTGCCAGTGTCCTGTCTAACTACCCTTCCTCCAACTTCCACTGCACACTCCGTAATGATACTCGTCAAACTATCATTCATTGTTTCTACGCTAAGGTTGATTTCCTCACTAAGAGCCGAGTACCTGTTCTGAAGCGAGACTCTGAATTCCTGTACTTTCCCTCTCAGTCCTAGCTCATTGATTGGCTTCTTGAGTATCAGTTTCTGTCGTTCCTTCTTCAAGTCTAGGCGAATTCGAGACCGTACCATTCTATGGTCACTGCATCGTACCTTGCCCACCACTTCCACATCCTGCACGATTCCTGGGTGTGCAGTCATTATAAAGTCTATTTTGTTCTTATTTTCGCCATTAGGGCTCCTCCATGTCCACTTGCGGTTTTCTCGTTTTCGGTAGAAGGTATTCAAAATCCGCAAATTATTGCGTTCTGCGAATTCTACTAGTAGCTCTCCTCTGACGTTTCTAGTGCCGATGCCATAATCTCCTACTGCCTCGTCTCCAGCCTGCTTCTTCCCTACCTTTGCATTAAAGTCGCCCATCACTATAGTATACTGTGTTTTTACCTTACTCATTGCCGCTTCCACATCTTCATAGAAGCTTTCAACTGAAGCGTCATCATGGCTGGATGTAGGCGCGTAAGCCTGTACTACCTTCATCTTGTATCTTTTATTCAGTTTAATTGCAATACCTACCACCCTTTCATTAATGCTATAGTATTCCTCTATGTTGCCAGCTAGGTTTCTGTGAATTAGGAACCCCACTCCCAGTTCTCTTCTGTCAGCCAAGCCCCGATAGCAAAAGACGTGCCCATTCTGTAGCACCGTATAGGCCTCATCTGTCCTCCTAACCTCACTGAGCCCTATTATATCCCATTTAACACCCTCTAGCTCCTCGAATATAGTACAGCTAGACTTCCCTCACTAGATAAGGTTCTAGTGTTAAACGTTGCCAAGTTCAGGTTCCAAAGGTGGCCTGTAGTCCAGAGATTCTTAGCACCCTCTGCTGCGTTGCAGATCTGACCGCCGCCATGGTCAGTTGCTTTGCAGCTGCTGGGGACCTCCGTCAGTTACGATGGAAAAAAAACGGATTTGTGTGTCAATAGACGCATTGTGTGCAACGGCTTTAGTGGATACTGGTGTCACAGTTTCTGTTATGAGCAGTTTGTTTAAAGATAGCCTAGGCCGCAAAGTTATGTTTTCCTATCAGGATTCTGGTATATTTCGTGGCGTGGGCGGGGACATACTTCAACCTGTAGGAGTATGTGCCGTCACCATATTGTTGGCGGGAAAGGCGTTCCCAACTGAGTTCATGATTCCGAAACGGTGTACACATGATGTTATTCTCGGCCTTGACTTCCTCCAAGAATGTGGCGCTTTCGTCGACTGCGGTACTGGTGAAGTTTCTGTTAGCGTTGGTGATGCCCTTCCCGCCCTAGTTGAGCAGCAGCTGCCTCCGGAAGACTTACTGATTGTTTACAAAGAGCTGACATTACCACCATGGTCTATGAGTTCAGTAGCCGTATCTACTCCAATAGCTGCAGTATCAGTCTTTGATGATGTCGTTCAACCTCTCAAGGTTCAGTGCGCAAAGAAAGATGCAATAGGGCCTCATTCGATTGTTTCAATTACTAATGGCTGCGCGTTTTTTGTGGGCACTTAATTCTTGGTCTGCGCCGATTATCCTTCCTCGAGGAATGAAGCTTGCACTGTTCCATGGTGTCACGAAAAATTCTATTCTCACCACCAACGACGAGGAAAGCGAGAAACGCGTGGGCACCTCTAAACGGAGTACCTTCCACGAGTCGCACATTTTGAGCATGGTTAGAAAGATGCTACGGTCACATGAACAACAACAATTGGTCCAATATTACAACGACATGGGTCAGTGTTTGACTTCGGCTAAAAGGGTAAGCGACTGTCCATACCATGCTCTCGACCACAGCATACCATTGACACAGGCTTTGCCCATCCGGTTCGGCAAAAGCCTTACAGGGTGTCGTCATCCGAGCAGAAAGTTATAGCTGAACAAGTTCAGGACATGTTGCATAAGGGCGTTATTGAAGAGTCTTGCAGCCCGTGGGCAGCACCTGTGATTTTGGTACGCAAGAAGGACGGTTCCTGGAGTTTTTGCGTTGATTATAGACGATTGAATGCCTTGACTAAAAAGAATGTATATCCGCTGCCTCGGATCGACGACGTAATTGACTGCCTGAATTCTGCTTCATAATTTTCTTCACTCGATCTATATACGATCAGGATATTGGCAGATCCTCATGCACCCTGCTGACAAAAAGAAAAGGGCATTTGTAACACCAAAGGGACTATATCAGTTTGATGTGATGCCATTTGGGCTATGAAGTGCCCCCGCAACTTTTGAAAGATTTATGTACTAGATTCTTCGCGGACTGAAATGGGAGATCTGTTTGTGCTATCTGGACGACGTTGTCATTTTTGGCCGCACATTTGAAGAACATAACGTTCGTTTGAGCCTCGTTCTGTACTGTGTGGGAAAGGCTGGCTTGGTCTTGAACAACAAGAAGTGTCGATTCGGTGAACGGCAGGCCTTGATCCTTGGCCATTTGGTAAACAAAGATGGGGTCAGGCCTGGCCCCATGAAAATTGAAGCGGTCAGCGCCTATAAGCCACTCACGTCTGTAAAAGAGCTTCGCAGCTTTCTCGGGTTATTTTTTTTATTTTCGACGCTTTGTGCCTAAATTTGCGGACATCGTGTACCCATTGACCAGCCTCCTGTGAAAAGACAGTGCATTCGAGTGGACATCTGAATGTGACGCTGCGTACTGTCAACTCAAATTTATCCTGACACCAGAGCTCCATCATTTTGACCCATCTGCTCCTACGGAAGTACACAGCGACGCAAGCGGTATTGGCATCGGAGGCGTTCTTGTTCAGCGTCATAATGACAGAGAGCATGTCGTTGCCTATACAAGTCGTTCCCTCAGCAAGGCTGAAAAAAATTACACTGTGACCGAACAAGAATGCTTGGCAGCCGTATTTGCCATTCAGAAGTTTCGTTCTTGCCTGTATGGGCGTCCTTTCACGATTGTAACAGACCATCATTCCCTATGCTGGCTCGTTACTCTCCGAGACCCTTCTGGACGACTTGCACGCTGGGCTCTACGCCTCCAGGAATTCAACTTTAATGTTGCATACAGAAGTGGACGGCGTATAAGAATATAAGGTGGACTCCCCCCCGGGTGCTCCCCTTCCACTCTTCCTTCCACTTCTCCCTCCATCTCTCTCCCCCTCCTCCCTTCCACCTTTCTGATGTCTGCGTTCTGTGTATGCTTCCTTTCACTAACGCATTCTGACGGTCGGGAAGAATGCGTTAGTGAATGGATGTCATTAATATTGTGTCAAAAACACGGCAAAACGAGCCCTTAGGTACACACTTCTTTCTCTTATATATATATATATATATATATATATATATATATATATATATATATATATATATATATATATACGCGGTGAATGACCGCGGCGGCGGCGGCAAAAAACCAGCTGAGGCTGTCCATACAATTGCTATCACAGTAATAAACCACTCCATGTTCCTGACAGCGCAAGTGATGCCGACGGAGTAATATGTTTGCAAACAATCCCCACGTTAAACATTCGGTCCAGTGCAGCAGCGATGCTTCTACGTGATAGCGGCCTACTGCTGCGGCAAATACGTCAGGTACATATGACATCGGAATACCGTAGGCATGATACATACGACATCGGAATACCGTTCAGTCCATACATCAATTCTAGTTCGTGCAGTTTTCTGTAGCACACAGGATTCCGCAAATTGTCGTTCATGCATGCGATAACTGAGCTGAGATATAACCTTTCACGCCATGGCAAATAATCAGGTGGTGAGCTTTCGTGGTTTCATAAAGCATCTTGCAATGGTCTAATATACATTTCATTGCAGCTTATGAATTCATCTAGAGAAAGTGGTACGAGCCGCATTTCCACAAGCATGTCCGCGAGGCATATCTGTTTCTACGCTAGATGTATGCTAATAAACAGGTTGACCCTCCTCCAGGCGCCATCTTGAGTCGTACCAAGGGTGTAAAATGAAACTGTGGGTGAGGCTAGTTGGTTTATATTTGCAGGAAAGCAGCACCAGTGAAAAACAATCACAGCATATCTACGGAGTGAAAGATGATGAGTAGGGCGAAGCGTCCGCTTGTTTGTCCATGTTCATCTATCCAGTGAACACTACAAGTACCGCCATCTCACATTTTTTCGTCATATACTGATGATGGTAATGCGGCCATTCCCTTTGTAACGGGCGGGCACACTTTGGCACCCTAGCCAATAGCAAAAAAACAAAGAAAATAAAATACAGACTGGGTGGGTTGCCGAGTTAAGAACCCCCCCAAAGTCTCTGGAGAGTTATTTTCCTCCATTGTTCCAGGCGAGTTTTGCTGCGCCTCACTGCGGCGTAGTCCACCACATCACCTGTGTCCACGAAACCCAGTGCGGCAGCGAGATCTGTGTTCGAACTGGATGGGCTCAGTAGCGGGCACTCAGTCACAATGTGTGCGATGGTCTCGTCAGCCCCACCACACGCGCGACACACCACACTCACGAGTTCACCGTCGTAGGCTTGCTTACGGACGAGAGTACGCAGGGCCCCTGCTCTCGCCTCAAACAACAGCACACTTCCAAGGCCGTTGTCGTACAGTGGGAGTGGAGCGATGGTGTCCTTGTGCTGGCGGTAGAGGAGGAGACTTGACTTGTTCACTTGTGCCTGCCTCCACTTCTCCTCCTCGTCCTCCTTAATACGTTGGCGAATTTCCTTAGTGCGCCCCCGTTGGTTTTCGGCCGTCAGTGGCTCCTGGAAAAACCCGAACTTTTTCTCAAGTTGGTACACTCGTCGTACCCACTTGGTGCGCATACATGTCGCCATGAGGTAGTCAAAGACTTGTCGAGACCACCTCTCGCGGGACATGTACATTAGGCGGCAGTGGAACGTCAGTTTGCTGGCCGCCTCACGCGCTTCGAAGCTCGACCAGCCGATGCCCCCTGGACCGCCTCGTTCGCCACCATGCCAGGACAGCCCAGAGCGATGCGTGCTACTTCCCGCTGTCGCTGCTCCAACCATTCCCGGGTGGCCGCTGACATAACCACGACTGCGTTCGCGAATGTCAGCCCAGGCACGTGGACGAGCTTCCAAAGGTCACGTACCATTAAATATCGGTTGCAGCCCCACAAACAGCGGCGCCGGAGGATGCTCTGAGCCCGCAGTCCAGCTTCACACGTCTTGGCCTCATGTAGGCTGTACATGTCCGTTGATGCTGACAATTTTACACCCAGGTACCTGTATTCGGTGCAGCTACTCACTTCGGCATCTCCCAGGGTCACAACCCTCTCCTTGGTGCACTCCCCCTGTCACAGAACGAGCGCTAAAAATGGGCGCGCCGCCAAATTCTTGCGGTAACGCGCAGAAGAGACGCCGGGAGGTCAAAAGAAAAAAAAAGAAAACAAACATCCGAGGCTCCCCGGGCGCGCGCTCTCCCCTTGGAAGCGTGGCTACGCGGACGAACCTCCTCACGCCACATCGGCGGCCGAGATAGCCCGCGAAAGTTCTAGAACGAAAGGGGCGTGGTCATACCGAGTTGAGTCATCGGCCGCGGAGGGCATTCCAACCGTCTCGCCCTCTTCCCAACCTTCGCTGCGTATCGCGCCGACGAAATGACGAGAACAGTCTGGAATGTCGCGCGCAAGATATTTAACCGAGCAGCCGAGATGAGAGATCAGGAGGAGACGGAAGTGAGCGCCAGAGCGCGTAGGGATTCCGCCGTGTAGTCGGCGAAGTGTTGGTCCGTAGGGACGAAGCCGGAGATGAAGAGGATTTCCACCTGAGGGGTGAAGGCTCGAGCTACAGGCAAGAGCGTGTGTTTACCGCTATCGAGCGAAGACGCGTGGCAACAGCTGCGGGTGTGAAGCCGACGTGTTCCGGCGAAGAAGTTGAAGTTGGAAGAGTGGCCAATTGAAGACGGGAGGTTTCCTGGAAGAGAAACTTCGAGGGCTGCGGAACGACAACAACGCTGGACTTTGAGTGAGTGATTCTCGGAAGAGTATCATCTAGACTTTGGTTCCAAGAACTTTGGACTGAATAGGTTTTTATCTCTTTAGTCTTTAAGTGTCTTGGTTGTTCAATGCATGCGACTGCATTGTAGTGCGTATTGTTGTCCGTGTCCGTTGTTTCAAGTGTGGCTGATTGTATTGTGTAGTACGTTGATTGATTGGTTTGATTGGTGACATATTGTATGCAACTATTGTGGAGTGTGCATTTTTGTGTATTGTTTTCGATCTGCCATTATTGAGAATATAATTTGTTTGTTTATCAACTCTCGGCTCTGACTTGTTCTTTGGGCCACAGCCGGCGTCTGCTGGCGCGCCAAAAAGGACCACTTCTACATTGTCCACGCTTTCGTGGTGCGGTTCGGGGTGCCGATACTTCGGCTCTTGGAATTAGCCCGGCGATCGCCTCCCTAATTAACGGGACCGATGTGACAATTAATCTGGCGTCCGCGACATAGGAGCTTTTGGTGCACAGTGTGTCCAAAGTAGTGAGAAAGAGCCTCGAGTTGTTGATAGTGCTATCGGAACGATTTTGTGTGTTGTTCAGTGTTCTCGTTAACGAGTGCAGGGGAGTGTTCCGATAGACTGATTTAGGCAGATACTTTTTGCACGCGGCAAGGTTTTATTTGTGAGTTGCGAGACACCATGGATCTCGAAAAGTTAGTTGCTCTTGGTGAGAAGATGGGTCTTTCTGGCGCCGAACTACGGAAGTGGGTAAGCCAGAAGGAGAAAGAGGCAGCGGAGAGAGCCAAGGAATAAAAAGCCGCTGAGTTAGAACGAGAGAGGTTGGCAGCTGAGAGGGCCAAGGAAGAAAAAGCAGCTGAGTTGGAACGAGAGAGGTTGGCGGCCGAAAGGGCGAGAGAAGAAAGAGAGGCAAAGGAGCGACAGCTGAAAGAAGAAAGAGAGGCAAGGGAGCGACAGCTGAAAGAAGAAAGAGAGCTGCAATTGAAGTTGGAGCTGGAGAAAGAAAGACTGGCAGCTGAGAGGGCGAAAGAAGAAAGAGAGGAAAGGGAACGGCAGCGACAGCACGAGATGGAACTCGAGCGGCTCCGTTTGCAACAGCGAAGTGAAACTCCCGTCCAAGCTAGAGTTGAAAGCAGCGAACGGGAGGACCACGGCTTCCGCTTGAACCCAAGCAAGCTGCTCGTAGCATTTGATGAAAGGAAGGACGACCTTGACGCGTACCTTCACCGATTTGAGACGATATCAAGGAGCCAGAATTGGCCGGAACATCAATGGGCAACTGTTTTGAGTACTTGCTTGAGTGGTGAAGCGCTCAGTGTGTACGGTAGGGCTGACGCCGACCGATGCAGCCAACTACGCAAAGGTGAAAGCTGCTTTGCTGAAGCGATTTAGATTTACTGTGGAAGGATTCCGGGACAGATTTCGGACAGGGAAGCCAGCTGATGGTGAGACGGCTACGCAGTATGCCGCCCGACTGTGCCATTATTTCGACAGATGGATTGAACTTTCAGGGACAGCGCAGGAGTACGAGGAACTTACAGAGCTCCTAATTAGAGAACAATTTCTTACTACTTGCCACCCAAGCCTGTCGCTGTATTTGAAAGAGAGGAAGGCTGAGTCATTTGAAGGAATGCTTGAATTGGTTGATCAATTCTTGGAAGCGCAAGGTGGAACTAATTTGGCCAAGGTCAAGAATGATTGTCCCGATGATTCGAAGAAATTGGCTCCCGAAGAAAAGAAGCGTGCACCAGAGAGCATTCCGCGATGTTTTCTGTGCAACCGAGTGGGTCATCGCGCGAAAAACTGTCGAACGATCTTTACGAGCCCTACGGTAGGGTGCCACCCTACCTACGGCAGTAAAATGTTTTAAGTGTGGTCAGACTGGGCACAAAGCAGACGCTTGTCGAAACGGAGCGAGTCAAACTCACCAGGTATCCTGTGTGCTAGCAGCACCGAAATCCGATGATAATGCCGTCACAGATGGATTCGTAGAGTTGAAAAATGGGGAGAAAATTCCTATTGTGGGTGCTGTAATGACAAAACAGCCAACCGGTGTTTCGAAGGGAATGCCAACGCTGTCTCGCGAGAGCAAGGTTTCCAGCTCCAGTATCTTCTCAGGAAATTTGTGCAAAACCAACTCCTCTGCTTCTTTTTTAAGTCTTTCTTTGTACTCTTCTACCTTTGGGTTTGTTTCTCTGGCCATTACAGAGCTTCGGCTTTTGACTTTAATGGAATGTGGGGTAAATCGCGTTTTCCAGCCTGGGACAGGCGCCTACACGCTGCATTTACGGCTTACAAACGGAGCAGTCAAGGTCGCCCCCGTTCGGGATTAGAAGGGGAAAGCTTACCCGGAAAAGCGTCTAGCAAGAGGCCGGTCCGGCGCCACCGTCTGAGTCTAAGCCATTGTTAACCGGCACGCGTGTCATTGAGAATGACATGGGGACGCGACCACTTAGCCTGACCGAGACATAGTGGCGGCCGGTAAACGACCATATTCCCCCGCGCTCTTGTTAGGATGTCGGGGCGCCTCGCTGTCGCATGTACACCTGGTAAGCAATAATGCACCCATCGCTTTTAAGGACGCTTCTAGGAAGCAACAATTAACGAAAGAACTGACGGGGCCCGAGCGTGGGAACGGCCGCCGACGGGAGTCGGCCGAAGGAGGCAGCACGAGTAACGTTGGGCAGCTCGGCCTGGCATGGGAGAGAGTGTCACGTGCGGAGGACCTTTCCCTTTGCGTGTTTCATTTTGGTAAGGAGGTTTTTACAAATGTAGTGCCTTTTATGAAAGTGTTTCTGTGATTGGTTGTGATGCTGCGAGTCCCAACATGTGATTGGTTTTTGTGAAGACTCTTTGTTCGACCAAGGGTTAAAAAGAGGATGTTTGAACTTGAAAAGTGAGCGGAGTCGGGGTAAACGGCGGATCTCACCACGGGAGACCAGGCCATGCAGGCCGAGGGGTACGTCACCATTTCCTATGTTTTGTCTTTGTGACCCAGTGCATTTTGTAAATTGAAGTTGTGTTAGCTAAATAAACCCCCAATGAGTGCTCCCCGAAATCATCGTGTTGACGTCTCATCGATTGCCTCCGCGGAGTTTCACCCACACTTATTCGTCTCCCTGGTCGTCCGATGCGCCTAACTTTGAACAACCCCGACGTTTCGCTACAAAGTGGTGGAGGTTGCTCGGTAACGATAGTCCCGCTCTGAAATTATGTCCCCGAGTCAACAACAAATATAAGGAACCTACCTCTGACAGCTCCACTATGACGGAACCCCATACCTTCTTCTCTGCTATGTCTACCCCCCAAGCTAAACCATTCATCGGACCACCAGTCTTTAGAGGTGCGCCGGAGGAATCTATTTCCGAGTGGCTACTTTGCTACGAACATGTAGCATCGCTTAATAATTGGGACCAAGCCACGAAGGTGAAATTTCTATATCTGGCCTTAGATGGAGATGCGAAAAAGTGGCACACCACTCAAATTCTAACCGGTGCTCCTAATACATGGGAAGAATGGGCGACGCTACTTAAAACGTCCTTTACGAGTCGCCACTCAGTCGAGATCGCCCATTTGCGGCTACAAAACCGCACCCAATTGCCGTCCGAAACCCCCGATCAGTACTACTATGACGTCGTACAGCTGTGTGCAAGAGTGAACCCGTCCATGACGGAAGATGATCGGTTGCGGCACCTTATGCGCGGTTTGCGTCCGGATATTCTGGAGAAGATGATAATCGCAAACCCGGAGAGCTGCACTGCATTCCTCCAAATTTTGCAACGCATAAATCTGGCAGCTTTGATGAGCCGTGCGTCGGCGCCACAACCGATCGGCATCCAGTATTCCATCGGATTACAGTCGTGGATGCAAAACATCGTGCATCCCGTAGGGTTCGCACCCGCCGCAGCGACAGGGTACTCTCCTCCTACGTGTGTCGCCACTTGCGCCGCGGCCGAATTGCGTTGCCCACGGGAGGCTGATGACAGCGAAAGAGACCTAAAAGCGATTGCGGACTCGATCGCCGTGCTGTCTGACCGGCTAAAAAGCATCGAAAACGAGGTGCGTCGCCCCCCAATGTCGTGGCCTCAGAGAACTTCCCGTGCCAACGACGGGCGTCCCCGATGCCAGATTTGCCGCCGCATAGGTCACATAGCACAACAGTGCTGGCAGCGATTCCGAGATGGCAGGAACGATCAGGCGGAGCTCCAAGGCAATCAGAATGTACAGCCTAATCCTTCGGGAAACGAGAACGGCCGGGCCTAGGGGGCCAGCCCAGCCGCCCCATCGGCACATTGTCGGAAGGTCAGCTTCTCACAGTCCCCACACGAGCCATCGGTACAGAAACAAAACTTGTAATTGACACCGGCTCGGCCGTAAATGTCATCTCAGAAGAATTAGCTAACAAAATAGGTGCTTCATTCAAATCGAGAAAAGACATATTCATCCGAGGAATTGGCGGAGGCTTGCTCACCCCCAATGGCGAAGCTGAAATAAAACTTGAATTTGGCACCACCAAAGTTCACGAGACGTTTTTAGTGGTCAAGGATTGCCCGTACGAGCTGCTCGGTGGTCTTCCTTTTTGTCGAGCAGCCCGGCTTCTCATTGACTTCTCCAAAAAAGAGCTGCAACTAAACGGTGAAATTTTTCGGCTACGTATAGACTCAAGTGCCCCCGAACATAATGATGTACTTGCAGTGCGGTGCCACGAGCAAATTCGCATTGAACCTCGCACAGAAGTCGCTATTGAAGTAAAGGTCGCAAGGGACGGAATTCACCTCGTCGAACCGAACAGCACGCTCGAAAACGGACTTCAGGTTGCACGCACAATAACGAGGATCGTGCATGGGAGAGGCCTCATTCGCATAGCTAATCCTACCATGTCGCCAGTAAACCTGCTCAGCGGAACAAAGCTTGGATGGGCTTCATCTATTCATGACGCACAGCTGGCAATCACGGCCCCCGAGAACGATCAAGTGCCTCAAGAGTTTGACATAGAGACTGGGGATCACCTACAGCCATCTGAGCGGGATGAACTGCTGTCGCTCATTGAGAAATACCGCCATCTATTTACGAGCAGTGACAACCCCATCCGGCAGAATCATGTCGCTGAACATGTGATCGACACAGGTGATTCTCGACCAATTCATCAGCACCCATATCGTCATTCCCCTTTTGAAAGACAACAGATTGAGCAACAAGTAGAAGAAATACTGCGCGATGGGATAATTAGAGAGTCTCACAGTCCTTGGTCATCACCTGTCGTCCTCGTGAAGAAGCCAAATGGGACTTGGCGTATCTGCGTCGATTTCCGCAGAGTCAATGAGGTCACTAAAAAAGATGTGCACCCACTGCCACAAATTGATGACATTCTCGACGTGCTACAGGGGTCAAAATACTTCACCACACTTGATCTAACATCAGGCTACTGGCAAGTGGGCATCGTGGAGGAAGATAAGCAAAAGACCTCATTTGCCTGTGGACCCGGCCTGTACGAATTCAATGTTGTCCCTTTCGGCCTGTGCAACGCCCCTGCCACATTCCAGGGAATGATTAACAAAGTCCTCAGTGGTCTTCTCTGGAGAGTTTGTTTGGCCTACTTGGACGACATCGTTATTTTCTCGAAGACTATGGCAACTCATTTGCAAGATTTGGAAAGTGTGTTTTTGGCTTTGGACGTGGCAAACTTACGACTGAAGTCCTGAGAAATGCAGCTTCGCTCGCCAGGAGATCAAATATCTTGGACACATTCTCACAGGTGAAAGCATCCGGCCGGACCCAGACAAAGTAGCAGCGATCGAAAAATTCCAAAAGCCACGAAACAAGAAAGGTGTACAGAGCTTTCTCGGAATCTGTAACTATTATCGGCGATTCATCAAAGATTTCTCTCGCATTTCTCGACCGCTGACCAACTTAACCAAAAAGGATGTTCCTTTCGTCTGGGATGCGGCATGCGAAGTGGCCATGCAAACCCTCAAAGAGAAGCTGATCACAGCCCCAATTCTGCGTCAGTTTGAGTCGGGAAAGCCGATAGAGTTGCACACTGATGCCTGTGATTACGGCATTGGCGCCGTGCTTGTACAGAAAATTGGAACTCAAGAGAGAGTCGTCGCCTATGCCAGCCGCCACCTTAACAAGGCTGAGATGAACTACAGTACCACTGAGAAAGAATGTCTCGCCGTTGTGTACGCCTGCGGACAGTTTCGGCCATACGTCTTTGGTTCTAAGTTCACGGTCGTGACTGACCAAGCCAGCCTGGCTTGGCTAATGAAAGTAAGGAATCCGAACGGTCGTCTTATGCGATGGTCGCTGTTGCTTCAGGAATTCGACATAACGTTGCGACACCGCCCTGGCCTCAAGAATGGAAATGCCGACACGCTTTCCCGCCTTCCTCATGATCCCGCGCCTGTAAGCGAAGAAAACCCCTTACCGTTGCTGGTTCTGGATCAGGTGGATGTTGGAAAAAAGCAGAGGGCAGACCCATGGATGAAAGAAATTATGCAGCACCTCGAGCACCTGGATGCGCCCGTTGTCAGGAAAACTAAAAGAACGGCACGGAGCTTTCGGTTGATCGACGGTGTACTGTATCGAAGGGCGAAAGGGTTTCAGGAGGATTGGGCTGCGCTCGTTGTCCCCAAGTGCTTGAGATCTGAGATTTTAAGGTACTGCCATGACGCCACCACGGCAGGCCACTTAGGTGTCAAGCGCACATGGGAGAAAGTTCGTTGCCGATATTTCTGGCCGAAGATGTTCTCGTACGTAAGCAAGTACGTTCTCTCCTGCCCCGACTGCCAGACACGAAATCAACCACCGGGGAGGCCGGTCGGTTTTCTCCAACCGATCCCACCTGCAGGTCGACCTTTTCAGCAGGTGGGCATGGACTTCATTGGGCCTTTCACTAAATCCAAAGCAGGGAACCGCTACATCGTCGTGATTACCGACTACCATACGAAATGGGTCGAGGCTGTCGCGTGTCCAGCGGCCACTGCCGCAGAAGCAGCCAGAGCTTTCGTCGAACAAATCGTCCTACGTCATGGTGCCCCGGAGAAAGTAATAAGCGATCGTGGGCAGCACTTTGTCGCCAACTTGACCGAAGAAATATTCCGGCTCGTGGGTAGCGAGCATGCCACCACAACAGCATACCACCCACAGGCCAACGGCTTGTGCGAGCGTTTTAACCGCACGTTGGCTGACATGCTCAGCATGTACGTTTCCTCACACCACCGCGACTGGGATGAATTCCTACCGTACGTTCTATTTGCATACAATTCTTCCACCCACGAGACGACTGGATTCACTCCCTTCTTTCTTCTTCACGGACATGAACCGACACTACCGGTGGATGTAGGGTCGGGCGCGCAACGCGGATTCGACTACACCCTGGATGCAATGAAAGTGGCCCGCAGGCTGCGGCAGGCTCAAAAAATAGTAAATGAACGGGAGAAGCGTCAGCAGGAGAAGAACAAGCGCAGCTATGATGCTAGGCGACGAAGTGTTGTTTATCATCAGGGCGACTTGGTGTACTTGTGGACTCCCTCCCGGGTGAAAGGGAAGACGACGAAGCTTCTTCACAAATATCACGGACCTTTCCGTCTTGTGCGCCAGGTAGCCGAGAACAATTGGGAGGTGGTAGACCAAACTGGAAAAAAACGTGACGTTGTGAATGTGGCGCGTTTAAAGCCCTGCCACGTTCGATTGGGCTCCGACGCCGACGACGCGGACGATGAGTCTGATGATAATCATGAGGTGCGCGATCTCGGTGGTGATGTGCGCGAGGGAAGTGCCAGGAGAGATGACCACGGATTGCATCGAAGTGTTGTGCGCGAGTGCAGTGCAAGGAGAAATGACCACGGATTGCATCAAAGTGTTGTGCGCGAGTGCGGCTCCAATGGTGCTGTGCGCGAGTGCGGTTCGCGAGTGGGTCAGGAACTCCGTTTGCAACCTTATGTGCGCGGGACACAGACCAGTGTTCCAGTACAACAGTGCGAAAGCTACGACACGGACACTGAACTTTACTCGGACTGGAAGACATTTTCAAGTAATAACAACGCACAACAGAATGTCAGTGCTTACGAAACGGACACTGAATTGTATTGCAGTACCGATGAGTGAACCCATATATTTCTGTGTCCAATGATTTTGTTTTGTTTTTCATCTGTTGTTTTTATGTAATTTTTTTAAAGCCTCGCACCTGTTATACACATGCATAAGTGTCTTTAAATAAGCATCTCACACACTTGTTGAATGCAAAACCTTTTTGTATAATTAGTCTATTTATTGTCGTGTTTTGCAGATAAAACGAGTGGGGCACTCTTTTTCGTAGGGGGGAGGTGTCGCGAGATCAAGGTTTCCAGCTCCAGTATCTTCTCAGGAAATTTGTGCAAAACCAACTCCTCTGCTTCTTTTTTAAGTCTTTCTTTGTACTCTTCCACCTTTGGGTTTGTTTCTCTGGCCATTACAGAGCTTCGGCTTTTGACTTTAATGGAATGTGGGGTAAATCGCGTTTTCCAGCCTGGGACAGGCACCTACACGCTGCATTTACGGCTTACAAACGGAGCAGTCAAGGTCGCCTCCGTTCGGGATTAGAAGGGCAAAGCTTACCCGGAAAAGCGTCTAGCAAGAGGCCGGTCCGGCGCCACCGTCTGAGTCTAAGCCATTGTTAACCGGCACGCGTGTCATTGAGAATGACATGGGGACGCGACCATTTAGCTTGACCGAGACATAGTGGCGGCCGGTAAACGACCATATTCCCCCGCGCTCTTGTTAGGATGTCGGGGCGCCTCGCTGTCGCATGTACACCTGGTAAGCAATAATGTACCCATCGCTTTTAAGGACGCTTCTAGGAAGCAACAATTAACGAAAGAACTGACGGGGCCCGAGCGTGGGAACGGCCGCCGACGGGAGTCGGCCGAAGGAGGCAGCACGAGTAACGTTGGGCAGCTCGGCCTGGCATGGGAGAGAATGTCACGTGCGGAGGACCTTTCTCTTTGCGTGTTTCATTTTGGTAAGGAGGTTTTTACAAATGTAGTGCCTTTTATGAAAGTGTTTCTGTGATTGGTTGTGATGCTGCGAGTCCCAACATGTGATTGGTTTTTGTGAAGACTCTTTGTTCGACCAAGGGTTAAAAAGAGGATGTTTGAACTTGAAAAGTGAGCGGAGTCGGGGTAAACGGCGGATCTCACCACGGGAGACCAGGCCATGCAGGCCGAGGGGTATGTCACCATTTTCTATGTTTTGTCTTTGTGACCCAGTGCATTTTGTAAATTGAAATTGTGTTAGCTAAATAAACCCCCAATGAGTGCTCCCCGAAATCATCGTGTTGACGTCTCATCGATTGCCTCCGCGGAGTTTCACCCACACTTATTCGTCTCCCTGGTCGTCCGATGCGCCTAACTTTGAACAACCCCGACGTTTCGCTACAGCTGCCTGGAAAAGTTGCAGACAAAAAGATTACGGTGTTAAGAGATACCGGCAGCTCCACTGTTATCGTGCGGAGAAATCTGGTACGGGAAAGTGAGTTAACAGGCAAAATGAAACCGGTTTGCCTAATCGACCATACAGTTCGGATGCTTCCCGAAGCAGAAATCGAGGTTGAAACCCCGTACTTGAGCGGGAAGGTTACTGCTTTAGGCATGACGACCCCCCCCCTGTACGACCTTGTCATCGGAAACATCGACGGGGCGCGGGGACCGAATCATCCGGAATGCTTGGGAGAAGACCCTAAGATAGAGCCCTCGCCAACCCAGCGGCCGCGAGATACAGTGGAGGAGCAGCCCGTGACGGATCTCACTAGAGCCCAAGGCGAAGCCGCGGCGCAAGAGACAGTGAATGAGAAGATGATCGTGTTGAATGAGTTCACCGGCCGAGCAACTGGACTTACGTCGGCACGACCTCAACCGACCGACAGTGTAAAGGAGACGGAGTTGGCCGGCCGGGCAAAATGTAGAGACATGATCAAGCTGGTAAATAAACAGACAGGACCCGTCGAATGTTATTACCCGTTAACGGGGTCGGAAGTGACAACGATGGCTGAGACGCCGCCTCAATTATCGTCGTTGGAAAGGGCTCGCCGAAAAAGAACTTGGAAACACAAGAATAAATCGAGCGAGCACCGCAAGAAAGGACGCAAGCGCAGCTCGAAATAGACAGGATAAGTGCTGAAGTCGAATCAGAATGTGTTTGGCAGTGTTGAGTGCCATATGTTGTGTTAATGTTGTGTTATCCTGTGTCACAAGTGTCGAAGTGTCTGTGCTGTGGTGTGATGTATAGAGTTGTATAATTGTTGTAATGAGAGAACTTTGTACGTTTGTATCGTCTGGAATGAGTGATGAAGTGTTGTAGTCATGTACCTGTGACTATGTTTCATGTGTCGTGGAATTGAATTACAATGTACAGTTGTATTGAGGATCTATTCCGAATGTGAAGTGTCATGAGCGACGGTTTGTGTTACAGTCTTTCAGAGTGTGTGGTGACTGTTCGCGCTCGTTTGTGTGGTTTTGAATATTATGAGATAATATTCTTAAAGTGGGGGGCAGTGTCACAGAACGAGCGCTAAAAATGGGCGCGCCGCCAAATTCTTGCGGTAACGCGCGGAAGAGACGCCGGGAGGTCAAAAGAAAAAAAAAGAAAACAAACATCCAAGGTTCCCCGGGCGCGCGCTCTCCCCTTGGAAGCGTGGCTTCGCCGACGAACCTCCTCACCCCACATCGGCGGCCGAGATAGCCCGCGAAAGTTCTAGAACGAAAGGGGCGTGGTCATACCGAGTTGAGTCATCGGCCGCGGAGGGCATTCCAACCGTCTCGCCCTCTTCCCAGCCTTCGCTGCGTATCGCGCCGACGAAATGACGAGAACCGTCTGGAATGTCGCGCGCAAGATATTTAACCGAGCAGCCGAGATGAGAGATCAGGAGGAGACGGAAGTGAGCGCCAGAGCGCGTAGGGATTCCGCCGTGTAGTCGGCGAAGGTTTTGGCCCGTAGGGACGAAGCCGGAGATGAAGAAAATTTCCACCTGAGGGGTGAAGGCTCGAGCTACAGGCAAGAGCGTGTGTTTACCGCTATCGAGCGAAGACGCGTGGCAACAGCTGCGGGTGTGAAGCCGACGTGTTCCGGCGAAGAAGTTGAAGTTGGAAGAGTGGCCAATTGAAGACGGGAGGTTTCCTGGAAGAGAAACTTCGAGGGCTGCGGAACGACAACAACGCTGGACTTTGAGTGAGTGATTCTTGCAAGAGTATCATCTAGACTTTGGTTCCAAGAACTTTGGACTGAATAGGTTTTCTATCTCTTTAGTCTTTAAGTGTCTTGGTTGTTTAATGCATGCGACTGCATTGAAGTGCGTATTGTTGTCCGTGTCCGTTGTTTCAAGTGTGGCTGATTGTATTGTGTAGTACGTTGATTGATTGGTTTGATTGGTGACATATTGTATGCAACTATTGTGGAGTGTGCATTTTTGTGTATTGTTTTCGATCTGCCCTTATTGAGAATATAATTTGTTTGTTTATCAACTCTCGGCTCTGACTTGTTCTTTGGGCCACAGCCGGCGTCCGCTGGCGCGCCAAAAAGGACCACTTCTACATTGTCCACGCTTTCGTGGTGCGGTTCGAGGGGCCGATACTTCGGCTCTTGGAATTAGCCCGGCGATCGCCTCCATAACTAACGGGACCGGTGTGACACCCCCACAAGTCTGAGAAGGGCTGTCTTCTTAACGTTGAAGCAGAGCCCCAGGCGGGTGATTTCATCCTGGCAGATGTCCAGCAGTGCCTTCATTTCCTCGGTGCTTTCTGCCATGAGCACGATGTCGTCTGCGAACGTTAAGCCTAGTAGACGACGCCTCTGGTCGATACCGCTGGTCGTGTGGTGGAGCCGAAAACCAAGGCTGGAACTAAGAAGCTTCCTCTCGAGGCTTGAGACGTAAAGAATATACAGTAATGGTGAGAGTGGGCAACCTTGACGCAGGCCTTTCACTACTACAACGGGGTCGGACTGAACATCCCCGAAGTGTGCCACTACAGTGTTACCTCTGTACATACGTCTCACGGTCGAGATGAGGATCTCTGGAAGGCCCAAGTGGTTCATGCAATCAAACAACGCTGCCTGCGGGACACTTTCGTATGCTTTCTGTACATCCAGAAAACAGCATAGCAGAGATCGCCCTTCAAGCTTCGCTATTTCGGCACACTGGGTCAGAGTGAAAATATTATCCTCCAATCTACGACCCGAACGAAACCCATTTTGAAGTTCCGTCAGCAAGTTCTTCGTCTCAGCCCAGCCACTTAGCCATTCCCTTAGGATACCGGCAAACATTCGGTACATCACGCTAGTGACCGTGATAGGGCGATAGCTCTGCAGCAGGTCCGCCGCGCCGCCTTGCTTTAGGATCAACGTTATCCGACCCTGACGCCAGTCCTTCGGGATTTCAGCGCCAGAAAGGATGCTCGACAGCTGGTCTGCAAGCTTCTCCCTAGCCTGTGGGCGGAGGCACTTCACCAGGCGCGCTGGAACCTCGTCGGGCCCCGTTGCAGTTCGAGTGCTCATTCGCGCTAAGGCACGGATGACTGTCACACTGCTCACCACCCAGCGCGGTTCCGCTTCCTCTTGCCTTTCGCCGAGGGCAGGGTGCAGTGTCGCGGCCGCGGAAGCATCCCTGTCGCCGTCATTTCCCATCGAGCCAAACAGTCCACTGATGTATTGTGTCAGGTGCTGCCGCACATGTGCCACTGGCTGGTTGGTGTCAGCATCCCTCAATTGGGGCGAATTCTGTTGTCGCCTGTCCAGTGTTTGCACATATTGCCAGAACTTCTGGGCTGCGTTCTTGCCCTCTTCGCGCAGAAATTGAAATAGCTTCTTGTTGTACTCGGCAATTTTCGCCTGCACCAATGCCTGTACCTCGTGCTTCAGTTCAAGATATCTCTGCCAGGTGGCTGCGCATGCCTCTGTATCCGACGACCGCACCATCCATCGATGCTCCCTGTTTGCCTCTCGACGCCTTTTCCAGGCTTCCTCAACATCGCTATCCCACCACGGACTCTTTAATGCTCGTGTTGACCGTCTGTCTGGGACCATATGTCGTTCCACCACCCGTCGCAGGGCCAACATGTATTCGTCATAAGTGGTAGCCTCGTGCATTTCGGCACAAGCCTCGAAGTCCTCAACGACAGCCTCGATGGAATGGTGTGGTAGGTACCGCTTGATCTTCTTTCGTCTGGAAATTAGTTTTCCTTTATGACAGGAGTGTCCGAAGTCGAGCCTAAGGCGGTTATGGTTGATTGATTTGTGGGGTTTAACGTCCCAAAACCACTATTTGATTATGAGAGACGCCGTAGTGGAGGGCTCCGGAAATTTTGACCACCTGGGGTTCTTTAACGTGCACCCAAATCTGAGTACACGGGCCTACAACATTTCCGCCTCCATCGGAAATGCAGCCGCCACAGCCGGGATTCGAACCCGCGACCTGCGGGTCAGCAGCCGAGTACCTTAGCCACTAGACCACCGTGGCGGGGCAGGCGGTTATGGTCGCTGCCGAGACTGTACTTTCCCTCTTCGTTCACACCGCACCTTCGTAGCATTGCCTGCAAACGCCGAGAGACTAGGGCATAATCAATATTGGTGGCGCTGCCGCGAGCACACCATGTGAACTGTCCCTCCCACTGTGGCTCGAGGTTCATGATGACGAGGTCTAAGTCTTCGGCCAACTGCAGGAGAAGCTTCCCGTTGGCATCCAGGTGCCCGTACAGCTCACTGAGGTGCCCGTTATAGTCGCCAATAACGATGAGCTCGTTGTGTGCCTGCAGTCGTCGTGCGTCCTCGCGTACACATCCAATAAGCTTTACATTTCCTTCGTGTAGGCCTTGCACAGACAAGTATACAACACACACCGCAGTTTTCACACCAAGCACATTTCCTGTTACCCACAAGTGGTCTCTGCATTCCCCATCCAAACGTTGCCAATGGAGGTCGTGGCGCCATAACACACCGACCCCTCCCCCTTTGCGACTCTGGCCAGATCTGTTCTGACCCATCCAGTGCCAGTCTGGCTGAATTAGGTGGCTCTTCCAGATCTCGCAAGTGGGTCTCTGCCACTGCATATAACGAGAACTCTTCGTCTCTCAGGACATTATACAGTTCTCCCCACTTTTGTTCCCGGCGGGCACCGCGCATGTTAAGAAAACCCAATCGGAAGCATTGCCACTTCGCCCGGCGCCTATGGCACTTTGATCGACATGGCCGAATGTCCTCAGGACCACAGTGTCTCCCATACTCCCCACTGCGAAAGCTCTCCTGCTCATGTCCTGCTCGGCACGGAGGGAATGTCATTGGGGATGTTGTTGCCTGATGTAGTGTTGGACCATGTCGGCTATCATTCGAACCAGGTCTAGTCCAATAGGCAGTGCTCCCATCGGTTGGGTTGGGTATGGAGGCGGTATGTTGCCCTGCCAGGGCGGAGACTGCTGGGGCAGGACAGCATGTGGTATCACGTCGTTTGATTGCGTCTCCGGGAATAGTAGCCCCGAGGGGACACTTTGGCCCAATGCTCTGTTTTCTGGGGGTCCGTCAGCTCCTGTGGGTGTTTGGTGGTGCCGGGTTGTGGATGCCGGAGAAACACGGGGTGCTGCGTCTGGGGCCGAGCTGGATGACCTTCGCTACCCTGTCCGCAAACGTCTAAGGCAGTAGGTGTCAACCCGCCCGGACTCCCGTGGCCAGTGGTACGGGTACTTATCACATACAAGTGGTACTTATCACATACAAGTACCGGCACCCAGTGGACATTCTGTGGACTAAACTAGAGGTGGCTACTACTACATACTACAATTACAAGACGCACAACCCACGGCATAAGGAGCATCGCCCCTAATAAGAGACTACACGAGGAGGAAGACACTACAAGTACTGTTTTACTGCAAATCAAGAAATGATTTTATAAAATTGGGGAAACGTGATATTTGTTCGATGTTTTCACAATTACTTCACCTGCAGCCACGGCCCAGAAGCATGTTAATTGTGATGGTTAAAGACATTGTATGGGAAAACATCTGAGAAAGCTAAATTAACTTTTCAATTAGTAAAGTAATGCAGTTATTTCAAATAAGGTTAATTCATCAGCCTCGGATGTTGAGAATTCATTACACCCTTGAGATTACAAAAAATGGTCTGAAGTAATGATTTTCAAATAATGCAATTCATCTAAAGTCAGCAGCAAAATGAAAACGAGAAGGAGCGCAACCGACACATTCTTCTGAGCTGTGGACGAGGAACCGTGTGAGATGTCCAAAATATAGGAAAGTGTCATTATATGAACCATGAAGCAACTTTGCTTCGGGAGTGTGCAGGTGGTGCTTGCAGTTATAGGTCCCATGGCGCCCATGCTAACGAGCATGAAAGACTTGTACCTCTGTAACAGTTGTCTTGAACGGTGGCATCACTTGGATCATGTTTGTTGCATTGATTGGTGTTTTGATGTTGCCATTGTGTTTGTATGAATCTTATTAGGCCACAAAAAATTACTACAGGCCACTTATTCAATGGTTTATTCTTATGCAGAACTTGATTTATCCTGTTGGCATAGCTGCATAACCCCTCCAATAAAAAAGCTATTTTAGTTTTTTTAACTATTGTCCCAAGTGATGTTCTTGATCATCTTAGAATGCTTGTGGCTACAGAAGTAATTTTTTTATTATTTATTTTGCCCTCAGGGCTTATCAAGGCATTACAGAGGGGGGTGACATCACAGAACAAGCATTGCATTTCGCTAATATTTTTGGATTTTCAACATATTTCTTGCGATGCCAGGTATATTAATGATTTTTCATATCTAACACATTCTTTATAACCATGCAACATTGTATAAAATTCACTACATTTGATGTTATTTGTTATTTCAGCCTTATTTGTTATATCAAGGTTTAACTGCTTTATGTGTCTGATAATGTGGTCTATTAAATATACAGTACCTTTTCTTGATGAGAGTAATAATTTAAAATCTAATGTTAAAATTGAAACATGGACATGGTTTCACAACATTCTAAGGCACAAAGGAGGAACAGAACGAACACTGTAAACATTCATTGAAAGCTGCTTGGCTTTTTGTCATTTAAATACACATGTATGTATATTCAAACACGTATTGGCATGTATGCTAGTGCATGCCGTGCAGACTACTTTGTGACATCTCTTATGGTTCTGATATGCCCTGCTTAAGTATCTATGTGTACTTCTTATTGGTACAACACAGATTGTATATTGCAGGTTGATTGACTTACATTATAGATAGGCATGCATAATGTGATTAATCAAGTTGTTCAAGAATAAGCTATGAAGTACCTTGGCTGCTGCTTACATGACAACAGAAAGGTCCGTATAGATAATGCAAGGCTAACTTTGCTAGAGCATTATAAATTTGATAAAACGCTGGAGGTAGTGAACCATGTGACATTAAGGGATACCAACTTTTCAGAGTTGACTACAAGTGCTTCAGCGCAGTACATTACTATTTGAGCTAGTTGTTGCACTGTTATGATCAGTCTGTCAGCCTAGCACTAGCGGCTGGTGCTTACATGACAAGTAAGCCATGCCTCACAGTTAGCCATGCCTCATAAATAAATGATGTTATCTGGCCTATTTGTAGCCTTCACAAGAATAGCTTGTTCTGCTGGTTGTATTGTTTTTCAATAACGGAGCTTCAAAGTGCCCAACACATTATCCTACCAATATATTGATTCTTACATCATCTGCATACATGATCAATTAACTCAAGGTATATCCTGCATGGTGTGGTGTACATTGTAAGTGTCCATCAACAACTTTAGAAGTCTGCAGTGCTTTTCTTTGAAAGGTGGGCACACAACTGCTTGCACCAATGGGCACAGGCACCCGATCAATGTCACAAGTTGAACAGCTGTGACCCCACACAGCGGCATAACCAGGGAGTGACACAATGAGTCCCTGCAAACCCCCCCCTCCCCCCCGATATACTTTTTTTTCCATGGTATACCTTGCACAAAACGACACTTGACATCTACTGCCCAGCCCCTACTTCAGATCAAGGTGGTGTACCCCCCCTCCTCCCAAATTAAATCTATGCCTCTGATCTCAATTTTCGAAACATTGTTGAACGCCTGCGTGGGACTATTTCTTTACTTGCAGAGGCGATTGCGTGCTGTGCTGCTGTCATTTGGGCGAGGTGCCCTAGGACTTCTTAAGTTGCAACCGACTATAGCAATACATTTCTCTTTATAGCCACTCGCACGCCATACATGAATGTTCCCCGAGTTGCTTCAATGTCATGCAAAGAATCGTCTACAAGTTCAAAAAGCAGTGCAATGTTGGCTCAAATTATCCCACCAATGCATACAGAATTCAACCAACTAAATGTGGCCACACCACACCTGGCTCTCAGTATTGAAACACACATGTTCACAACCAGCCCAATTGATGTGCAAGGCATTACACCCATGTCCATCTTTGTGCTTGAGGCAGTAGCACGAACCATAGTTTCCTAAAGTTATCTAGAGTGGTCTTTGGCGCTGCCATCGTTCAGCGACCATAGGAATGATGTGTAGTACATGGATTTGCTTAATCTTCATGCTTGTAGGATTTAAACGCACATGCGGCTTTGTTTATTGCAATGCTTTCGTTTTGTTTTGAATAACAAAACAGACCATTTTGAACTTTGCGACTTGATTTGAATTAGTCAGCCTAAATGATAAAAGTGGTGAAGTACAACTGCTGAACATTTGATAATTGTCGTTTTGTGACAAAGCAGCTCTAAGCCACGTGAAGCCAGGTGGAATCAGAAGTATGAAGATTAGACAAATTAGTGTATTACCCATCATTCCCTTGTTCGCTGAAGTGCCATGCGTTGCAGCTCTCAAAGACACTAGAGCTAGAGCTCCCTCTAGTGTATTTACAAGAAACTCTATGGCACCGACAATCAAACCATACTGGATTGACAGCATAGTAGAGGAAGAAGGCTATATTATTGTCTGTTATTCTTTCTCAATTTTCTTTTTCTTTTAAAGCACTGGAAATGCATCAAGTGTCACATATCAGACTAACCCACCAATCTGCCATAGTTCATCATCGCAAGTGGCTGTGTCTAAGATCTCGTTGAAAGGTTGCATCAACCGCTTTACACAACATGGAACATGTGACCTCTAACAGCCTTCCACAATGCAATGCACTCAGCTTCATTTGTGACTTGTGTCAAGGCCCTGTGGTTTTCAGGATGCAGCCAAATGAAGGTGCTACAAAGGCTAACAGAACTAGGGTGAATCATAATTTATTGCGAAAAGTGCCACAGTGCTTTCACTATACAAAGGGCAGTATCAAAATGCTGTTACACTGGTAGAATATCCTCGAAATTAGGGATTCACAAGAGAACAGCTGCCGCACACTATGCATACATTAAAATTGTTAACAAGAACACAGCTGCAACACCAAAGTCCCAAAAGTTTCTGTGTAACAATGCACACAGCTCACTACCAAGGTGAGCCTAAAAATGCCACAAGTAAGGCACAACTGCCAAGAAGCCATCTTACTGGGCACTTCGAGCAGCCAACCGGGGATCACGCTGGGTTGCTTGCCCTGGTTTGACCGGCGAGTGAGGTGCCTCGGTTGGAACTGCAGGGAACTTCACCTCCTCGTCTATGACTGAGACCCCGCTGACATTCTGTCCTTCCTTGTCTGCTGAGCCTTCCCTCAATATTTGGTTCAGCTCGGCTTCCAGCTCGTCAACCTCGGCGTCTGCTGCGGACACTGGCATGCCCATCAGCCTGTGAAGCTCTTGCTGGTCTTCCAGGGCCGTGTTGATGTCGGCAACGACATCGTCGACGTTGTCCGCTTCCAGGCCTCCGTGGGCCACCTTGAGCGCCTGTGCCGCTGTCTTGTAGCCGTCGTAGATCAGCTGGATGTCCTTGTTCTCGTGGATGTTCATCTCGAGGGAGTGGATGTTGTCCAGCATGGCGAACTGCTTGTCCAGCACCTGCTGCGCCCTGCGCCGCTTCTTCATGATGTGCAGGGCCTTGTTCTGCTGACCCTGCTTCTTGGCCTCCAGCGCTTCGCGCGTGCAACGGTCGATGTCGCCCTGCAGCAAGTCGACCTTCTGATTCAAGTCCTGCTTGGCCTTCTCGAGCTTGAGCATCGCTTTCTCCTGCTCGCTCAGCTGGTTGTTGTGACGAAGGAACTGCACGACTTTCTTGCCGTCTTTCTGGAAGAGCCGCACGTAGCGCGACTTTTCCAGTCCGTTCAGCACGTAGGCGAACGATCTCTGGTCTTTGCAGATGCCCCCGCACACCTTCCACACTTCGGAGTAGGGGATGACGTCTTCCACGAACCTTTCGTCATCGCAGCGCCTCATGACTTCCTGCTGAAGCTGCCTCAGGACATCGACGTTGACGAGCATCTCGTCGATTTCGGTGTCCGCCTCACCACTGCTCAAACCCCAAGTCCACATCCACGTTAGCGGCCGCTTGACCAGAGTGTCGAAGCCCCACTTGACCCAACCTTCGCTGGTGAAGTAGTCCTTGGTGTTTACAAGTTCCCCCGATTTCTTCATGTGCGACAGTACCGTCCTCAGGCACGCCGGCTGACTCCGCTTACGTTCGAAGGCGATAGCTACGTCGCTGGCCGAAAACACAGGCGTTCTGGTTTCGCGACTCCACTGGAGGATGAGCGACACCCAGAAGTCCATCTTGTCCTGCCATCCTTCCGGGTTCAATTCCTTGGGGCGAAACTCGGCGAAAAGCGCTCGCATTCGCACATCATCCTTCCAGCACACTGGCAGGACAAAGGGGCTGCCGTTACTGCTTTCCATGACACTCATCGGCTGGCTTGTGACAGAGAGATACCGATGCCAACGGTCATTTAAAGACGAACTCAAAACGGGCGAACATGCGCAACCAAGGAAACTTGGGCTATTCCGGCACGCACAGACGATTTTGCAACACGCAACAGAGGCCCAACGCCAACAAATTCGCACCTGGATGACGCGACGACAGCGACGCTAAGCGATGGTGGCTCAGTCTTGCAAATAGGCGCTTTTCCCAATCGACGCGAGATGGCACTACCATTCAGCACTTGACGCCGCCTTAGAGTTTGACAGTAGGCTCCGCGCTCCTTTTGAAAGTTCGCAGAAAGCGCAAGTGTTTCAAGTGTTTTACCTATGCGAACAATTTTTCACATTTCTATCGTTATAGCGTGCTCTCGAATAAGACAGACCAAGACGCTGGCAAGGGTGGCGCCTAGGAGGGCACCAGTGGGCGCCAGAATGTTTCAGGGACGGGGGCTAGGTTGGGGCCCAAGGGGCCGCAACACTAGCAGACCAGTCCGCCAGCTTGGCCTGTATATGTAAATTCGGGCTCCTTATGGACCTCTCCCAGGCTTCCGGTGAGGGAGATGGCTGCAGGAGCTCCTCGGGTGGAGGGTTGTCGGGACAACTCCATAAAACGTGGTCTTGTCCTGCCTGTGCTAGGCCACAGTTAATACACTTGTGTAGCTTTTCGTCTTTCACTATTGCGGCCAGCATCCTGGGCTGAGCATACGAGTCTGAGCCCTTCGCAGTGTAGTCGCTTGGGCCCGGGTTAATGCTTCATCTAGAGGTGGATAAAGCGTTCTTGGTTCTCGGTGCCGACTGGGCCGGTCTCCATAGCTGAGCGCCAGGTCACTCGGATTTGGTTCCTGTGACCGCACCACTGCCCGGTTCATGTTCCCTCGGGCTGTCTGGTGAGCGGCCTCATTTCCCGGGTTCGCACAGTGGCCTGGAACCCAAACGAGCTTTATTTTTTGTTGAGGTCGTGCTAATTTTTGCAGTGCCGTTCTATATGTATACCCTGCATCATATGCCTTGATAGCTGACATCGAATCCGATATAATAAACTTCGTTCCCTCAATGGTAGTTACAATAGCAATCGCTGTTTCTTCTGCCTCAGTTGCGGAGCCGGCCTGAATGGTTTCTGTTCGCAGTGCGCGTCCATAGCCATCAACTGCCGCAATAACATAATTCATCCCGCGGGCGTTACTGGCCTCCACATACGCTGCTGGTTTGTTATCCAGTGCTTTTTTGAGTGCGTCCGCCCGCGCTTGCCGACGTCCTTTGCTTAGACAACCCACGTTTTTTGGCAGTAGTAGGATTTTTATCTTAGCTCTGATTTCGTCCGGTATTTTAAGCATCAGTGTGGGTCCAGTTAGTGGTTTTAAGTTTAGGAGCTTCAAGACATCATGTCCTTGTCGAGTGCAGGATAGTCTCCACCATAATGATGCTCGTTGGGCTTCGATTATTTCGTTTACGGTGTTATGTACACCCAGTTCCAAGAGTTTGTCGTTGCTGACCCAAGTGGGTAATCCTAAGGCCACTCTGTAGACTGACACAATTAATATGTTCAATTTCCCCGCCCCTTTCTGAATAATAAAGTTTATTCCTCCTCCTCCTTATTGTTGGTGTCAGACACGCTACACAAAACCGAAACGGAACACCTGCACAAGGAAAACATCTGTGTGAAAAACCGACTTTGTGTGTACATCAATCAAATATATTGCAGCACATTACTTAATCCCCTGTGCAATCTATCCATCTGTGCCCGTCCATATATCCGTCCTTAATTTGCAAGTCAGTGACTTCAATGTAGACATTATGAACCTTGGGAACTACCTTCGCCCACTTTACATCATTAACTTCGTGGAGATGCGTGGATTTTTACTGGGAGAGTGGGGGGAGAAGGCACGGCAAGCGCCTTGGGGAATAGGGATATACATGCGCTAATTGTTTTGAATATGTTTGCATCTTGGGAGCGGTAGGGGGGGTCGCAAAGAGAGGGCCCACAGAAATTATTAGGGAGAGGTTCGGGAACTCACCCCACCCCTTAATTTAAAAACAAACACATAGTTGTATACTTATACTTTCAAACACACTAAAAAAACCCACACTGATATTGTGTACGCTGCTGCAGACAATGTGATACCACTACGCGTGCAGCGGATTCTTCATTAGGAGGACCAAGTTTCATCACAGCCCCATTCCCCTGCGTCCGTATGCCTATGAATGTGACCACGCACTTGCAATTGTGTTGCGCGAGAGCTCTTGAACCAAATTCCTCATTTTTGGGAATGTAGGTGTGGGTTTGTTTTTGTATACTTTTACTTCTAATAGAAAAGTTGTTTTAAGGCACCCATAATTTATGTGGCCTATCGGATATATGTGCCACAGAAACTGGGTAAATCAACGGGTGTGCGAAGAAAAAGTTTTGGAACCGAATTGAATAATATCAAATAGTGATGACTCTTATAATCGAATGCTCTGCAACGAAAAAACATTTTCAAAACAGCTCTAAAGTTCCACAACATTTTATTTGAAATAATCACAAACTTTAATTTAAGAACATTATGGTTACTAGTAAGTAACCCAAAGAAATTACAATGATAAAAATTGAGGTAAGCTCGCATATAGCAGCCAGAGCCTTCGAAATATTTTGTAGCTGTAGTTTGAAATATAGCAGTGGCTACAGTAATCAAGGTGATGTTTTGCCACCTGCCTTCAAATAAAACTGAGACAAAAACTAAGCAATTTTGTATAGAGTGCCACGAATACTGCTAAAGGTGCATCAAAACAGATAAAGCTGTCATCACATGTGTATCAGCATTTTGTAGCAGACTATAAACATCAGTTCTGGATGCTGCATTGGCAAGAACAATTTATGCAGGCACAACATTTGCCTCTGCTGTCATTCGTGAAGCCACACGCAGTCAAAGTCCCCTTCTTGAATTACCACAATATGGATACAGGAACGGCTCCATAGTAAAAAGTGAGAGTTCTCAGGAAGAAAAAAAAAAGCAATTGTTTGGTGAAAACTACAGCATCTGTAGTCTTGTAAATGCTTGGGTGATGCACATTGATAATTTAATGATTAAAGAAGAAAAATGGCCTTTAGCTATTGCAAAGTTTTGTTGTTCTGATATTACACCATTGGTGCTGATTATTCAAAAACTATTTGAAGAAGATTCGGTATTTTGAATATGTACCATTCAATTTAAGTACCGAATTGAATAGAATGCCATTTCATTCCTTTATTTCACGTTTTTGAATCGCACTACTCAATCATTATTGGTGCCGCAGATGTTTGTGCAACCTATTCCAAAGCTATCGTAAACGGGTATGTGCCACAAAAATCGGGTAAATCATTCCACTGGTTTACTAAAGATGAAGAAGGCAGCAGACAGCTCAACACTAGCAAATTGGAAAGGCAATAACGGCTGCGAGAAGACCTTGAAGCCAGAGAGGGCCTTCGTCGATTACAACCTACCTGTAAATTTATGAAAGATGTGAACACTTGATTTCAGCGCGCGTTTATGTCTCTTGAGTTTGGACATGTGCGTTGCATCTGTGACTGTGTTTTTAATTGAATATCTTCACATTGAGAATTAACGTAGAAGCTACCTAGCATCACCTAGCTAAAGACTAGCAATGACCTAGAAGCAACCAGATTAGTCGTCATATACTCGTCCAGTTTTGCTGTTTCAACGGAAAGACTTGTTCCTGGGCTAGTTGGTGCCGGATCAAATTCATACTGTAGCGCGAAAATCACACTACGGAAACAAAGAACAAAGTTTTTTTCAATCGTACTGTTGTTTTCTAATCTTTGCCTAGAGCTCCCTCTGGCCTGACTTTTGGGCTACAGTAGGAATTTGATCGCTGTTTCAAGGCTTGCACGGCTTAGTGCAAACTTGGCAACGGCCAATTTTTTTTCTCCGGTACATTCTAAGGTGATCATTTTCAGCGATATCGTCACTTGTGTGACGTGGAATCTAGCATGCCCAAAGACTAAAGCAATCAATACCTGCCTTCATCTTCTCGAACAGCCAGTAGCCTTGTACTGGGAGAAATAGTAAAGCAATATTGTGCACTAGAAAGACTGTCCTTGCTCTATAAAAAGTTTTATTGCAACATGCATCTCATATAGTACGTTAATTTTTTTTCATGGTATGAAGAGTTTGTATAGTGCAATCATTTTGGCTTTACCAAGCAAACGCGCTCCCACTCTCAATATTGTGGCAATGTTTGCACCCTGTTGCTGTTTTTACAAATGCTTGTGCAGTACGTAGTAATTATCTCTTTAATTACTATTGGCTTGCATTACGATTGAACCACATGAGATCATAGCTTCCATCAATTAGGCCCCCTTTTCCTGCTTCTTATGTGGTTTTCTACAACCGTGTGAAGTGGGCAATGAAAGAGTTTCATTAAAGGAGTGATAGACAGTGTTGTTCCTATGTTGTCGGCGAAATCTGCACATCTGGTCCTACATAAACGGCCAATTGCACTGAGTAAAGGCTAGACAGAAATGCGTCAAATAAACATAAAATCAAACAAATATCTTGAAAGGTGTTGAAATCTATGAGAAACTTATGTGGACAGACCAGTTTCATAGCCAGAACAGCCACATTTGTGCGATACTTTTATCATTTGAATTATATTTAGTACAACAGCATTTACTTACAGAAGTTGCCAAGGGGGCTAGATGAATGTGCCAAACTGTGGAACATTCATGGGAAAGGGTGGCTCATGCTTTTCATGAGACAAGTGATTCCTACTTTTTACCCTGAAAAAAGTACCAAAAAATTTGCACTTCCCACTTTTCTATTTATGCTTAACCAAGTGCTAAAATATTTACTCAGTTAGCACCCAGTTGGGTTTTAGACTACGTATTTCATTTCTTTTCAAATGAGTTATTTAAGACTTTAAGACTATACACACTTTCGAGGAAGTAGTTTCTCTCTACAATTGCCTTCCCACCGACTTGTGTTGCATGGCACAATAAATATACGACATCGTTTGCTGCTGCACTGTAGGGATCAACTTCAGTACTGTTGTACGCCCACGAGACACCGTTCGACAGAGACGATGGGCGTGTAAGTGCCGGAGCACTAGAATGAGCATCACGCTAGGCCCAGAACCGGGAGGGAACTGTTTATTCAGAAAGTGCGCATTGGTGCGTAACAATGGTTACCAATATAGACATTGTGTGACGCCATGCGACACATCCCGTCAAAACCAAAACTGATCGGAGTTGATGAAATGCCCGGCACAACAAGTACCAACTTTGACTACTAAATATGTGACCTAAAGAAGTCACCTCTCCTCATTAAATATTTTTCACACCAGCAGATATGGGAACAATTATCAATACAGTATAAAATAACTGTAAAAATTTTTCCTATACGGCAGTTTTGGCTTTGCCACAGTAATGTTCAAATGTCAGAGAAGGATCTTGCTGAAGTAAGAAAAAAAAAATTATTTTGAGCCATCATGCTGGTGTAGAGTTTTAAATATCTCATGGACAGCTGAAAAAAATTAGTGAATATGTTAGATAAAATGGTTAGGTAGATGAAAACCAGGCTGGCCATGTATGAGATAAATGGTATTCTGGAAGTCGCAGAAGGAGCTCGATGAACTCGTATCCGATAGGTCTCACTAGTAGTCATACACTTAAGCGTCACTTGGTTGGAGTGACAAATGAGTTGACAGCACTTAACAAGATCTATAACCTGGGTAGATTCTTCATGATGCTCTTAAACAATGAATCTTTAAGTTTCTGAAATTGCTGGAGCAGCAAAAACTGGGTGAGAGAGAGAGAAGAGTTTTATTTAAGCTTTGTTTTATATTTTTTTAAATGAGGAACATCTTCATACTTATTTAGCATACAAATCACTAAATCGTGTTTATTATTGTCATGTCAAAGATGTCAGACGCAGTGTTTGAGTGAGCGAATGAGTAGGAACTTTCTTTTGGTCGAAAAGTGGCACATGATGGATGAAACTGGAGGCCCTGCTAGCAGTGCTTTGAGGCCGACTTTTTTATCAAGTCACACTGTTTTATACTGTCGCGCAACTTTCACATCGCATGCCAAACGTTCTTTTCATATGTGAGAAGTGCATGAAAATGTTTACACACCTACGGGAAAAAAAAAAATGGAGCTTCATATAGTTCGCTCATTTATCTCCCATATGCTATGCACTAATATATCAGCAGTTTTCTGAAGCCTCATTTCCTATTACGTGCACATGCCCCTGAAATCTCATGATGAGCCAGAGCACTTGTCTGTAATGTACAGTCGGCCAAATAATTAGCTATTGTGCATGAGTGGCAGTTTTTTCTGTGTATTTTTGCCATACGACTGAATTAAGTTTCAAAGAAGGTGAGAACAAGAGTGTGCTCACAAAGAACATGTTCACAAAGCAATTCTTTGTAACTTCGTTCCATAATATGGCTCTGAGAAACAAAAAAGTGGCCGCTGCATACGACAGTCAGTTTTGGCCAACTGTACCTGCTCCTTCATCAGAAGGAAAAATGAAGTGTCACAGGCAGGCACGAATGTCAAGAATAATCGTATCCATTTATTGCATTCTTTACAAGAGGCAGTGTGTTTTATACACTTACATGGTCACAGCACATAGGTGTTTGTTTATACCAGAGACATACAATAATACAACAGGTTGGGATCTTTGAACGACATACTATTGGATGTGTTTGCATGCATGTGGGATACATCATTTTCATCTTTTACAAGAAGGCTTTAGCATCTTGACCTTTCGGTAGAAATACATGCAACACACAGAGATGAACGATCCTGTTGGTGCGGTACTTTGGTTGTCTGAATAACGAACTTGTGAAATGCTTTTGCAACTGTTGGGAGCTGATTACTGACTCAGGCTTGCAGAATTTGATTGAATGAATGAAAAAGAACGTTAAACGATTGATTGAAAATGAAATTTATGAGAAGCTTCAAAACTTTGCAAGTTATAAAACTGATGCTCCCATATTCACGTAGTAAGCTTGATTTTGTAATAAAGTCATTACATGACTGTTGTAATAAAGCTATTATGACAGTCTCGTAAGTGAAATTGAAGTTTACAGATGTAATCAAGGTAAAGAAGCTTCAAAATTGACGTGGCAGTTCTGGTCACTCTATATAGCCAGCGAGCTATCAAGTACAGTTGGCTCCTTACCAAACCTAAAGGGGCCAGGAAAATGTGTTTCGTTTTTACAGTAGTTTTGTTTACTGAGAGATAAACAGGGGTACGGAATTCAAGTACAATACTACCCAATAGAGGCAGTTATACGATTTAAGAAGCAATTTCATTTGAAGAAGCTTTATTTATTGGGAGTCTACGGTTAATAATTGTGATATGTGTTTCCACAGTAGAATTACCGTGCACAGTCACGTATCATGTGCGGCTTGGCATAGTCAGAGTTCTTTTGCATATCAGCACATTTTATTTCAGAGTTGGCCTTCAGCTAAGACTTAATGCACCAGTCTTTCAACTGCAACACTTCTAAGCATGAACTTGTGAGGATTATGCTCAAGTACTCGCACCAAAGAACCAAGATGACATGCACTCAATATGCAGACCAACCTAAGAACTCAGTACCGACAATGCCCAGGCGCCTGCCCTGCAGACTTCCACGTTAGAGAAGACAGCTTGAGGGTCGCCAGCACTGAAAGAAGGTTGGTTCCAGAGGGACTTCATGGAAATGAGTGAACATGATTGAACAGCAAATTTTTGTCACGCCATTTTGTGCAAAGAGTGCTAAATCTGTACATAAAAATTACAGATTCTCGTTCAACCACTTTGCAACCTTTTTTTTTTACCAGTTTAGCACTGTATTTTCCACTAAACGTAACTGGTTTCTACGAATCCATGAAATTTCCTTGATCTGGACAGCGGCATAATTGCCAGTGAGTTTCTCAATTCTTCATGTGAAGAAAAGAATACATTTTGTTGCACTGTATTTACATATTAGTACATTCAAGTCGCTACCTGCCATTGCACATTCTGGCATGACATCCAACTTTGCTTTTCCATATTTGCACAATTGAGAACCCGAAAGCAGGTGCGTACTGCAAACATATAAATTTGCAGCCTCTGCCCTGACACCTGAAAGTGAATACTATTCACACAATGTTTTGAGGAAGAAAATTTACAAATTGTGCACTGCAGATATGGTATATATGTGCAATTAATAACACCTAAATGTGCTAGACATCAATATGGCAGTCACAATGACAAAACAGCACTATACTGTTGTGTCAAAAAACGGACATATCCCTGAAATGTCATGGTCACCGGATCTCAAAAGAAATGAACAAAAAAGTCTGAAATCATGAGTGTGAAAATAAAATTGTGGCACGTACTGAGTATTGAGAGAAACGGTGTGACTTAAGTATACTGATACCAATTTCTTTTTAGTTACGCATAACCGCGTGCGGCTATGTGTGACCATGTATTTCTTTTTTAGTCATGCATGGTCTTCAGTTACACGAGGGGAACACAAAAAAGCACCATGTGTCGTAAGAATGTTCACAAATAAATGAATATACTGCCTATATTACAGCATGTCCTAAGTTCAAAAGGCCGCATGATAGGATATGTGTCTTCTCACAGAAGTGAAGGTGCAGGATTCTGGTATTTTCCAATATGTTTTAAAAAGAAGCTGGATTGCTACCAGTCTGAAATGATTGAAAACTGCAATTGCCGCCGACTCATTAAAACAGACACAATGCAAATATAAGTGATGTATGCAGAAGTTTGCACACAATATTTCTCTAAAATATGAGAACTTTTCTCATGAACTGCTGCATCCTATAACACTAGGCATCGCAATAATGATCAGAACTAATACAAGGAAAGATGGAGCATTACCATTTCACATTGCAACTACAAAATGTAGAATAAATAAAGCGTGGCATCGCAAAAGAGCTGCTGCATAGAGCAATTTGGCATTTCACTTACACAAACCAAATGCAGTTTGCCGAAGAAAAAAAAAAGCTGTAAAATACTGTGAGCCATTCTTCTGCTAAGATGGCATTGTTGGCAGCTGATTTCCTATATTTTACTTCTGCATTCTAAGCACTTGGTAGTTGCTTCGTGGCAAAAAAAGCAATTCTTTTGGCTATATACATACATGTGCACTTTCACAATATACACTCACATCACTGACATGTACACTGCACTGGCAAAAAGCACATTACACCTAACTATACTTATACGTCGTAGTATAAAGGCTGTGCAGCTATGCCTGCTGGAAAGATGTCTGCAATATGGCAGTCTGAAAGGCTAAGCTGCAATTACCTGGCATCAGGAGCTCTGTTCATTACTGTTAAAAGCAGCCAGTTTAATTACACATAACTATCTAATTGAAGCAATTAGCTCACTGTACTCCATTTTAAATGCACTAAACAATACTGTGAAAGCTACGAAAGCAGTCCAGCCCCAAAAGCCTTGCTCCATGCATTTCAGAGTGTTTTTGATCTGCAGCAATTTTCAAGAAATAGTTACTTGCTACATTGCAACTTGTGTATCGTATAGACACATGTTAGAGTCACACCTCTGAATTGACTGTTCAAATTAGGAAAAAAAAAAGATTTCCATTTATAGAATCCATGTGATTGTTCAGAGCTTTATAGCAATATTTTCAATGAAATAAGCGGGGAAAAAAAACGACTTATAATTCCTGAGTGTGAGGACAAGCTGGGTGCAAGCTCTTGTGGTAGTGATAGCAAAGAGGAGTCCATTGCATGGTACATGGGGAATGAATGCCAAGTCATGAAGAATAGTGGGCAGTATTTTCTTCTGTGATGGCAAGTGAACGCAAGCAGATTACGATCTGTTTCGTACTTGCAGTCAGAAAAAATTAAACAAAATGGCATATGAATTCATGTGGCACGTAAAGTTACATTATTTAAACACGTCCTAGTTAGAATTTAACAAAATTGATGCCTTAGATCACCAAACCTTAAAAGTAACAGAATTTCATATTTTGCTTTAAATTGATGCAATGCACATCACATTATGTTAATGATGGGCATTCACAGTAGGTCAGACATGCAAGTACTACATGTAGAGTACAAGAAAGTTAAACTTGAGAATTTAATTCCTCAACTGTACTCTCTGGAATTACAGATAGAGTCTGCAATACTATCAATTTGTTCATGAGCAACATAGTAACATATTGTTATTGATATACCCTAAGGGGATATCAGTTGCATCTTTGGTTTTGGCAACTAATGTGTGACTGATTCGAGCCTGTTTATATAACATGCCTGTTAAGTAGTGACAGCTGTGAAGGCCCATGAATCAGATAATCATAAGTCCATTGCATATGTCTCATTGAGGTGCTTTTCTTACAATTTCAAATGTAAACACACAACTTTAAATGTAAAAAGTAGTGTTCATAACACATTACACTATATTGCTGACATATGTCCTAGTGGTGATTTCTACAACACTATTTGGCAGGGGACAGTGACTTGACTTCAAGTAACAAAAGACTAACTACTATATATCCTGCAAGGTGACGTACACTTCACATAATTGTTCTGAGCTGGTTGAGTAGTTCTTATCGCCAGATATTCTACAGCAGACCTACAAACAGTGAAAAGCTTACTAAGATGCCTAGGTAAGCAACAGGACTGCAAACCATTCAGCCTAGTCCAACACTTCCACCCAAACATGCACCTTTAGGGACGTCCTATTTTAGGAAAGAGATCACAGGCTGGACAGCAAAACACAACACACCAGCATGCAACGCTCTAAGCCGTGTCATCCACACTGCACCGTCACGCTGACGCCCGCTCTTTCCTTGGTCTCTCGCAGAAAATCTCTGACCAAATGGGAAGAGTGTCCATTACAACCAGCATCACACCAATGTCTTTAAGCCGGCGGAAACTGCTGTGAAAGTCTATCTTGCAAGACGCTCGATCAAAACAAGCACATTTGTAACACCCAGTGCCACAAATAAGTCCTGTAGTTGACACTAGTGTGAGTAACATTGTCAGCGGTGAATCATCCGACAAGGGAACGCCCCTCACACCTGGCGTCACACCGAGGTCTCAGAATTCAGCCGAAGCACGAAGCGGTTGGACTTTGGGTCGACAATCTCCTCGGTGACGTTGAAGTGAGGCAGGGCATGGACACTTACCAGCAGGGACACCTCGCCCTGCCTGAGGAGGAACGTGACTCCGGGCTTGAGAGGCCGCGACAGGAGCACATCGCAAACGAGCGCCCACGTCTGGACTGGGCGCAACTCGCGATCGTCCTGGAGCACGGGCGAAGACTGGATGTACTTTTCGAGGAAGGCCTTTGGGCTGAGGTCATAGTGAAGGCACTGTGACAGGTGCTCTAGGATCCCCTGCATGGTGTGACGGGGCTGCTGGCGGGTGATGCGCAAGTACTTCTGCAGAGCACGGGCCATGGACGGAAAGATGGCCTGCGCGGCTTCAGTAGGGTCCATTGGAATGGCCGGCCCTATGTGCAAGAAAAGAAGAGAGGTTGATAGTGACTATATTAGGCCAGTTGGTATGTGGGTTGAAAGTTCATTCTGGAGCCAGATAAATTGTGCAATGAGAAGTGTAGGGTGATCGAACAGATGTGGACTGTCCACGTTTTCAATCTTCCTCGTCAATTGGTTTTACAGTTCCATAAGAAACAGCTTCTTATGGTCGTTACTAAACACTGTGACACCTCTTGCCTTATTTTTTCTGATAGAAAGGATTTTAGTGAAACAGCCTTGATACCTTAGGATGCAAGGGTTTATTAAGAAGTTTCTTTCTCCTAAGACTACTGTTTGATGCCTGCAGTTCAGTGTGTGTTCCAAAGTGACCACCATGGCTGTGAGTGGCATCTGCATGCAAACATATCTGGGAGAAGTATGACTGCTAAACTTATGCCGGTACAAGTGGTTAAGTAGACTGCAGGGACAAAAAAAAGTGACAGAAAACAATTCAGAGTGAGTGTTTACGTTGAAGAAAAGAAGAGGAACTTTAAGGGCTCATTTTTTGGTAGACACAATGTTAATGAGAACCAGCAAAAAGTGATGCCAAGAAAAGTATAGGTGATGTTATTTGTAGTAATTTCGACATGATTGAGAAGAAAGTAAACTGAACGAAAAAATTACTTGCCACCGGCACAGACCGAACCTGCCGTCGCCAGCATTCAAAAGGCTGTAGGTTCGATCCCTCCCAGTGACAAGGCATTTTTTTGTCCACTTTACTTTCTTCACATTTATGCCATAGCTATTACAAATGACTTCCCCTACACTTTTCTTGCTAGTTATCTATAACGTTGACATTGATGCAACTTCAACAAAAAGAAACTCATTGATACACAATTTGGCTACTACCATAATTGAAGAGTGGCATGACCTGTCATGAACACAGTAAATCAGGTTTGTACAGGGAAGGAGTTACAGCAGATTCTCAGTAAACGGAAAGCTGTCACACAAAACTGCTGCTTAATTGTAACTTCCTCTGATATGATCGGTTTTGTGCTGGGATTCCGCACCACTGTTCATTTTTCTGTAACGAAACTCCTGTTTAAAAGAAACATACTTTTTGGGTCCCTTCAGGTTCCATCTAACGAGAGTCTATTGTAGATAGAGACAAACTTGCTGGAACCTAGGTAAAATCTCCAATAAATGCCAATTGCATTGAAGGCACTTTAAAGACTGGATTAGCCAACATATATAAGCATAAATTATGTAGAGACAGTAAACTTTGAAATACATTGTAATTGCTTTTCCAAGTCCAGTGTCAGTACAGTCTTCCTGTAGATGACTCTGTTGTGATACAATGGTGGAAAAGGCAGTCATGTAGTGGCAGCTTGTCCTCCAATGTTGATTAAATAAATTAAATATGTTAAAAAATGCAATTTCTGTTTCCACCCCATTTTACCTCACGTCCATCAATAGTAATTGCCAACAAGTAAACTCCAAAGTGATTAAAAAATAGAAAAAAGTAGTACCTGCATTCATAAGCGATAATACACATTAACATCAAAATTATCACCCCAACACTAACATGTGTTTTCTGCAAGATGCTGGACGATGCTACAGATGCCCACTAGTATCAAAGCTTTCTGCGCTCAAACTAGGTTTGCTCATGGGTCTGTAACTTTCTAATCACGAGCAGCTTGCCATTGTTAATATTTGCTTTTCTGTTCCCTCCGACGCCAAGTCAAAGATGCTGCAAATGCTTATTGGTCCTTTACTATTCTTAATTTAAAATAATGACCTGCCAAATAAAATATCATATTGTATACATATATTAGATGACAAGTGCATTGTTTATTGCTCCATAAAAAGTGCAGATGACCGCCTATCCCTTCAAAGTGACCTGGGTCGAATTATGAACTGGTGTAAATGATTGTTGATGACTCATAACATCCTAAAATGTGAAATAACCTCATTATCTGTAATTAAATTTGTTTGCTCTTTCCTTACATTAATAACGACACATAGGCTAGAACCACGTGGTATAAGTATCTAGGCGCTCACCTCACACGAAATCATTTCTGCTACTGCTTCCAGATCATTAAGGTATCTTTGTTGTAACCTACAAACCACCACTCCTCAGCCCCCTAAACATTAGTGCAACTCCAGTTATACTTCATTCATCTGGTCACCTCATTAAAGATATTTATTACAGTAGTTAGAAGCTATTCAGAACAGAGCTTGTTGTTTTATCACATAGCACTATAACAAAATGTCCAGTATAACCCAGTTAAAGTTCTCACTTCATTCATTAAAGGAGCATTGACACAAAATTTCGTAGGCAAGATGATGACTGAGATATATTTATGTGGAGACATCTACGAAATGTCAAAGACAAACATAGCCTAGAACACATTTAAAATCAATCCTAAAGCGCATGCTGCACGACTGAGCGAGATGTGGAGTCTCTCGCGACGCCGTTGTCAACGCGGCAGCAATGTAAACAAACCTACATCACCAGTTTGTGCTGCCTGGTCGCTTGCGCTTGTGCTATCTGCGATTTCTTCGTTCGTGCCTGCAGCTTTGCCTGTGCTCGCTGTGCTGGCTAGGCAATAACTTCACAGTTTTGCAAGGTCACGTGGCCAGCTGCGTTTTCCTTGCCACCAGAGCTGCTCCTGCCTAGCTCGGTGCTCACTCATTGAAACTAAAACTGCGACTGGGCGCTCTAAAGATGCCTCTAAATAGATAACCTTTGTGGACTCATGAGAATGAGGCTTCAAGACGTGATAAGTGAATTGGTCTTGACTGCAGACAATAAATTTGTATTGTTGTAAAGAAAAAATAGATAAAAATAGTCTAGCTGTGGCAAAAAACGAACTAAATTTTTGTGTCAGTGCTCCTTTAACAATACGTTATGACAATGCCCCTTCGTCTCTGTTTCACTAAAATGCCAATGCCGCTCGATCACCGCTAGCACTGTTGCAACGTTCTTTTCACTTATCACACAGATTACACAATGACTTCAGCTACACCGGCATCTATGACACCGCTAAGGCTTTTAACTACTCCTCACTCTCGTATGTTAAGCATCTATGAAACAATCTTCCATGCAGCGTTGCTTTGCAGCAATAAATTTCGCAACCGTCTTATCAACCATTTCACTGATAATGCTTAGCTGGTCCGTTGGCTCCCATCATTCATGCATCCCCCCCTTTTTTAAAGCTTAATTAGCAAAGTGATGCAGTTGACTTAAGTTTTGTGATTTCAACTAAAGTTTGCAATTTGTTAACCGTGCTTCCATTCAATCAGTCCAACACACTGTGGCATTTCTTTCTTTGTGTTTCAATCTTGCCGATTTATCATGTTTTACAGCCTAACATACATATGAATAGTTTTGTACTTAGACAGATTTGCTGTACTTGCCACTGTTTTATGTTATTCTATATTATTCTTAATTTCGTGCACCAGCTTTGTATTTGATGTAAACCCTACGCTTGTGGAGATGATAATCCTGGTCGAATAATTTCGAATCTAATTTGAATACTATATATTACATATTATAAAGAAAAATTATCATATTTGTCATGACCCTGATAGCCTGCACAATAGTATTTTTAAGATTGAAACAAGACTTGCGCAAATGTTTCCGCTTTATTTTGTTCAAGAAAAAATGGAAACAACTTTGAAAAGTAGCAGGAGTTCACTTTTGAGAGAATGTAAGTGATAACTTCTAAAATATGTTCCTTTTTAAAATTTACTATACTTTGAGCATATAAGCTTGTACAACAACTTTTGAAACTTAAAAAAATGATGAATCAATCTGAGGGTAGTAAGTTCATTTAACCTTGAAGTGAAGCTTCATGACAACCAATTTCTTTTGGGTAGGTGTTTTCACGCAATAATTTAAAGTTAAATTGAAGCGAATTTGAATACTGTAATACTCACTTGAATATTTGAAGCATTCAAATATTCACATAAGCCTAGTTAACCCGAATCGTTCTTACTTAGTATCGATGCCCCTTACACAATGCCTCCACAAACCCCGAGAAGTATTTGTAACTAACTAACTAGCTAGCTAACTAAATATGGATATGAAAATGTCTTGGCAAGTTACTCTGGACACCTGTAGAATCAAGTTACTTTTTGTGGCAAATCAGGTACTTCAGACTCCTAATTTTATGCCTTTTCAGGCAACTCTCATGGAGGAAAAATGACCAGTCAGTAGACTTAAGTTAGGACAAACACCAGCAATTGATGTCTTACAACTTATGAGCAGCAGTGAGCACTTAGACATAGGAGCGTACACCTAGTAACTAGTAAAATTAGCTTTGAAAGTTGTTGACACTTGGTGATGATGTGAGGTGGCATTGCAAGCAAACACACTGTGAACACTTGCTAACTGAACAACTTTCCCAAGAATGTATGTAGTGTGCATCAATATTAGTACTATTCACAGTTCGCCATGCTGACATGACTTCAATGCCCAGTGAACAATGTGAATTTCTTGCTCATTTGGTGAAGGAAGTGGGCTAAATCTTATTGGGTCCTTTAAATTCTACAGATTTTACTTCACACTGTAAAACAGGATCTTATAAAATAAAACCTAAAATAACCAGGAAAATATGTTTAACTTATTCGAAGATTTAAATTTTAAGGACAGGACATACAGGAATGCAGTAGCCAGATACAAAAGCAACAGGATCTGAGGTGGTTGTTACGGTTAAGTAACACTTCTATTTAGGTTATTTAATTCAACTGACGTTCTATCGTTACTGCTTCAGTACTGAATTCCTCTTTAGACATCGCTTGACTATGATTGCCCCCTTCAAGTCAATGTGGAGTGAAATCAAGTGTACTTTTTTTTTTTCTGAAGGTAAAAGGGGTATTCCCGGTACACACCATTTTCATCTTGCATCCGTTTGATGTGAGTAAATGCTTCCTCGGCTGCTGACACGAGCCTGGCTCTGCGCTTCCGCACTCTCCGCTCGTATTCGTGCTCCTCGTAAAATCGATCATTGTGACCTGACCGTCGTCCAGGCAGAACTGTCTGGTTTAGCGGAGCTTGGTCATCTTCTGCGACACCATCAACGTCATAGACCTGGAAACATAAAAACAACATACTTCCTTTTACGTACTTTTCGGACCTGGGCAGCAGTTGCACAAATGTGAAACCATTCAGAAAGCATTCTGTAGATGTAATAAATTGTGTCTAAAAGCCAAGTGGAAGTAAAAACAAGCAAGCAATTGCAAAAGAGGGAAAAGGAAGCAATTTGCAAGCTGTATCATTCAACTTTCAAGAATAACTAAAGGGTTGGTATTCTTAAAGGGGCTTCAAAGAGCAAAACGATTTTTTTAGTATTAGTAAAGCACAGTTTCACGACCCCTAAAGCACCGCTCTTACCGCTACTTGATGCTTGGTAAGTGTGAAAACATGCAAAAAGAAAATGCGAGTGGAGACGCCACCTTCGAACTCCCGCACCAAATGCAATGAAGTCATAAATTTTGAAGCCGTTTACTGAGTTCTGCATAGTTTCCAATCAATAAAATGAAAGTACATTGCCATCTGTTGATGCCATAGACCTAGTATATGAAGTTCCGAAAAATGGCATCGAGCCAATGTCGCGAAAATATAAAAAATACGTTTTGAAATTGTCGACACCACGTGCAGAGATTTCAGCCCTAAATTCAAAAATAAAACGTCAACCCTTGATTTTCTCCGCTAATAATAAACTTATGATAGTGAAACGTATGGCATTAGAGTGCTGAAAGTGCAGTTTGTCTATCTAAACCAGTTGTGGTTTCTCTTTAGCACCCCTTTCAGTAATGCATTTGTGCGAAATAACAGACAGTGTGATGGTTTACTATACTCTCTTTCACTACTTTGGTTCAGCAATACCAAAGCTACAGTGTGTGAAAAAGCCACAAGCTTGTGCGGCGAAACGTAGCCCTTCTTCAGCGAAAACAAAAAAGAGAGAAAAGGAGCGTTGCGGTGGGAGACACGAAGGAATGCGTTGACAAAGAAACAGATATACAAGAGTCATGAACAGCGCCGGAGAGAAACAGTCTCAAAGTGAAGTTATCTGCCGGCATGAGATTCTACCGATTTTTAGCAGAGCAACAAATTTAGGCTTTTTCAACCTCCCGGTGTAGTCGCCTGTTTATTGCCTTTCCTGCATTTTTAAGTTGATAAACTAGCCATAATAACTACAATTCGTTAAGCAGACGTCGTGACTACAGTGGGCAGACAACACGGAACGAATGAATACATGTGGAGAGGCTGAGTGCCCTTCCCATTGGTTGAAGGGCCTTTAGCCTCCACAGTGCTGAAGGGAACTTCTGAAAAAGAGTATAGATTGATGAATTCACTGAATTTACTGAAGTTCATCGAATTGATCAAGCATTAAATTTTTTTTTATCAATTTGGCCTTACTCAACAATCTTTCAGCCTCTCAGCTGGTTCAGGTGATATAAAGAACCTCAGGTGGTCAAAATTTCCGGAGCCCTCCACCACGGCGTCTCTCATAATCATATGGTGGTTTTGGGACGTTAAACACCACAAATCTATCTGGTTCAGGTAATAGTAGGAATGCCTAGAAAAAGCGTTGGTCCTGAACTTTATTCCCACACAATGTACCTCCAAGGTTTATCAATAAATTAGTCTAGTTTTCTTTGCCCTTCCTGCTGGCATCAGGAGAATTAAAACTGTTGTTCTTGTGAATGTTGCTGAATGCCGCATGACTGGCTTGTCTTGTTAAACAACATCCAGTGAACATGATATCAGCGGAAGCAGTCAATGAAAAACCGTGTTCCATGTCTCCATAAAGAGTTAAACCTATGAGCTCGGTGAAAGCAATGATATGTGAGTCGATGTTACAAAGTGTATGCTTTTAGAAAAAAAACAGTAAGCGGCATACATGCTCCAGACATAAAAGTGAGCATGGAAAGACTGGGAGAAAGGAAATATATGTTGATGTATTCGATTGATCATGACTACACATGGTTACATTGGAGTACCTTGCCTCATTTCTTGCTCATTTTTTCTTCTCTGTTCTCTTATTTGTCTTTCTGTTCTGCCCAAGCATAGTAACAATTGTGAGAATAAGAAAAATTTTATGTTTTGCCTTTCACAATTAAGTACTGTATGCAATATAGATTTTTTCCTAGTTTTTGTTCACGTAAGTTGAACATAAAACGATATTCTTCTTTGATAATGGAAGTCAGCATGAAGTTTGGGTGAAAATTGAATATTAGAAAATGTAGAATTCCATAAAAAAAGTTAAAGTTTGCTGTGCCATGAAGCTTCCTGCCACTGGGTTCCAGCTGGTTACAGCAAGATGTAACTCATATGCATTGTAATATTTTGCATAAAATCATCCAATCAGCAAGTAATGCCGACAAAGTGTGCAGTTACCCCTTATATTTGTGTCACTGAAATAAAACAAAGTGAATTCCGTACAAGATAAGCTTGGAAACCATGTACAGAATGAGAAATGAAGACGCATTTTCTGGTCATCTACAAAAAACGGCAACCTGCCTTGAAAGCCTGCTGCTGCTGTTGCTGCTTTCGGTGACGACTTGGAACCGTTTCCAGGTAAGGGTTGTAAATGGGAAAATCCTGCATAATGAAAACAAGAAATGCATGTTATAGAAGCGCAATACAACACAGAGCTATTTGAAGTTCAATACATGACAGCTTAGTACAATTTAAGACAAAAATATTGGAACATAGTGTAACTGCAATGAAGTAACAAGTTTTTTACAAGCCACGACAGTTACGTTTGGTTACATCTGTTGAGTAGCATGGGTTGGGTGACGCGGCAACAAAATCATGGGTGCGATATAGACAATACAACTTTATTGCCATTGTGAAAACCAAACACTGGCACAAATGAAACAGGCAAACATTAGCAACATATATACATTTTACCCTGGAAGATGGTGCTTCTCAATAATAGGGTTGACTAACCAGGATAAGTTATGTGCTTACTTGAGCCACTAGCGTTAATACACAATTAATAACGCTGAAAACCTAGCCATCGTGAAAACCAAACACTGGCTGAAATGAAACAGGAAAACAATAGCAATATGTAATTTTACCCTAAAAGATGGTGTTGCTCAATAATAGGGTTGACTGACCAGGCTAAGTTATGTGCTTACTTGAGCCACTAGCGTTAATAAACAATTAACAACGCTGAAAACCTAGCCACATTCGTATTCACAAGAAGTTCCTATATGTTTCAATTAAACAATATTTTACAAGTTTCTATGCAAAATTACACAACCATGATTAGCATTGGTTAAATAAATAATGAAGCTAAAGAGATCCTAGTAACCCCTACTACTTGTGGCTACTTGCAGTTGCTTCTTAGATGAAGACTGGTCTTCAGTTGAACTATTGCAGAAATCCAGTGAAATTTCTTCAGTCTACAGTTTACGCCCTTTTAGCGTCTATCCGCCTTCAGAGTTGTGCCTTGTTTGGATGGAACTGTTGATACACTGTCATAACTTGACTCAATTGGCTTTAGTGCTGACAGTGCATTCACTTAATCAGAAATACAGCTTAACAGTTGCCCAAGGTCATGCAGAATGAAAGAGGGCTGCATAATAAAAACACTAGGCATGAAGCAGGCCAAAATTACAAAAAACAGCAAGAAGTTTAATTATTTAGCGATTTGCCATAATCAAACATTAAAAACATGAAATGCCAACCTTTTGTTTGTGTGGTTTTTGTATGTCTGAGATATCTGTTGTAATGAACAGGGTCTCCAAAGCAACTGTGGGAGGCTGTTAACAGCCATATCATAGTATAGTGACGATTGAAGTTATGATTAAAATTATTTTTGTTAAATTTTTCGTATTGAGGTGTTTCGGGGTTCCAATCAACATGCTCCAATCAATACCTCCAATCGCAACGCTCGGGGCCGCCGCTCCCCTACTATATACGTTTTTGCAATTTATGGTTGCTTTAATGCTGGAGGACTGAGCGATTGGTAAAGTTTGACTTGTCATATATATGTCGGCGTTACGACCAGTGCAGTGGTGGATGTCTGTGCATTTATTCTGCTTATTTTTGGTGCCTCAATTCAGCTCTGAATGCAGCAATGTCTCTGGTTTTCATCGTTGCGGTCTGCAGAAATGTGCTCCGTAGAAATATTTCGCCGTTACAAAAATTTTGTTTCCCTTTGGTTTCCTTCACTAACCACCGGCGGCTTCACAAGAATGTGACTAAAAAAAAAGCGGGTCCCTCAGTTCACCTTCTTTTTGTTGACCCACCTGATAGTACTTCTCGAGCATCCATACTGCTGCCCTCTGTATACTGAGCTGGCCGACTGTGTAGCTCCGGCTCTGGCCATCGGGTGACCGTACAATCTTCACATAGTACTGTGGCTGCAGCTGTCGTATTTCAACAAGAATGACAGCCATGTAGTGAATGAACAGGAGGGAGTCCACCAGGGAGAGAGCGAACTGCACTATGCTCAGGTACGTCAACTCGTAGTCCTGGTGGCGTCGCTCGTAGATGCGAACACAGAAGAACAGCCAGTATGAGAAGATGAACACAAAGACCAGGGCGAGCACCACCGCTCTCAGGATGAATATTCGTGGCATTGTTGCACGAGGCCTTCGCACGAATAGAGCCCAGGTGGCAACCGCGAGGATAAGCAGCTTGAATGCGAAGCTGATGAGAAGGCCGTCACACTCTGGTCCACACTTTTGCACTTTCCACTCTAGAATTTCGATTCGTGGTAGCGCTACCATCACCATCGGAGAAAGGAATGCCGCTAAGGACAGAATGCTCGTCAGCACTGTCCCGGCCCACATATGGCAGCGAAAAAGCCCTCCGGGTGTGCCTTCTGGATCTCTGCCGAGCCTCGACACGTCTTCTGCACTCATCGAACGCTCGCTCGTGTTTCCCGTGATGGCAGTCGTGTTGTCGCCCCAATTATCATCTTGCGGCAGAATCTGCACCTCGATGACCTCATCCCTTCGATCGCCAACCTTGACCTGCGTGGGACACGACCGAGTGGAGCGATGCGAGTGCCTCCGGCTGGCACGGTACGACTGCTGGGGACCGTCCTCTTGCTTTTGCTGTTGCTGCTGCCGCTGTTGGTGGTGCTGCTGGTGGTGGTTCTGGATGTTGTTGCTGTGGTTATGGTGTCGAGAGGACGACGACCTCCGGGACCGCTCACTGGGGCCTGACTTGACTGATTCATTGTCGTGTGACATCTTGAAGTTCGGTGGCAGCTGAATCCCACCGTGGATGTCCCCTGACCAGACGGACATGGCCAGGCCACCTGGTTGTCGCTGTCAACACAGCGTCTTCTGCAGCCTCAGCTGCACACCTGCGGTGGGCGAAGAAAAGAAACCTTTTCCTTAACACTTACTTTGAATCGTATACAAATCTTATTTGCTGCAACTTCCGCAAAGGGGCGTGCTGTAGCTGTCAAGCTACAGTTTGCCCCTACAGCACGGCCATGAACCACACCCAATTTTCACATAAATCAAACACTATGATCCAGATAATTGCACAAGTCGGTAAATATACTACAGCACCAATAATTAATAAAGGCAGGTGGTTCCACGCATCACTTCCAGAGCAACATACTATGAGAATGCAGCATAAAAAAAAGACATTTGAAAAAAAAAGATGACCTGACATGTATATATGTCGAGTTCCTTTAAAAATCTCAAGTGGTTCGGAAGTGCTTTGATAGGAGCTGGTTGGTGTGAAACAAATGCGAAGTTTTACCATGAATATGCCTAACATGAGGATGAAGATTAATACAAGAACAAGACATGCAAGTTGCATGGTCTTTTTGTATTCACTTCAGGGATGTAAATAATCAGTGGGAAAAAGAAACACTGAATCTTAACTGTGAAAATATACATTGAGGTGTGAATGTGCTGCTTGCAGTGATGATTGAATGAAACTACTGCTTTAAAGAAAAAAAAAATTCATGACACTAAGACTTCTACTGCCTTTATTTGTCCATGAACTCGAGTACAAACAGAAACACTTTGCTGCAGCTGACAAGACATTGAAGTGACTGACGAACTAAACTTCGATCTTGAGGGCAGTTGTTTATTCGGGAAAGTTGTAGGACATCACAATTTACGGCATACCTACTATTTGCAGACGAAAGGTTCGACATAATTGGACATTTGCAATATTATAGGTGATATTGAAGGCATACCTGGCATCCAGAAAATGTGGCCTCTCTGTTATGTTAGACTGAAGATAGGTGTGAAAAAGAAGTGCTGAAATTAGTGTGAGGGTGCTTTAAAGAATCTGATCAGGCGAATCGGCATGTCATCTTAAGTACATAAGTATACGTGCTTGAATAAAAATACGAGAACAGCAACCACAAGAGAATAAACCATGTATTGACGTTTCATTACCGAGAATGGTGACTTCGCTCACCAACTTCTGGTTTTCGTATTTTTATTCATTGATTCTTCCGGACCAGACGGGTGTCATTAGAAACCTTGATTACAAGTAGGCTGCTCATTATTCGTATGTGGAATGTGATGCTTATTTGTGTTTTTTTTTATTTATACAGAAGCACAAAATACTTTCACTTGTCTGCACAAAGCACCGCAGTGACTGCCTGTGAGCTCCATGCAAAGCACATGAGGTAAAATATTTATATTGCTGTTTTCTTGTGTATAAACAGAGCAAAGAAACAGATAAGCTCCAAACATCACATACAAAGATAAGGTCCTCCGCTGGTGCGTCTGACACGATTGGATCTTACATATATCGTCGACAAGATATTTCGTCACTTCCACATCAAAGGTAGTTTCAGTGCGAAGTAACAGAGTGGCTACATTTTCTGTATGCAAGTCTTGATATTGCTACTAAAATTCCTTGATAAATATCCAAAATTGTTTACTTATTTATTCTACTCTCTGGGGCCTATGGCCAAGGGTAAGTTCTTACAAAAAAAATTGAGTATAGTTAGATTGTACAAATAAATTTTATGTAACATAACTTCAGCTTACACATTTACATACTAATGCATCTTATATAGCTGATATATCACAAAAGCTAATTATAAATTTTTAGCTAATGCAACAAAAAGCCAGCCAATATTACAATGTTGTAACGGAAGAAGTGGCCATAATTAATACAAACAATGCCATGTGGAAGTCTGTTTCTCTCGTTTAATGTATGAGCCAAAAATTAATTGAACAAATTTTTGTGTTGCATGAAGGAATGCCTACTTTATGATGGTGATCAATACATGGATATATGCTGTGTGCAGCATCAAAGTGATTTTTAGGCAGTGGGTAGTTGTGATGCCCTGTCACTTTCCCACATAAACAATGGCCCATGAGTGGGTAACTGAACTGTTAAATTAGCGAGTTCATTGTTATTTAGTTTTGCCAGTGGCACTTCAACTGCAGCAAAGTGTTCCTGCCTTGATGTGAGCTTGTGTGTGTAGGTGGCTGGAGCCTGCCAATCATACTATTTTTATAACATATCTGCCTTGAAAAAAATTTCAAAACAGAAGGAACAACGCGCCTTATGCATGTACGTTTTAAGCACAGTATCGCAATTCGTCATAATGGGACCCAATAAAACCATTTTATGTTCTATAAAAACTTCATAACCAAAGCACTGTTATGAGCATGACTAGACCCCAATAGATTCCCTTATCACAACTACCTACTAGGTCATTGCTCGCAGAGCAAGGTATTTTGGTTAGGGTTCTCTACTACGTACCCGAAGGTCGCCGGATGAAAGCCCAGCCGCGGCAGCCTCGTTTCAATGGGGGTTCATGTTTCAACCACAGTGGTGAAGTTGCCCCTAACTCCCTCAACCATACTGCGGTTAGGCCATAAGATCCCCGAAACGATATAGTTGTTAATTGTTTCTAGCGGTGCCTGCTCATAGCCTTCGTTACTAACAAACTATATATGTTACAAACAACAACGCCATATTTCATAACTATTATGAATAAGAACTAGTTTTTTTTTTTTTGTCAGACACAACATTAGTGAGAACTGACAAGAAAGCCTGTAGAGAGGTTGAGAATAGAACTTATTACCAGCAGCATTGAGAGTAAGGGACAGGAACATGTAGCCACAGTTTTTGGCCACAAAGCTTTTATTGAACAGAGTGGCGGTACCGTGGCAATAATGTTGCTGTGCTTGGCCCGGATAGCGCGAAAGCCATCTATCCGGAATTTGTGACAGCGGTGTGTCGCGCGCCGGGTATCGAACGCACGACCTCTGCCTCCGCAGCGCAGCACGCTACCGATGTAGCTACTGCACAGGCGCAGACTCGCCGATGTAATCGAATGAGTGCCCCCTCGTAAGTTCGATCAGACATATTTTTTTAAAGCGAAAGTCTCTACTAGGATTTACATGCACACTCCATGAAAGCAGCGTGCGCAAGAGTTTTGACAAATTCAGTTTCAGCCGCAGTACCACTACAGTACCATTCGCGACTTCTAGAACACAAGTTGCGTGACTTCAAATCTCGGAAGCCATGACGAACGCGCGATGGTTTCGCACGCTATCGGCAGATGGCGCTAACGTCCTTGCAACAAAATATTACAGCGCATCGGGCGAGGTTCGCTAGAGCCTGGCGCGTTTTTCTGATATTCTAGTACGCTATTCATCATCGATTTAAAACGGCAAAGCTTGCACTAAGTCGCCCAAGCTTGAAACAGCAAACCTGGATGACTCTGAAGTCTAATCTGGTTGGTTCTAAGTTGTCGCTATGCTTTAGCTACGCGATGTTAAATTGCTTTTGGGTTCTCGGCGCAGACAGGTTCAAGTTGATGAAACCACAGACAGTCACAGACACGACACGAATGTCCAAACTCCAGTTATCGCTACAGATGCCACAATAAACGCCAACTACAGTAACCCCCCCCCCCCTCTTCTATTTTACTGCAGCCACGACCTAGGCTAACAACTTGCACATGTAATGATTAATTAAGACACATACAAAGAAAAAAAAACGGTAGGCTAAATTTTTACAGTTTTCAGCGCGAAATTCAAATATGGTGCTTTGACTGATTTTCTCCTCCAACTAACGAACTTAGAAAGGTAAGAGTAACAACATTACAGTTTTCAGAGAACGTTCACTCTAAACCAACGAACTGTTTCATTTCAGTGTCCTTTTACTAACGGGGCTGCTAAACCTCGCAGTAAGGGCGGCGTCAGAATACTCACGCGCGTATGCTATGCATGGTAAAGTATGGAAAGGGAAGGGAAAGGCAATTGAAGGTGAGGAAGGAAATGAAGAGGGGCGAGTGGAAACGTGGTATAGGCATACATTCCAGTCGAGCAAACATTGTGACCGTACTATTTTTCACCTGCTCATGCGTTCTCATTAATCAACCCCCCTTCGTTTTGTATCAAATGCGCTGCCACGCCTTTCCGTACAGTTTACGGACCGTGACCTCACGCTCGCCTTGTCCGCTTCAACGGTCAAACGGCCCTACAGAGATAGGGCGCCCCGTTATCGCGAACACAATCGCGAAGAGGCACGATTATGATGAAAATAGTCGATGAAGAAGAGCTTTATATCGAACGCAGCATTGTGCTCTCTGCGTAATCGTACACAGTTGGAGCTCCATGAAAGTAGTACTCGCAGTCTCGCGCCAATTTTTTGAAGCTCACGTGATCATAAGCGCTTCTTTCTGCATGCCCAAATGGCGGGCCCCGCGTTGCGCACGGGAGTTCGCGCGTCTTCGGGCGGCAAACGAAAGTCCCCATCTTTATTATTATTATTATTATTATTATTATTATTATTATTAACTATCTTGTGTTTACTTCACTGGCTATATATTTAATTCCCCACCCCATTCATGCGCCGACCTGTTTATTTATTTATTTATTTATTTATTTATTTATTTTTACATACTGCAACCCGTAAGGGCTATGGCAGGAGTGGGTAACAGGCCAGTACTAAACATGGTGTAATACTTTGCGAAGGAAAGCAAAATACAAAGTGGCAATACTTGGCATCACATGGTGGCATAATGAAGACATGGTGGCCAGGAAGAGAACACAGTAAACACAGTAAACAGTGAAACGGAAAAAGACAAACTGTCAAAGGGTATTTATGAATAACAAGAATTCATTTAAGGGCAAAGAACGTATGTCACCGAATAAGTTATTCAAAAATTCAACAGTTCGTGGAAAGAAGCTAATTTTAAACGTGTTAGTACGGGCGTAGAATGGTGTCACATTCAAAGGATGGTATTGGCGTGTTGAAGAAGGTCTTGAACATGTTAAGTAGAGATCTTTTGAAAGTTTGCACGTCGAATAAATTATAGAATGTAATAACTTGAGAGACTCAATGTTCCTTCGCGATGAAAGTAGAGATAGGTTGAAAGATGGTAATGCTGACGTAGGTGAAAAAGCAGAGTCATAACGCCTGAAGATGAATCTAATGGCCTTTTTCTGTACCGATTCTATTTGTTTTATTTCGCACTGGTTGTAGGGGTTCCATACAGGTGACGCGTATTCGAGCACGGGGCGGATAAGGGTCTTGTACACAGTTAGTTTTGTATCGCTAGGGGCCGCAGATAGTGTACGCCGGAGGTAACAAAGTTTTTTCAACGCTTTAGAAGTAATGTAATCAATATGGTGAGACCAGGACAGGTTAGGAGTGAAAAGCACGCGAAGGTATTTATATTGGTAAACTCTCAGCAAAGACAGTCCATTAAATGAGTTGTTGAAATCTGAAAGAACAAATTTTTTAGTAAAGGACATGAACGCAGTTTTTTGTAGTTAATGTTCATTTGCCAGGAACGGCACCAATTACAGAAAGATGCAAATGAATCGTCGAGAAGGATGTGATCATTGGGCGAGTGGATTACATGATATAAAACACAATCATCAGCGTACAAACGAATCTTACAATGAACAATATCAGGCAAGTCATTAACATAAAGCAAAAATAACAAAAGCCCGAGGATTGAGCCTTGCGGAACACCAGAAGTGATTTTGGCCGGGGAAGAAGCGACGGAATCAAAGCACACAAATTGAGAACGGTTCGAAAGAAAGCAAGAAATCCAGTGAACTAATTGTGGGTGATTGGGGATCTTATTTAATTTGTGCAAGAGTTTTGAATGAATAACAGTGTCAAAGGCTTTAGAAAAATCGATAAATATGGCATCAATCTGATATCCTGCGTCAAGGTTCATGGAAATGTCATGTGAAAAGGCAATAAGTTGCGTCACCGTGCTGAACCCGCGTCGAAACCCATGTTGAAAATTGGACAGAAGGTTATTAGACTCGAGGAAGTTCATGATATGTTTAAAGATTACGTGTTCAAGCATTTTAAAAGAGTATGAGGTTAATGAAATTGGTGTATAATTGGAAACGGAGTGCTTATCGCCGGATTTGAAAAGAGGAAGAACTTTACCTATTTTCCAGGACGAGGGAACGGTACCGGTGCGGATAGATGTGTTAAAAATAATTTCAAGGTACCGAGCGCACCATTGGGAATACCGGAGTAGAAATGCATTGGGAATGCAATCAGGACCACTGCATTTTTTTTACGTCCAGATTCAATATAAGGTTCAGAATGCCCTCTGCGGTAATTGTAATATTCCCAATGGACATATTAGAGAGACGATTTCGGAAGGGAGGAATAATGTTATTGTCAACAGAAGAATTGCAACTAAAATAGTCATTGAAGGCATTTGATATATCAGCTGCGTCACATAATGTTTCGCCATCAGAGGTGAATGAAGACGGTAAAGTGGATTTAGGAAGGATAGAACGCCAAAACTTTTTGGGATTACTTTTAAGCAGAGTTTGAAGCTGCACCCGATAATAAAAATCCCTAGCCGAGTTTGTCATCCGTCGAAGTTCTTCTTTCGCGAGATTGAACTTGGTGATAGTGTCAGGGTTATTGTTACGTTTAGATCGCCTGAGGCGATTCACACGGCGTGATAAGTGGAGAATGTCGCGATTCATCCATGAAACACTGGGATTAGTCTTTTTCGTTTTTAGAGGAATAAACTGCCGTATGCAGGAGTTAACAAGCCGCTCGAAGAAATCTACAAGGGCGTTAGTGTCACCACTGAGACTTAGCTCGTTGAACGCTTCAAAGCTATCGAATAATTCCTCGATAATAGAATTATCATCAGCGTTATTGAAGTCAGGGAAAGTTGTGAAAAGCGAACCAGGTTTCGGCAATGAAAAAGGAATGTTAACAACAACTGCACTGTGGTCAGATATTTCTTTTATTATCTCATGAGTGAAGTCATTCTGCGCAGCACGAGCACTAAGAAAAACTAAATCCAGTAGGGCGTTGGACCTTGTGGTGCCAGTAACGATCTGGAGAAGCCCAGCAGAGAGTGACAAATTTAGGAGTGCTTTGTTAATAATGGTATCTCGACCGCTGTGGGTCAATGCCGACCAGTTAACCCCAGGTGCATTGAAATCACCCATGCAAACAAAATTTGCCGCAGAAAAGTTATGTTCAAGAATGAATTGGCTGAGGGAGTGAATGCTTTCAACCGAACACCCGGGAGGGCGATAAAATACACCGATTACAATTGACTTTTTAGGAAGATGCAGCTTGCACCATACTGATTCAGTAGCAGCTGGAGAAGGTAACACCGAAAACTTAAGGTCAGAACGCAGTAGCAAAGCAACACCACCACCTTTCGTATTAGAGCGATCAAACCTAACTGCGATGAATCCTGGTGGGGTAAATTCGGAATCAAGTATGCCATCGTGTAACCATGTTTCGGTGATCCCGATCACATGGGGGGAATACGAGGAGACAAGAGAAAGAAGGTCTGGAAATTTATTAGTGATACTCCTGGCGTTTAGATTAAGGAGGGTGAGGTTAACTGGTAGCTTACGGGCAGTTCAGGAAGGCGACGAAGAACTAGACTGAACGGATGCAGGCGCAGAAAGGGGGCGGTTTACATTAACCCGACTTTTTACTAGCATGGTAAGGCTAGTGTCCCAGTAATGACGAGTGCCGTCAAGGTAAACATGGTCGAAACGTATTTTAACTGTGGAACCATTGCTACGATGAGATGAGGTGGCCTCCCAAAGTTTCCTACGTAACGAACGTACTCGTGTAGAATAATCTTCAGCAATGCGGAAACCAGTGCCTGTTGAGGTGTCCTCGTAAGTCACGGGTCGGCACTTTTCTCTACACTTCTTCCATTCATAGCCACCTAAAGAAGAGCGCTCGTTAAGTGGTCATCTGCTTCACTGAACACCGTCAGTGCTTGCGCTGGAGGAACGTGCGCTACTATAACGTAAGGGGTGTGCGAATGATGAATTTCGGAACCGAACCTAATCAAACACAAATAGAACAGAGCACGATGACGTCGAATTGAATACGAATAGTAATCGAATACTGCTGGAGTGCTATAGTCGCATAGTATGTAAACCATTTTCAAAACAGCCTTAAAAGAACTTGTTGTTGGGATAGTTGGTAAAACGTTTAAAAAAATAATCTAAGCGCAAACACACGACACATTCAATCAAACACACGCGCTGTGCGTGTTTGATGCCTGGGTGTGTGTGTGCGTGAATGTGTGGGGGTCTCTGCGCTCAATTTTTTTAAAGACAGTATTAAAACACTACAACATTTTACTTCGAAAACTGTTATCAAAGACCATTACCGTTAGTTTTAATCGACTCGAAATATTACAATTACGAATACTAAGGTAAGCCTGCATACAGCAGGAACTATATAGCCTTCGTATAATATTCCGTAACTGTTTCAAACACAGCATTCACTGACGTTGTCAATGTGAGATTTTGGCGTATCATTTTAAATAAAATTGCGACACTAAAAGTGAACAATTTTAAACCAAATACCACGGACAAAGCTAAAGATGTAATAAAGCTGATCAACCTGTTGTCACAACACGGTCTGCGCATCGAAAGCATGAAGCAATCAGCGTATAAACCTATTTCTGAAATGAAAATTTACGCAAACGGAGCACCAGCATCTGTTGTTAGTCATGAAGCTGCTGGCAACTATTACAAAATGAAGACAGGAGCTGATTAATGCGGTACAGCTTCAGCATAGTGAAAAACGAGCAAGAGTGGAGTTTTCAGAAGAAACTCCTTGTTCATCCGGCAATATATATAGTGTCAGCAGTCTCGTAAAAGCTTGGGCTGCGTGTAAATCACTTTACGGATTAGGATAAGGACAACAGCCTTCTGCTGTTGCAAAGTTTCGTTGTTTTCGGTTTTTCCCGTCGGTGCTGCTTATTCGAAAAACGTTTGGTATTTCGAATACTTTCAAATATGTACTATTAGATTCGAGAATCAGATCGAATGCTGCGCTATTTGTTTCGTTATTCGAAATTTTTTTAATGTTCTCAAACTGTAAGGACACCTTGCAGGCCAGCTCGTAGCGGCGTAGTTCTTCGCTGCTAGTGATGCTCTGTGTAAAGCGTCGCACTGGCTGTTGCTGGCGCTCTGGTAAGGCTTTGAAGGTAAGCACAAGAAGAATGTGAGTAGAACAAAAAAAAAAAAGCCTTTGTAACCCCTAGCTGTCTGGACGGGGACCACGTATTAACATATTTTCAGAGAGTGGCCCCATATTATTCGGGACGAAAACTACGATATACCCCTGGTTACAGCCTAAATTTGGAAAAAGAAAGTAATTGATTACCGGTAATGAACGACAAGAAAATGTAATTGAATTACGCATAACTTTACAGTTTCCGTCTATGTAATTGATTGTGTTACAAAATTACAAAAAGATAAAGTTGATTACAAGTAATCGATTACTTGTAACGGTTACGTATAACTCTGCATGGTCCATAGCGCCACACGAAAAAGAAGTAATAACACCATGTAAGTAGGAATGTACTCAAGTTATGCATTATTTCGACAACGAAAGAATCATGCAATCAATTAGAGAGCCATAAAAATTGTGTTTTATGAGAAGCGTGTATACATGAGCAATTCATTATGTCCGAGTAGGGTAATTTCATTTCATGGGCATTAACACCGCCGCTTGTGCTTAACGTTGCGTCCACCGACGCTAACAACGCAATCTCTGTATGCTATTTGCTTGCAAATTTTCCAGATTTCCCCTGCGGACAAGTTGAGGACGATTAAATAATATTATACGGACATGCCATAGTTGTTGTTGATGAATAAGCATAACAACTAGTAATCCTACTTTCAACGAACATTTCATACATTTCAATCCACCATACCGACCGTAATCGAACCCAGGACACGCACCTCTTATCAGTGCTGATCATCTCTGTTAATTATTCGACACATATGAATTTGTTAATCGGAAATGAGACTGCCTGCTTAGCTCACTGGAGCACTCCATGGCACTAATGCGTGCTAGCCGGACATTATATATATATATATATATATATATATATATATATATATATATATATATATATATATATATATATATATATAAAGCATTTGTGTTTCCGCGTAACTATTATTTGTGATTGTTATGATCTGTTGCTGAACCTATTCATGTGTTCCACATCCACCCACCTCCCCGTCACGGACCTGGACGTGGACGGACAAGCCTCAACCCTATAAGGTGCGATCGCCCTTAAGCCAATGCGTAGTTACACCTTTCGCCATTGACCCACAAAGTATTCGCGCATTGCAGCGCGCTTCAACGGACCGCACGACGCCTGCATGCATATATACGCGAAGTCAAAGCACACACGATATATATTCATCCACAATGAAGCGCTGCGCACCCTTTGAAGGTGTCTTAAGCATTGTTATTGTTTTATAGGCGATGACGGCGGCACCATACGCGTGCTCCGAAGTGCCGTTCTTAGCCCTTCTGAACACGTGTGCGCGCCCGCCACGTTCGTACGCGACGGGCATTATATGAGGTCATTCTTCATCTCCCGCGTATGTACGAGTGTGTGCTGCGTGCGAGACGGCGATGGGCCGGGCTGCCGTTCCATTAGGAGTAAATCGCCCGGCTGCAGGCGAGACGAGACGAGGTGCCGAGGTGGATATACGTTGCAACGAAGCGGTCGGGGCGCGAGCACAGTCGACCGCAGAGATGGACGCCCCTTTCGGATGGACGACGAGATTGCGCCGAGCTATGCCTGCCACTCAGGAAGGAGATCATCGCCGAGGAGAGGGAGCTGCAGACGCTATCGCGCAGCCTCGTGTGAACCCGTTTTCTTCGCGCCCCGCGAAACGCGTGCTGCCCCAAAACGCCGTTGCGCGCGAGTATACAATACAAAGCCGCACCTAGTTTCTGCAATATCTGGGTATTTCTCTGTTTACATCCAACAGCAGCGATCAGAGCCGAAGTCGTGGGAGCGGACACGTTCAATCATCGCGTTCTATAGTTCAAGCGTTAGAGAAAACCGATCAGTTTCTGTTATAGTGTCGCCGATTTTTCATCACCACGATTATGAATTGACTTCGACTGCTCAGAATCACCATGTACTTATCGGAGAGCCTTTTTTTGCGTCACGTTCTTTCGGCCCTTATCGGATGAGAAACTTTAGGCTGCATGGAAACACATGTCGACCGTGCCCAACAAAACTTTAAGTGACAATTGAGATTTCTGAGTGAGGCAGGCTTAGATGTTCGTCTTTAGAGCATATGTACTGTACTTAAACAGCGCAACCAACTCGCATTTGCATCTCAACCAACTCGCGTAGTCTGCCATTCTATACCGTTCAGTATGCAACACGTGTGGGGATGTGATGTGAAGCGCGTATCGTTATCAGCTCCATACCTCTGCCGGGATTTTACGTCCCACGATATCGATGAGAGACGCCGTATAACGGAGGGCTCCGGAAATTTCGACCGTCGGTTGTTCTTAACTGTGCCCTGACACCGCACAGCACACTGGTCTCAGTCATTTCGCCTCTATCGAAGTGCGACCGCCGCGGTCGGAATCGAACCCGCGACCTTCGGGTCAGTAGTCGAGCACCGTAACCGTTGATTCACCGCGGCGAACCTCTGCCGCTAAGTTTTCCCGTCATCCCGGTGGGGAATATAGCTGCACAGCGGCACTCTTTTATCAGCATTACAGAGTGTCTCCTTTAAATTAAGCAGTGCTAATACATGATGCCAAATGTCTTTTCTCTCAGCGAAGATGGCAGCCCCTGTAATTGAACGGCAATTATAAAACCACGAGTAAGGTAATTGCAATAAATGTCGCTGCGACGAAACCTGGTCTGGCAGCAATAAAAAAAGCGTTAGGGCGTATTCCCAACCGTTTCGACGTCCTTTTTCTGCATGCATTACGTTGAATTCAGCATGAAATCTAAACGCCCTCCCTCTCACCGCCTTACCCCCTTCGCTCTCTTAAATGTCAAATTTACATATATGTCCCGTTCAGGGAAAACGTAATGAAACGCCCAGTATTTGCTCCCAAAGACAGCAGATCACAAGCACCACGATTTCACAGCACGAAGCCCGAAGCTAGCTGAAATGTTGATGATGGAGCGAAGCTATCCTAAGGTCCATAATGTCTACGTTGAAGTCGCCGACAGGTATAAAGGACGAACAGATGGACGGACGGATGCACGGAAAGAGTGTGGTTCACTATGCGCGCTATATATACGCTGTGTAGACGGTATTCCGCACAAAATCGTTTTACTTGCGCATCGACAATACGACGGCGAGCCTCGACGGCAACGGTCAAACATTGTGAGCGTCTAAGGATCCTAAAACCATGCACAATTAGAAACTGCGCCCGGTCGACGTGGATATGAAAAAACGCAGCTGTTCTTCCAGCGACTCTCGGTGAACGTTTAGCGACGCGACGTGGTGATATATCTGCCAGCTAGACCGAGGTAAATTCACGCCGGGACGCGGCGGCGAGCTAGCTCGACCGCAAAAAAAGCGACGTCTCGACGACTTGAAATACTGCCGACGTCCCCCGCAGGACGCCGCCTGGAGTGTGTCTCGGCGTTTCGTCATTCTATTCGCGGTGACTCCTTGGCCTCGCTGTGCCCGTGACGGATCTCTGAGCGCTTCCTCGAAGCACAAAGGCGACGTGGCGCAAGCGCGTATGCTCCTCAACGTTTTCTACGACCGGACGTCTCTATGTATCACACTCTTGCGCCGGACAATGCATACACAAATCCCCGTGTGTACACGTAAAGTTCTAAAGACCTCCCTCCGCGTTCCGGACTCGCCGGGGTGACATATTTCGGGGTGTCGAGCGCGTTTTGCCGTGTTTACGCAAGGTCATCATGCTGGCTTCATTCTTTCATTGTTGTCCACCGACGAGCGCGCGTTCTTCCCAAATGTATAACAGAAAAAAAGGGCGTTCTGTTGGCTGAGCAGAAAATAGGATTGTAAAAGAAAAGAAAACAAAGTAGCAGCCTGACAGTTACGGATGCTTCGAAATAGCCGAGGAAGCACAATCCTCACGAAGCAAACACGGCGCAACACTCGCAAAAACACGAGCACACGCCGGTCGGACGAGCGGCCTCATCTCGGCGAGCTCCAGGCGGGCTTTGTTTCGTATTCAATTTTCTTTTCTTTCTGAGGGCATCGCAATTAGCGATGACAAAGCAGCGCCGGCAATTTGTTCGCCGCGGGTGGCACTGCAATTATTCCGCTGATAAAGTGGCGTCATCGGTTCTGGCCGGCATTATACATAATTCGTTATTCGGGGATAAGGATAAAACAAAAATGTCGTTCAAACTGTCCAGGAAACTTCAAAAACCTCGTTGTTATCGGGGCAGACAGCAACATGCGACCCGACAATTCAAAATCAAGCAAGGCGGTGCGTTGTCGAAATTATCCCATTCCACCCCTCTTTGCTCACACAAAGTAGGGGTAAATTCACGACGAAGAGCACGAGAGAGATGCTTACCATTGGCCAACTGTATTTTATAAATACCTGTTTGACGCTACGATTGGTTATACCATGTGCTTTTGCAGGCAGTTCCAGCGTAAGTAGATCCTTTTTTTTTGTGAATTAACTTGCAAGTTGTGCCAATTTCACCAATCATGCTCACTTTTTGTTCTTGTTTTGTAAGTGCTCCTTGGAACCGTGTGCCTGCTTTTGCTAACAATATGGCCAGCGTCGTAACTAGAAAGGTTGTAACTTCAGAGGAGTTCTTAAGAGCAAGAGCCAACCAATCGGGGTGATAAAGTGACATACAGCTATTGCGAACGATGAAACTTGGGAATTAGGCACCTTTGGTGTCTTCGCCTTGGTGTATTCGTACTGAGTTTCAACGTACGAAAACTGGACAAGCACTCACCATTGCCCAAGCAAGAGTAATAGATTGCCGTATTAACGTTTCCTCCGTTTTTTTTTTTTTTCGCTCCCCAGAAGGCAACTGATTGCAAACTATACACGGTTTCTCGAGTAAGGAGTCTGCGCACTAAGATTGCGCCGAGTTCTCACTCGAATCCCTATTTGAGTGAAACAACAGTTCACATTTCCCTGTCTTTACGATATGTCCCACGATTAAGTTCTTGGTAAAGTTGTAAAACTAGCATAGTAAATTTATTTAAAATTCATATTCCAAAAATACGATAGAAAAAATAACTACCCGAGCCACACAGATGGATAACCACCGAAACTGAAATGTGCGGTCCTAGTGTTCACCACGAACCACGATCTGTCGAAGTGTTTAGCTTTTGATTTCTCTATTATCAAATTTCAAGAGATACACGCTTGAAACTTGGCGCTTGGTGACGTTAGTTTGATCGATACTGACAAGGCGTAAAGAATATTGTTGATACCGATTTATAATGCAGGCGCGATCATGAAACTGAAAAGAAGCCAATGCGAACGCGGAGGCTCCTCGATAAAGCGAGCATGCTGACATTGCTACTTCATTCTAGTTTCTGCGCACTCAAGGACAAAATAAGCATTACGCCGGAGCTTTCCATAAAAAAAAGAAATGCGGACAATCTAGAGCTTGAAAGTATTACTAGCGAAGCCAGCCAATCAGTGGTAAAAATAGCTTATAGGAAATAGCCCCCCTCCTCAACTTCTTCGTTTATAAATTCAACCCACGTTTCACATGTTTCTTATTATTATTATTACGTTAAGTTTTATTGGCGCAAGGGCATCTAAGGCCAAAGAGCGCCAGTACAAGTGTTCTTTCAATTCGGTTATTAGTTTAAAATTAAAACAAATGATTAAAACATGATTAAATATTAAAACAAATATCTACGAACCATTTAAAACGCAGTATATTTAAAAGAATGTCACTTTGTTTAAAAAGGAATGTCACTTTGCTAAAACCTTCATTTTGTTGGCTGAAATCTGTGCTAATAAATTAGTCTGCAAGGCCCAAGACCCTCGCAGCTGAAGTCCTTGCCTGAGCAAGAACTGCGAAGGCTAAGACATACTTTTTATGCACCAGGCAGTACCTCACACTTGAGGCGCAGCTGGTGCCTAGGATGGAATGATATTATTGTTAAAAATTGCACTTTCGCAAGATAATGGAGAAGTCTCTTAAGGTCAACCACTGCATCAAGTGATAAAAACAACGCTGGATGAAGTGGGACATGATGTCGATAGAGCTCCCTGAAATGGGTCAGTCATGCTTGGTGAAGAACAGGACATTGTATGAGAACATGCACAACGGTTAGACTCTCTCCACAGTGTATACATGTAGGTGGATCAGTGCCTGTCAAAAGGTGTTTATGTGTGGCATAAGTGTGGCCTATTCTGAGCCGTGTTAAAGTGACTTCAGCGAACCTGTTGAGTTTTTGGGGGATAACTTTTCTCAGCTGGGGTTTTACTAGGTGGAGTTTGTTGTCGACTTCTCTGTCCCATTCAGCTTGCCAGTGGTTGCGTAGACCTCTACGTACAACAGGTTTTAGATCTACACCCGGAACAGAGGTTATATCTATGGTTTGCCGACCAGCCGCTTCTCGTGCATTCTTGTCCACTATTTCATTGCCCGCAATTCCAGAATGACCTGGAACCCAGCAAATAACAATAGAAAGTTTTAGGTTGTAGGCTGCATAGATTTCGTTAAGGAGCTTATTAAAAGTAGGGTTCTTGCTGTACTTGCCACAAGACAGGGCCCTGACAACACTTAATGAATCTGTGTACACTATAGACTTTTGTATCTTGTGTTGTTTAATATGTTGTATAATGAGCAGGATACCATAGGCTTCCGCTGTGAAAATGCTGGTATGTGTATGCATGGTTCTGGTGTCCGAGAGCTTTTGTCCATAGGCTGCACAAGATACAGATGTTTGAGATTTTGAGCCATCAGAGAAGAACGCGGTTGAACGATATTTGTGTTCAAGGGCTAAGAAATGTTGCTCAATGAGTGCACTTGGACAGTTTTCCTTCATGATGTCTTTTAAAGACCAGTCACAAGTGACTGGACTTTGCTGGCAGGGAGGGATGTGTTCGACAAGGTCACTTTCCTCCAAGTCATTGAAAAAAATTGCAAGTTGTTTTAATGCAGGTCGTATTGCCAATGGAAACGGTGGGGCGATAGAAGGACGGTTTAGGTATAACTGGGTAGTAGACACATCGTTCATAAGTGTTTTACATGGGTGCTGCTTCAAAGACATGATCTTAACTGCATAGTTGACTCCTAGATACGTGCGCTGATAGTCTAGTGGCCACTAATCTGACTCAGCATAAAGGCTTTGAATAGGGCTGGTACGAAAGGCACCAAGTGCCAACCGGATACCTAGGTGGTATACAGGGTCCAACATTTTCAGTGCTGTTCTTGAAGCTGACTGATATACTATGCATCCATAGTCTATGCGTGACAGAACCAGGCTTCGAAACAGAGATATGAGGCAGTGCCTGTCTGTCCCCCACGACTGATGCGATAAAATCTTTAAAAGGTTCATGGTCTTGAGACATTTTAACTTCAGCTGTTTTATGTGCTGGATGAAGGTGAGTTTGGAATCGAAAATTACACCGAGGAATTTTTGTTCTTTCGCGATGACTATGTTTTGTCCATTCATTAGTATGCAGGGGTCAGGATGCACACCTCGTCGTCTCGAGAACAGCGCACTAGTAGTCTTGTCAGTGTTAAACTTAAAACCATTCTCGTCAGCCCATTTTGCAAGTCGGTTAACACCTAACTGTATCTGGCGTTCACATACAGTCAAGTTACACGATTTGAAACTGATTTGAATGTCGTCCACGTATAGAGAGTACGATATCGCAGGTGGAATAACAGAGCGAAGAGAGTTCATTTTAACTATAAATAGTGTGCAGATTAATTCTCCTCCCTGCGGCACTCCATTTTCTAGAAGAAATGTGCGCGATAACACAGTACCCATTCTTACACGGAACTTCCTTTCAGACAGGTAATCTTTTAAGATGGTAAACAACCTGCCACATATTCCGAAAGACAGTAGATCTTGCAAGATTCCATATCGCCAGGCAGTATCATATGCCTTCTCAAGATCGAAAAAAACAGACAGACAGTATTGATTGTGTACAAACGCGTCACGTATATACGACTCGAGGAGGACAAGATTGTCGGTTGTGGATCTAGCTGTACGGAAACCAGACTGGCACGGGTCCAATATGCCATTGTACTCCAAGTAATAGACCAAGCGGCGGTTAATAATTTTTTCAAACACTTTGAGTAGGCAGCTTGTGAGGGCAATAGGCCTGTAACTATTTACCGAAGAGGGATCTTTGCCCTGTTTAAGGATTGGTAGTACTATTGCCTCTTTCCAAGCAGAGGGTATTTTGCCGGTACTGAAAATCTTGTTGTAAAGAGCTAAAAGGCAGTTTAGGGTTTCATCAGGGAGATTTCCGAGCATTTCATAAGTAATTGTATCAGAACCAGGAGCAGAACTCCCACAGGAACCAAGGGCGAGCTTCAGTTCATATACTGTTAGTGGTTTATTGTATCCGTCTGATCGAGGCTTGTTCCGGCACAGAGGTACACTTTCAGCTATGCTTTTGTGGCGTAGGAACTTAGTGGTATAGTTTTCTGAGCTTGACATTTTCTCGAAGTGTACGCCAAGAGCGTTTGCCTGTTCTTCTATTGTATCACCGCAGTCATTCACCAAAGGGAAGGGATTTGGGCCTTGTCCTTTGAGTTTATGCACCCTATTATAAACCTTGCTGGCGTCTGTGTAGGAGTTTATTGAGGATATATAGCGTGTCCAGCTTTCCCGTTTGGCTATACGGCGAACACGCCTGCCATTCGCTTTGCAACGTTTAAAGGTTATCAAGTTTTCTGCTGTTGGGTAGCGAGAAAAAACCCTCCATGCTTTGTTTTGCCGTTTTTTAGCAATTTCACACTCCCGATTCCACCATGGCTTTGCGTTAACCTTATCATTCCTGGACTGCGGTATGCACTTTTTTGCACAAGCTTGTAAGAACATATTCCGAAATATAGTTGGCCATCTCTTCTACTTCCAAATGGTCTACCTCTTCGAGGCATAGTGTACATAGCTCTCTGAATTTGACCCAGTTTGCAACATGAAAGTTCCACTTTTTGGGATAAGACGGCCGGTCATCCCATTGTTTTGTTGCTAAAAGAGTTGGAAAATGGTCACTTCCATATGGATTATTAATAACTTTCCAATCTAAGTAAGGTAGGAGTGACGGTGATCCAATGGCTAAATCTATGCATGAATATGTATTGTGTGTGGTACTGAAGTAGGTTGGCTCTGCCTTATTGAGCAGGCAGGCTCCGGATGCGAGAAGAAAGTTTCTATTGCACGACCTCTCGCATCACATTTGGTATCACCCCATAGCGAACTGTGAGCATTAAAATCTCCAATTAACACATATGGTTCTGGAAGCTGATCAATAAGCTTTTCGAACTCTGTTTTATTGAATGGTTCGTCAGGGGCTATGTAGATCGAGCAGATAGATATAAGACGGTTGAATAGAATAGCGCGAACAGCCACAACCTCAAGAGAGCTTTGTAGCACAATGTGCTGGCATGCTACGCTTCTTTGTGCAATGATGGCCACACCTCCAGAAGAGAAATTGCCACCATTTCGATCTTTACGAAAAACCACATATTGATTCAAGAAATTCACATGAGTCGACTTTAAATGAGTTTCTTGAACACAGAACACTTTTGGCTGATAGTCATTAAGCAAGTCCTTGATATCATCTAGGTTTTTAAATAGGCCTCTGGCATTCCACTGTAGTATTTGTGTGTCCATTTTAGGTGTATTTTGTGTTCTGTGCTCAAGGGTGGAAAGTAAGCTCACAGACCCTTTTCAGGGGCCGTGACACGAGATTTTTCTTTTTTGGATCGGTCGACAGAGTCGCGCCGATCCCTAGGCGCTGGCTGCGCCCTCACGCTCGGTGTTGTGTCCATTGCCTCTTGCGAGGCGCTGGACACGCGCTCTTGCGAGCGCTGCATTTGTTTTGAGGGCCTCGCCTCTAAAGACAAGGCCTTCGCGGCCCCCAGCCCGGAGGCTGGTGGGTCCTTCTTCAATGGCGGAGCAGCACTGGCTGCAACCGCCGAGGGGGCAGAAGGCGTCACCGCCGGCGCACCTCGCGTGTGCCAGACAGGCGCCGGGGGCCGTCGTGGCGCTGCCCCCTGACGCGCCACTTCGGCAAAGCTGGTTTCTGGCAGGTAGGACACCTGCCTTCGTGCCTCTCTAAATGAAATGTTTTGTGTTACCTTAATCGTGACAATTTCTTTTTCTTTCTTCCAGCTTGGGCATGACCGTGAGTATGCGGCATGTTCCCCGTTACAATTCGCACAGTGAGGAGAGTTTTCACAGGCATCAGATGTGTGTTCGTCAGCACTGCATTTCGCACAAGTTAGGCGGCCTCGGCAGTTCTGAGAACTGTGGCCGAATCGCTGGCATTTAAAACATCGGAGAGGGTTCGGTATATATGGCCTCACTCGGAGCTTGATGTACCCAGCCTCAACGGAGTCGGGCAGTACACTTGAATTAAAAGTAAGTATCAGGTGCTTAGTCTGGATTTCTTTGCCATCACGCCTCATCCTAATTCGTTTCACGTTGATGACATTCTGTTCGCTGAAACCCTCTAGGAGTTCAGCCTCAGTCAGCCCTAATAGGTCATCATCTGAAACAACACCACGGGTGGTGTTCATGGTTCGGTGTGGGGTTACTATTATTTTGGTATCTCCAAATTTTACTAGATTAGGCAGTTTCTCATATTGTTTCTGGTCGCGGAGCTCCAACAGGAGGTCACCACTTGCCATTCTCGTTGCTTTATACCCTGGGCCGAAGATTTCCATCAAAGACTTTGATACTACAAAAGGTGAAAGTGTTCGCACTGATTTGCCGGGTGTGTCAGCGTGGACAACGTGAAATCGAGGAAAAGATACTCTCTGGTGACCATAAAACTGGAAGACTTCATCGGTGCGCCCTCTTTTCTGAGGGCGATCAGGGAGTGGGGGGAAGGAACTAGCCATAAGAAAAGGTTTATTTTCGGCAGTGGCGCCAGCCACCCACCATGGAGTCCTACAAGGGGACGCTGCAGTGTCTGTAAGCACAGGACCTGCAGACGCCAGCTGTACACCACCACTATAACCGAATATGGTGTATCCAAGGTAGGATAGCCACACAGGGTTAACCCTTGCCGCCAGGAAACACGGAAGTCAACGGAAGAGAGTAGAGGACAGGAAAGATTTAAAGTAAGAGAAAAGACGAAGATGTGAGGGGGAGAGAGGAAAAGGCGACTGCCGATTTCCCCTGGGTGGGTCAGCCCAGGGGTGCCGTCTACGTGAAGCCGGGGCCAAAGGGGTGTGTTGCCTCTGCCGGGGGGCCTTAAAGGTCCAATCACCCAGCGTCGGCTCAACCCCCAGGATCCCCTTTTCCCCGGACACGGCAAAGCCACGCACGGCTAGGCGTGGGAGGGAGCCAAAACTCCTCCGTTAGCTCGGGTCCGTGGTGTCGCTACACACCAAACGCCTACTTGCGCAGGCGCCCCTGCGGGGACGTTTCACATGTTTCAGCCACAGCTCGGTCTTTCTCGAGAAATCAACAACCCAGTGCATGTGTATACCGTACTCTTCTTATACCGCTTTCCACAAGCAACACACACACACACACACACACACACACACACACACACACACGCACACGCACGCACGCACGCACACACACACACACACACACACACACACACATCGTAGACGAGACGCTCGACTGTATATATACACTAGAAGGTCGCGGAATGGCATCCCGGCGGCGGCAGCATTTTCGATAGAGGTGAAAGTGTTTGAGGCCCGTGTACTAAAATTTACGTGCACGTTAAACACACCTGATGGTCGGAATTTTCGCACCCCTCCACTACGGCGTCTCTTGCAACCATATCGCGGTGTCGGTGCGGAACCGCCCCAATTTATTATTATTAGACGTTCATGCAGGTATGCGTATGATGCACCAGCAGGATATATCTCCAATCATTTTAAACATGTAAATGCATGCGAACCTTTTGTCTTTCACTTTCCTATGTTCATCACTCGATATTCGGTGCGGCCGTATGTTACATTATTGCCCACGGAATGAAACATGACATAAAAAATTAACTACTATTTCTAACATGCGCAGTCCGTCGATATAATCACATCTTGTCGCTACGAATAAAGCTGCTCTTGGATGTGATGTGAATATATACACGACGATTGAAGAAGGAAGACGCTTACTTCAGCAGTCAAATAGGAAGCCACGCCACAGACAATGCACAAGCCAGTATTACGCCTATACGTCGCCTGAACTGGCGATGATAACTATCCTATCGAGTACGCACAGCTAGGAATCGTCTCGTTTTCTACGCGAGGCCGTCGGTTCTCTTTCGTGCGGGGAAGAGCCAGGAGTGAGTCAGCGCGGTTACTGCGACGGGTCGCTTCGCTCGAGACATTGCGGAGAAGCACCTTCCCCCTCGTGCAGGGAAAGATGCACACGTGTGCAGGAAGGTAATTGCGTTGCTCACCCCGGGTTCCCGAGCGGATCGATAGAGCGGAGACTGCAGGGGCCGCCCACTCACTGCCGACAGGACGAACCGGTAGCGTGACATGGCACGTGCTGCGACGTTTGGTATAGCTGTGTTCGTGCCCTACTTTTTAAAGGGATAGATTCAGTATCGTTTGTAAGATCTACCATCTTTCGTATCGTCGAAGCAAGTGGTCAATAGGGTCCCGTAGCATAATATAGAAATATACCGTACCGTCAAGGCCGCGAGGCATGCCGCTATATACTTTGAGCTGCAAGACCTGTACTAAACACTACAACGTTATCGTCCGTTAACCACTTCATAATTATTTTTTCGTCAACATTGGTAGCTCTAAAATTCTTAATAAAGCCTGCCTAATTAGGCAATAAAGCAGAGCACATTATTCAGCAACGTGCGTTTGGTCACATCGTCACAGAGTGCGTCGGCACATTTTTTTTAAAGCTCTGGCTAGAGTTAGCTGGGGCACCATATATGAGATTACAGTGCTGTAAAGCGGACTGTGAACAATGTGGTCTGCAACCACATTTGACGGTAAATAATTAAGCGCAGCTGCTACATTTGGTGTTAGCTCGTTGCAAGATGCTGGCCACCATTCTTCCAACCACTGGCACGTCGAATTAAACGACCTCGTTGTGCCGTTAATAAAGCTGTTTCTATCTATATGTCAACCGTTTATGTGGAGCGTTTACTTACGATATGAACAGCGTGGTAGCTACCTAAAGGTTGTAGCAGCACGTTTTACAGCGTTTGCATGTCTGCTGCATTAAAATTTACATCTATATCCCGGCTGCGGCGGCTGCATTTCCGATGGAGGCGGAAATGTTGTAGGCCCGTGTGCTCAGATTTGGGTGCACGTTAAAGAACCCCAGGTGGTCGAAATTTCCGGAGCCCTCCACTACGGCGTCTCTCATAATCATATAGTGGTTTTGGGACGTTAAACCCCACATATCAATCAAAATTTACATCGATAACAAGCGGTATATATCTTCTTGTTTAAAGCGCACAACGTGCGTTGTAAAGTTTTCAATGTCTACGTTCACCACTTCCGGGTAGATCCCAAGTGATGAGTCATGAAGCGGGCAATCATCATGCCCTCTTATGCCGACATTGTTACATAGCAAGTCAACGAGGCGACCACGAGGGCGCCCAGACGGCGAGCATGCGAAAGGATGGATGGGAACAATCAAAGTGCCTTTGGATCACTGAGGAATACTTCGCATCGAAAAAAGTACATAAAACTGCCCCGTAACCTATGGCTTACTAATTCAGCCAGGGATTACGTAACACTACTCAGTTGATAATAAAAGTCCCCGAGCGGGATTACTCATTTTCCCACCATTATACGTCGCAGCATTGGCAATTGCGAAGTAAGAAGCTTTTGCCCGAAGCTGTGGCACTCGAATCCTTAGAAATCGAGCCTACCGTATTGAGGCATCGTTCCGGTTCATCGCGCATATAAAACAGAAGAAATGGGCGCGACGCCGGAGGGCACTCTAGTTTTGATACGCAACGCCATACTTAATCACACGCGCACGTTTCGATGCGCCCAAACGTGCACTTTACAGCGCTGATGGCGCACGCGATTCAGAAACGACCGGACCGCGTCGCCGCGACAGCGTCCTACCGGCGGACGGGGCAAGCATTACGCCGTTATTATCGTAATACCGGTGTGTGCCTCCTCCATCGGGAGCTCGGCTTACGCGCGCGATTAACCTGCCCGCCGCGAATGCGAAGCGACAGCAGGCGCGGGTGCGCGCGACAGGCATATGCGCGCTGGCCGAGGCGTCGCCCTCGATTCGGGGCAAGCGCTTCGTTGTTTTCGTCTCTCGGGTGAGCATGTGTGTCTCTGCGATGCATCCTTGTTATCCGTACACCCGCACGACTTAAGCCGACGGACGAGATGAGAGAAAGAACCAGATACCACAACGAGAAGCAGAGAGGAAGTGCTGCTGGAGGGGCGCAGCTCAAAACGGTCGTTACCGGTTGTGACGCCGCGACGGCTAGGCGCGGCCTCTCGCGGTCTTCCGTCCAAGCCGAATGAGAGGTCGCTCCTCGCACGGCCGCATGCACTCCTCGCCGCATGCATGCTGCTCCTCGCCGGCGCAGCGCGGCGCTGGTGCGCCTCGGGACAAGCGTCCGGCACCGCGAGTGTGCGATCCGTGCGCGTCACGAAGCGGACACGCAATGTGACGAGAAGACCTATTCATGGCGCTGCGTGTGTACCCAGAAACCGTGACGGCCGGCTTCGAGCGCACACTCGACAACCGCTGGTACACTTACAGGGAAGAACAAGCGAGCGGCTTCACAAATGCTTTTGCAAACGCGCCCTCACACTGCGGAACGTGCGCGGTCGTATGATCGCGATAGCGTCAACCAGCCTGTCTCGCAGAGAATGCGGTATGATGGTATCGGCGGTGCTGGTTGTGAGCGACAAACCTTGACGGGCGAAAATAATCAGGCATTCGAGCCGTAACCGAACCCAGGCATTCTGCGAGGCAATCAAGCATTGCCACCACGGAGCCACATTAATACTCGAAACTCCTTTAGAAGAAGACGCAACAGAGGCGTCCTGTCACGCGTAGGTACGAACACACTAGAACTGTGGGAACTGTGCGTGCGCACAGTTCTCTTTCAGGGAGAGAGGGAGGAGGGGACGAATGACCGTTGCAGCGCTCCTCCTATCACGTCAATGTTTGGAGCTGTCCGTAACGGAGCTGTCATCGTCATAGTTGAGCAGGGTTCCTGTATCACGATTGGGCACCGGTGTGCGAGTAGTCGAAACTTTATATGGGAGTCTACTCGCTACTTTAAACGGCGGAATATCGCTTATCGTATCATTCATCGAAAGTCTGCAATCAGCGGACGACTCGCTATGAACGACGCCACTAAATTGGTTTAGTTTATACTTTTTTTTTAAAGAAATGCCATGATGCGACGGGACAAGCCACCTGTTTCACTGCTTTTTCTTTGCTACCTTGATTTCACACCTGTCGGTACACTCTCAAATTAACGAGTCCGCTTGTTTCAGTTAGCTGAGCAAACTTGCGCTTTTCCTACAAGTGAAACGATGTTTTGGACTTCGATTTATAGTTATAGGTATTCATTCCACCTTTAGGAGAAACTCTACGTATCCTATATATGGTCCGTACGCATTTACTGTGAACTGTTTACTCTTCTTCTAATGGGTGTAGCTCAAGAAGTCACCACACCCGTAAGCGAAACGCGATCACCTAATCGACGTAGCCACTGCGCTATTTAAGGAATCCGCACATCAGCTTCGAGTTTGTACTGTTCAACCGGTGAATGCGACGTTCGTGTAACCCTCCTATCGAAGGTAGCAATCACTTAGGAGGGCTGTGTGTGCATCCCCCATCCAGGGGCGTTACCAGGGGGTGTCACACCGGGCACGTGCCCTCCCCCCCCCAAAAAAAAAATTTCTTTAGCCATGGCATGGAGAGCAAAAACTGGTCATTTTAAGGGAGAACCCCTCCCGAAATCAACGTAATGCCCCCCCCCCCCTGAAAAAAATTTCTGGATACACGCCTGTCCCCCTCCTTCCCTAGACGGTCTGGCAGCATTCACGAAAGAGAAGCCCCGTACCATTCCCGTGTGCGCGGAATTTCCAAATTACACGATAACCCCCACGCAATATTTTTCCACAAACAACTCATTGATAGGCTTTAATGTAGGCTGTATCGCCGAAAGTGCCGCAGCGAATTAGAGCCATCGAACATTGTGTTTTTTACACGGCATTATTGACTGTTCTCGCCATTATTGGCGTGCATTTTTGTAGAATAAACAGATAACTGATTTAAAAGAAAGAAAGAAAAAAAGCAAGGGCGAAATAAAAAAGAAAGAAAGGAAGAGAAAACATTGCCACGATGCAACGACGGTCCACTTCTCGATGAGAAGAATGCGTTGTTAAAGAAATCACTGTTTTCAGTTGCGCGGATTCTTGTATATGATATTTGTTTTTGTAATTAATAAATAAATAAACAAATAAATGAAAACAGTGTTGCCCTTCCTTTACCAACGCTTGCTCTCAACAGGACCGTCCGCTACGTCCACGAGTTTGGTCAAGTTCTTTGCGCAGCTGAGGCTATGGGGCCGGCCCAGCCTGCGACATCGCGCCCGGCAGCACGTACGACCCATTATAGCCAGAGAGTGAGCCAAATCAGAACAGATGAGCAGAGAGATTGGCCTCGAACTATACACTCACCCGGCGCTGAGGACCACACTGTTCATGTCGCAGAACCATTTCCGCCACATAGAAGAGTAATGCATGCTGCACTCCCGGTTCCCTAAATTATGCGCGTCATTATAAACAAGAGTGACGACCGAAAAAGGGTCTATAAGCCAGCCGCAAAGAGGCTGTACAAAGTATAATCTCTTTTCAGGGCAGTGCGTGCGTGTTTGTCCACGATGGGACACGGCAGCGCATTAGGAGGACGGCGCGCCCTTCTCAATCACGAGGCAAAGGGACGCCTGCAGGCTGTACGGCACACCCATACGGCGCCATGCCTCCGCATGGACGGCTAGGTCGGCGCGATTACGGACGCCGCCATGCATCACTGTCCTATTCGAGGAGCGCAGCAGTAGCGAAGCGCACGTGCGTGTGTCCGATGGCGGTCGATACAGCGGAAGAGGGACACGACGCGGCTTGCGAAATGGGCGCCCCTCGCGGCTTTATACAGCAATACCCACTCAGAAGCAGCAGGAGTGTACACTTACACTTTGTCTCATTACCGTGCAGTGCGGCTGAGCCCATCAGGCTGATTTGAGCCATTCACGCGAACCCACAAAGTTGTTTTCACATCCCTGAATGAGTCGTGTTGACCGGGCATAATGGCATCATTCCTGGCTTCCGCTGCATAAAGTTGCAATCTTTTTGAGCACAGTCGATATATCCTAACAGATAATTCCTACAAATTATCATCTACGGGTCTATTTGTTGCGTCCGCAGTGAACAGCTGTCTGTTACGCGAGGTTTATGCCAGGCGTCACGGAGCACATTGCATGGCAGGAGCAAAATGGTGCACATGTACTCTGCGTCATTTGACGAAATCAGGTGCCTGAAGGTTGCACTTGTAACATGTGAAGCAGTTTGTTGCCCTGCTAAACAGTTTCTTTTTTCGAATACCCAAGACATCTGCACTAAGAAAAGCACACAACCTTCGATTAAAACGGGCCGGTTGGGAAATACTGAGGCCAGAGAATTGCATACCACCACTATACAATATGGGCATGAAAGACCGTACCAGTACCACGCCTCTCTTTGTGAGCGCAGGGTATTCATCATAAATGTGCTATATTCCGTCATTCGTAAATAAATTCAAGTCGTCTATTCCAGCAATTGTGTTTATATATTTATAACGTCTGAAATATACCTGTTTAATACCTTAATGACCGTTCTAGTACAATGTACACTTTCTTCAGAACTGCCAGCTCAGCATCCAAGCACAGCTAGCATAATGCCGCACGGTTTTAGCATAGGCCTACGCATCGCGCGTATAGTTCAGGAGTCGGGCGAGCAATTGGCGTCTACGCCTCTCTCTCCCATGGGAGCTCATCAAGGAGCCATCGCTTACGAGTCCCATCAGTCTGCAGAGGCTCGCCTGCTCGCTGACTGCAGGCGAGGGGCATATGTCTACTGTGACGAAGCACCAGTCTGGCCCACGTTGGCAGTGCGGCGGAATTGAACGCCGGTTGAGTCCGATACGGACGAGTAAGCCGGGTATTCGCGGGCAGACACTGTTCCATCTTCTCTGCGAAAAGTGCACAAACCGCAAGCGAGATGTGAGGCGCAATACTCCTCGACGGTGGAACGCGCTAATGTATACGCCTCTGGAGGAACAAAGGAGCCATTATGGTGACTGTCCTATTCCGGGGTCATTTGCACGAAATGAAAAAAAAAAAGAGAGCTTGACGATGACAGGAGATGTATGAACCTAATCAACACGGGTGTTGGGATAGCGATACTTCCGGACCGAATCGAAACTGCAACGAAAGAGACGTGCACCCCATTCGTTTCGGTGGAAGCAGTGTGAGAGAAGACGACCCGTGGCATGACTGCGTCGGAACCCCGCGCTGCTCGCTCATGTTCTTTTCAGGTGCTATCATTGCCGAGATCAAGCTTTTTTTTTTCCTCTCATTAGGAAAATATTATGCGGCCTCCGAATGTCGAATGAAACGACGATTTTCGACATTCTCACCGATTCTAATGAGGAGACCTTCTTCAACGATCGCACGATTCAGAGCGGCACCAAAGCAGGGCACACGCGATCGGTGACGCGGCTGCTTTCTGTGTTTCACAGGCTTATTTTGTTTGTTTATTCATTTTGAGGCGCGGAAACCGGGACTATACGTGAGACGCTCGTAAGCACACGGAGAGGGCATAGACTATTTTAGCAACGGGTTTCAGTGGCGACATACTGTGCTATTAACCTTTGTGTTTTTTACCTTTAACAACTAAACAAACACTGTTACGGTAGACACGCGCACATGAAGATGTTTGGGTTGGTGCAAACCATGTTCCATGGCCTTATATAATAAGTTCATGTCGCAATGTACAAAAGCAAGAAAACATCGGCCTAACAGTCCAAGATGGCAGCGCCCAGATGGCTTACGAAAAATAGTCTATATGCGAACGAGGAGCAAGCAAGCTGATATCGAACAAAAACAAAAAAAAGCTTGCTATATAAGGAGCCGTATTTCAGGCACTCGCCGACGGTGCTATGTGATAGAGGACCACGCAACTGGCCGTGAAACTTGAAGACCGAGCAAGATGATGCAGCGAGTGATGGAGAGTAAAATGATGATAGAGTCATAAGCTTCGAGGGATGGCATGACATTGAATGGAAGATCATTCGGCGGTCTTCTTATAATACAACGAAGATTGAGAGGGATATTACGAGCTGCGCTGGCCGCGTTAGTCTAAGGTCGACCACGTTTACCACTGGGATACCAGCAACAGTGTATAAACTATATTTGAGAGCTGCTGCCAACGGCCGGCCTTGGTGCAGTTAAAGTGAGCTGTTAGACGGGCGCGCGGTGAAAAGGTGGAAAAGGCCTTAGCACTCGGCTGGAGATCTTGATGGAGGTGGTCACGTGAAGAACACTGGTACTTAAAACGAAGACTCTATTAGGCGATCGTGTTCGAGATAGCAAAAGAAAGCAAAAAAAAAAAAACGGCGTACGCCTCGAAGTTTCCCAGCCCTGTGTCTCTCGTGTACCCGTCTATGTGCGCTGTAGCCTTTCAAGACGAAACTAGCCCACCAAGCCATCTTCGCGAATAGCGATTTTCCATTTTGAATATTCAGACATAATCTACTCGAACGTATACTCATTGCACAATTATGTATTGACGTAGCATTATTCGAACAAATACAATGACCGCTTCATGTTTCGTCGCAAAGCATTTTTTGTTTTGATGTTCAATTGACCATGGATGGATGGATGCTATGAGCGTCCCCTTTATTACGGGACGGCGACATGTGTGCCACCAGGCTCGCAAAAAAGAAAAACGAAAATAAATCTATTATTATGTTGGGCCTAATGCCTTATCAACTTCGATTAAACCGGTCTTTCTATAACAGAGAAAAATAAAAATTTGTGTTCCAGCTCTCTGCCTCTTCAGGCAAAATGACCTCATTTTCCCACTATTTCTGTCCCTTATCTCTACTTTTCTGCCACCAACCGTCTCTTGCTTGCCTTTATCGCGGACATGTTCAGCTTTCCGTGTTTGTCCCTGAAAACCTCATGTAGGCATGTACCCACACGTCTACCTGGGGGGATATCATTTGCAGAAAAGTGAGCGCTCCCTACATGTCATGTAAACAGGAAAGCTTCGCTCATGCTTTTGGTTGCATTACGGCGGTGTGTAGCGGTTCAGGTGCACTTGTTTTGTTGCTTTAGTGCCGAAGACGCGTGCCTATTTTTGAAAGTGCGTGGTAGAGGAGGAAAACATCCGCTTCACGTTTGTATAAACAGCGTGGAACGAGAATTTGTCGCGTTTCAGCCTGAACAATGACCAAGTGAGCTGATACCTGCACTTCTGTATATCTCGACTGTTCGCCAGTCTCATCGCGCCCGCTCCTTCAAGGAAGCACGCTATGTTAGACACTTGAAGTTGACCTCTGAAACGTCTGACGATGAACTATAGGTTCAGTGAGGGCGGCTTGCAGGCCCCGTCTGTGAGGAGGTCCGGCGTTTACGTGAAAACGGCAGGGTCCGTCGTTACTATATGTGTCACATCGTTGGAACTCACTGCAACTGTGCTGTCGCAAGAGATATTTTTAAATATGGAATAGAGGGTACAACAAACGCTTCTAGTACACTCCAATACAAGCGTCTGTAGTTAAAATCAGTAAAGTATCAAATGACGATGAAAATGAATATGCGCCAATATGCGAGTACCAGTATAGGGTGAGGATGCACTTTCCTAACACGCAACATTACGCTTTCTTGACGTAATATGAGTTTCTCCTATATACTATACATGAAGCGGTTGGAAATGAAGCTTCCACTCACTATTGTGATTATTAAATTACCCGTGCTTCCATCTCGACCATGGTTCGCGCAGATACATGATAGCGCATCCGCGCGTACTAAAAGCAGTATTGTGCGGGCTGCCGTCTAAAAAAAAAAATGGCAGCATATCCACGGAATGAATGATGGGGAGTGAGGCGAAGCATTCGTCCGTCCATTCGTTCTTGCTTCCGTCCGTTCCTGCGTACGTCTGTGTAACCGTCCATGCGTCCATCCACACGTCCGTGCGTGCGTCCATCCCTGCGTTCGTCCATGCATCCGCGCCTGCGTCCGTTCATGCGTCCATCCATGCATCCGTCTGTGTGTCTGTTCGTCCATCTATTCAGCACTCCAAGTACCACCATCTCGCATCTTTTCATCATATATTCTCCATATAGAAGCACCGCCATCCAGCGGACATTTCAAGGACTAAACGGGAGGTGGCACATGCACACTTTCTTACGGCTTGCGCTTCGGGTTTACTTCCCCCCTTTAACCACCTCGAGTTCATGGTATATACTAGTTCACTGTATTCATGGCTATGCGGCCCAACGCTCGCTAAACCTTTCTAAAACCAAGGAGGTTACACCCAGCGAGTAAAACGAAGCAACCCTTTCTTGTCAGATCGTGCTCAATGTACATGCCAATGGCTGCTAATGGGGATCGCAGCGTGCGCGTTACCTAAAGGCCGAATGCTCCTGTCTCTCATTCCCCCTTAGCAGCCATTAACATGTGCATTGAGCACTATCTTTTATTGTTCAACAACGCACAGAAGAAATCTCTCACCGGAACCACCTTGGAGGTCAAAATCGTAAGGACCGCTATTTCGGGTATGTGCCACTGGTGGTTACGTACTACGAGGGACGCACAAGCCACGACATGAGCTTCGCCCCTAAAAGGTCCGATAATGTTAGCTCGGCACCCACGGCGAGCCGCATGCGCCAAATTTCTCTGTTTCATTGAAGGTTTGCGCCGACATTCCACGTGCCGTTATCGGAACATCTGTCTTTCGTGCACGAAGCCTCTCTAAGGCGAGCGTGTCTAAGTTCACACTAATCCGATGGAGGCGGAAATGTTGTAGGCCCGTGTGCTCAGATTTGGGTGCACGTTAAAGAACCCCAGGTGGTCTAAATTTCCGGAGCCCTCCACTACGGCGTCTCTCATAATCATATAGTGGTTTTGGGACGTTAAACCCCACATATCAATCAAATCAATTAAGTTCACACTAATTTCGCGGCTTAGATACGAGAAAAACCAGCGCAAACTCCGGACAAGGTCGAAAAAAAAGGCACAATCAATCAGTCACCGTCACCGGAAGCTTTAGTAGCTCTTTCTCGCACCTACACACGAACAATCATGCCCAGCTCTTCCCAATTTTTTTTCTAGCTAAAATAATGCACGCAGTGTGTAGGCATATTCACCTATAACTACAAAATCAAAGCCTCTCAAGCACGGCACACGAATGTACGACAGGCGGCCAGCCGGGCTCATGTTTTCCAACCAAAACCAAAACACCTGCAGAGGGCACTACATGGGCCGCTACTGCTCATGCGCAGTAGCCTTCCCGCAAATTGTCAGTTAGTGCAGACTTGTATAATAGTCTATAGAATGACGCTATTGCAGGAATGTTATTGACACTTAAGATCAATCAACGCAATCATTCTATCACCGTCGAACAATTTAGTGTTTCTCGAGATGCGCCAGCTACAGAGCACAGTGAATAAATCACCCTCACTCACAACGCCGTCGCCTATAGTTCACCTCACCGTTCGGGCACCCGCAATAGTTGCTCTTTCTATAATAATAATAATAATCTGCAGGATCGCATGCGCCAAAACCGCGATATTGTGAGCGCAGCATATATTAGTGACTTTTCTCAGTCACCCCGACATCATTTTTACCGCTACCTCATCAGTATCATGACTGAAAAAAAAAAAAACACAGCTAACTGGGGCTCGACTCGAATAAAGGGGTTCTTCATAATATGACCATGAGACACACCAAAACAGTGGGCTCCGGAAATTTTGACTAGCTGCATAGTGTTGTTAAATGTGCACTGACATCGTACAGTACACGTTTTATAGCATTTTTCCTCCGTCGAAATAAGACCACGAATGCCGGAATCAAGTCCGCGACCTTGTATTCCGCAGCCTAGCTCCGTAAGTACCGCTGCACCATAGCGGCAGAAGGTCTTATTCGTTTATAAGGAATGCATACTTTAGCGAACACACACACACACACACACACACACACACACACACACACACACACACACATATATATATATATATATATATATATATATATATATATATATATATATATATATATATATATATATAAGAAAGAGAGAGAGAGAGAGAGAGAGAGAGAGAGAGAGAGAGAGAGAGAGAGAGAGAGAGAGAGAGAGAGAGAGAGAGAGAGAGAGAGAGAGAGAGAGAGAGAGAGAGAGAGATGTGATACGGCGCGAACAGGTCCGGTCAATATCGGCCCCTCGCGCAACCTTCTTCCGCATGACTGCAGCTTGCAGCATGCAAGCGCCGGTCTTCTGTTTTCTGCGTCTCGACGGCCGACGATAAGAGCGTTGCCGTCGATCGACCTGTAGCCGCTTCCGACTAGTTAGCATTCAAATGTCGGCGCACCTTGTTATGTTTATATACCGAGCAGCAGCTTCTTTTTACGGTTCGCTCCTCTCGTTTCTCTCGTGATATGCAAATCACGTTATTCTGATTTCACTGCCGCGCCGTTTATATCGCAATGGCTTCTGCGGGCAACACACGGGGATCGCGGAAGAATGAGACCGCGTGCGAGGGCTGCTATTGCTGAGACGCTCGGCTCGATCAGATAAGTCGGCTTCGAGTCAGGATATAGCCGAGACGAGCCTCGAGATTGAAATCGCCATATATATCCGCTGACTACGTATACTTTTGTGAGAAGATCTGGGCACATCTGGACGTCGTGTGCAGAGACAACCGGAAGAACTCTGAGGTGCCTCCTGCTTGAGCTTGAGTTCATTCCAGCGCCACATTTTGTACGTCAAACTGTTACAGAGACAACTGTCACCAAGTGTAGGGGCTGAAACCCGGATACTTCTTTATTAAGTGCAACAAAGCTAGAAAAAAGTGGCTACCAATTGGCGGGTTAGTACTTATTGTCATAATTAGCGATAACTCTGATAATACACACGAAATTGGAATCTACAACTGTGCGACAACTGTGTGGGTGTGTGTGTGTGTGTGTGAATTCTGAGCTTTTGGCCAGGGACCGGCCTCTATCAAACATGCAATTCGTACATTGAAATTCCCGCGATACATACAGATGTACGCATATCATCGCGATTCGCTAAAACGGGACGAGGCGAGGGACCACAGCGAAACAGTCAAGGCAGAAAGGGAGACATATGCGTCGATATTTGTTGGAATATAACAAGAGGCGGAACCAGTAGAAGAAAACAAACAATGAATAAATGACACATAATGGAATGGGAAGGAGAAGTGCAATAATGAAATTATATATATATATATATATATATATATATATATATAGAGAGAGAGAGAGAGAGGGAGAGAGAGAGAAAGATAGAGAGAGAGAGAGAGAAATTCGCTCGCTAGTTGAGAACCGCACTAATTATGCACCGTGTGTTGATTCAATAAGGCGCCCGGTGGTTTTACGGCACCGTGTTACAAAGGCGAAATCCGTAGATTTAAACGAAAAAAGTGGGCGTCAGCGTCGGCGGGGTCAACAAGAGTGCTGCGAAGAACCGTCGTCAAGTCATTACTTTACAGCTAAATCGCCAACATTTGTTACATATTTCTCACCCATCGCGATTCCTGACTTATGGTGAGGTCGTGTTGACGCAATGGCGTCATCGCACGACGTCGTCGCTTGGTCAAAATACGGGCCGCTCCCAGAGGCCGTGGGAAATCAGGTGATCTACAGAGAACTCGCTAGGTCTCCGATCCAGCAGGCCATGCAAGACCACGCAAGATGCTGAAGGTTAGCGGGGGATCAATACAATCGTCTGAGGAGAAAAAAAAAATTCCGCCATATCCACGAAGTGAATGATGATGAGTGGGCGAAGCTCCGGAGGTAAACCTGGTAAACCATGAATCCTCTGTACATTTTGCCCACTCGATTTTATTACATCGCTCCCCCTAGCGTACGTCGCCGCACTAAATCGAACGATTGCCTTCAACCAGTGACACGCGCCATATATGACATCATTCCTATTTTATAAGATCTCGCGTCTTTCATCAACTACAAGTACCGCTTTCTAGTTTATAACATCTTGCATCTTTTCATCATCAGCTACAAGTACCACCATCTAGTAAACACTACAAGAACTAAACGAGAGGTGGCTACATGGATGGATGGATGGATGCTATGAGCGTCCCCTTTATAACGGGGTGGTGACAAGTATGCCACCAGGCTCGACAAAAAAAAAAAAACTTTTTTCCTTTTTTTCTATGTTGGCCTAATGCCTCTACTTCGATAAATTCTATCTTAATGGAAAAAAGGTAAATTTTCAGCTTAAGTTCTCTGCCATTTACGGCACACTGTCCATATTTTATTTTTCCAATATTTATTTTTGTCCTTTCTCTCTAATTTTCTGCCACCAATACTCTAACCGTCTCTTACTTATTTCAATCGCGGGTGTGTTCAGCTTTCCATTGTTGTCCCTAAAACCCAAGGCTTCCTGTAGGTTCGTGCCCAAACGTACACCTGGGTGGATATCTCCACATTCAATCAGAACATGTTCCGCCGTTTCCTTATCTTTCCCGCAGCATGTGCATTGTTCTTCTTCTTTACTGAATCTTGCTTTATAACTACACGTTCTAAGGCAACCCGATCTCGCTTCAAACAGTAAAGCGCTTCCCCTTGAATTATCGTAAAATGCCTCCCTCCTTATTTCATTTTTGCCCTTTCGGTAGTTACTCAAAGCCGGTTTTTTCTCCATAGCTGCCATCCAGTAAATCCTCTCCGCCTCCCTGACTTTTCCCTTAACGCTCTTTGTTGACATATGGCTCACAATACCAGCCGTATATTTACTAGTGAGTCTTCTAGTTCTTTTTCTCCACTGTGTGTCCACGCTCTTCCTATACAAATAACGGAACACCTTCTCTGCCCATCTACTCTCCTTCATATTTCTTAGCCTTTCTTCGAACCTTATTTTGCTCTGCGCTTCCCTCGCCTCAAAACCTGCCCACCCCATATCGCCCTTTACAGCCTCGTTTGTCGTCTTCCCGTGAGCACCCAACGCGAGGCGTCCCACAGTCCTTTGATTTACATCCATTCCCGATTGCACCTCTGCCCTCATGCACACCACTGAGTTCCTACATACAGGAGACGGTACCGCCATCTAGTGAACACTGCAAGAACTAAACTAGAGGTGGCTACATACAGGGGACGGTACCGCCATCTAGTGAACACTGCAAGAACTAAACTAGAGGTGGCTACATACAGGCTACAGGGCACGCACAGCCCACGCCCTAAGGAGCTTCGCCCCTAAAAAAAAAGGACTTCGCCTTCAAGTCGTGTTACATAACGGCGTAAGGTGGCCGTCTGACTTTCGGACACTCCGCATTTGATTCTATCACGCAGTTAACGCCGACTCAGGCAAGTCAGCGTGTGTGTACGGAAGGACAACAGTGGGCACAAATTGTTGCGTTTCTGGAACTCGGCTGCGACTCCAGCGGCGAAGCACTATATATATATATATATATATATATATATATATATATATATATATATATATATATATATATATATATATATCTATATATATATATATATATATATATATATATATATATAAGCAAGGTGTCAGGGAGGCATACTGCAGTCAGCGTCTACATCTCTGAGACAAAGCAGTTATCCATGAGATTAGATTTTTCTATACAAGTGCCATTCTGCATTGAGAGAATGGTGTGTGAAGATTGCGATGTAGCTCGGCGATATGCCACCTGCATCGACTCACGGTTATTCGGCTCATCGCACTTGTGCAGCCGGCGAATTCCCCGGCGAACATTGATTCTCTGCTCTGTTAGTGGCGATAACGGTTCGGTATGTTGTTTCATTGTGCACGGATACAGAGCGCCACTCATTCAATTGAATGAATAACTGTGTAGGTCGCGGGAAAAAAAAGCTCCCACAGCACAAGGTGAAATATTAAATTATGGAATTTCTTTGTAGGCTAAGCAGGAATTACTTGCTCCGTAAATATTGCGCCTCGTGAATTTTCGCTGCTGCGTGTACTGCATTCCGTTCGTATATAGGATTGGGGTCAGTGGGCGAATATTTTGCTGAAAGAGGCAAGTCCACCTAACAGGGGATAATACAAGCATTCATGCGTGGATGCTGTTCAGCGGTGCGTTAGTAAGGTGGATTCGGTGAGTTTAACCCCATCATAATTTCTACATCTTTTGTGAGCACATATGCGTGCAAACCAAGCCCACTATATACATAAAGAAAGATCGGACCTTCAGCCCCCCCCCCCCCCCTTTCGCTCTTCCTAGCCTCTCTCTGCTTTTCTCCTGGAATGTTCCTGGCTGAAACCCTGCACGGCACGATTACACGCACGATCACGAAAGCGTAGCGGAGTAGCATCACAGCGTGTTTTTACTATGTGTCAAACTGAAATCGAAAATTCTCATATGACACACATGATACATGCCACATAACCTCGTTTGAACATACGAGGACACATATATGATTCACATATGTTCATACGAGATTACTGGATGCGAGACATGTGTGTCATACGAGAATATTCGATAGAGAATTTTTATAGTGTACATTGACCAAAATATTGGCATTCTCACCTCACGTAAGCATAAACGGAGGCGCCTCGTCCTCCGTGAACAGGTCGCGCGTCATCCGCTGCATGTTTGGTTCTGAAAAGAGAAACGGTACAACAGAACATGAGACGATCGACGCCCACTGCACATAAGGACAGAACATTACATACTAAACATTTGAAAAGCGAGAACACTTCCCCGGATCCTATAGTTTAGGTAAAATGACACGGCGTCCATCTATATACGCGGGGACGAGGAAGCTCGGGCGAGCTTGTATGACATAACGGATGAACTTCATAGCGCCGAAAAACAAGGACAGACGAAACAGAGCAGACGCCCCTATAGCGCTGACTTGAAACTGAATATATTATAGAAAGAGAGAGGGGAAAAGAGAAGCACATTATGTAGATGGCGCAGTTGAGCACACACTTACGTGGACGACTCAATAAATAGCTATAAAAAACAGACCAAAACCACCGTTGTTTGAAACCAGATTTCTACAATGGACTAAACTCAGAATCCAGCAGTCTCAGTGAAGGTTGGCTGACACATGCGTCATCATTCTTTTTTTTTATTGTTAGAAAGGCTTAGAGAATATCCCGTGTCTGTTTACTGTGGTGTCGAGTGGCGCTCACGCGCTATTCTCTTCTTTTTTTTTCGCTGTATTTTTGTAATCAATGCGACTTCAATTGAGCGCTCGTGGTGTCTGCCCATGTTTTTTGGTGCTTCGAAGTGATTCCGTCAAGCACACGGAATAAAGATTAAACACGTGTTTAATCACCGCTCCACTCCATTCACCTGGCTGTGTATACCTACTTTCATAAGAATATTTGTAGGTGCGACCATGTATATATATGTGGTTATACACAGAGAACAGGTTAAGATAAAAAGGTAATTAAGAGTGGTTTGGTGAAGAATCTGATGCACTCTAACGGAGTACAAATTGTGTCCGCGGGGACAGCAGCAAAATAGAGTTGAACCGGGATATGACATGCGAAAAGAGGCAGCTCCCACGAGACGCAGAAGTTAACTTTGATGCGAATATAATGAATTGACTGTAATAATAACGATGCGACTATAATTACAATTGATTCGCGTAGCGCAAGCTGGTGCACCTGTAACGCGCAGGTCGACAAGCGCGCACTAATGGATGGATGGAGTCAGTCGCACTTATACCCACCAGTGAGTGTAGAATAAAGGGAGCTGTGTGCTATTTCTACGAGTCTGCCTCCGAAACTGACCAGTATAAAAACGAGAAAAAAAAACAAGCGCGCGAAGATAACTTGAGCGAGTTGCGTTTATCTGCGCGGCTAATGGCACGGCGATCTCATACACGTCATTTTGGCGGTTTCGACCAGTACAGTATAATTACATGAACAAACAAGGAGGTTCTGTCTCCAAAATCACGCACGGTCGAATGCAGCCGGGTTAGTGGACCCTGTTGCGTCCCGCTGCCAGTGACGTCTTCGAGACGAGCGTGATGTCGCCGCCACTCAGTTCCGCGAACGCAGCGACTGTTGAGGCTGACCATTGTGTCGCGGGACGGTGCGCTGGCGCCACGGCTGGGCCCTGCGGAATGCGGCGGCGGTTTCGGGGAACGAAAGATTCGTCGCTGCTTCTTGGAGTGGATGGGTCCACCCGGAACAACTGAGCATAGAGCTGAGGGGAAGTCGGGCTCCGGGTGGACGATTCACCCCCTTGATCCCCCCCTCTTACTGCGGGCCGCCCCTGCCTTTCGTGAAGTGGACTGATGTACCGAGATAGAGGGAGAGGGGCGGCAACGAGAGGGATAAAAAGGACGGAGGAGACGGCGGGCGGAGAAGGGGGAACAACGATGACCAGTTAACTTTTCTTTGAATGCAAATAAATCCCTTTTTTCAAGTTTCCTAAATGGACGTCCTGCTTTCATGACCTGCCTGATCTTGGTCATCCCACCCAATCTACCCCGACGACGCTACAAACTGGATGGCAGCGGTGGAATCAAGAAAAGGCATGCAGAAAACTGCGGACGGAAGATCGACTTCTGTGGATCCGGGATCAGCAGAACGAGACTTCGTGGCTCCGGGAGGCACAACCGTCGCAGTAACGGCATGAAGTTTTGGACGACTCCAGGAAACTAAGGACGAGCAGCAGAAGGCAGACCAGACGATCTGGGATCGGCGGTCCTGTGAACGTGGCTCTGGGAGACACGTCCTTCGCCAGCTCGAGGTTGGAAGTAGCTGCGGACGGAAGATCGACTTCTGCGGATCCGGGATCGGCAGAGCGAGACTTCGTGGCTCCGGGAGGCACAACCGTCGCAGTAACGACTACCGGAAACTAAGGACGAGCAGCAGAAGGCAGACCCGACGATCTGGGATCGGCGGACCTGGGAACGTGGCTCCGGGAGACACGACCTTCGGCAGCTCGAGGTTAGGTGAGTGCTTGAGCGATCACGTTTTGCCGGACGATAAGAACAGGGTTCTATCGGGCAATTGGCTCTGAAGGGCCGCCACAAGTGTGCGGTGAATATTGCAGAAGTAGTGGTTGGCTCTTGTGAAGATATGGATATCGGAGTGTTAAAGAAAGAAGAGCTGTTGCTGTTAGCAGCAGAGCTCAGCTTGGATATCAATAGCAGGTTAAGGAAGCCCGAAATTCGCAGTGCGATAATCGAAGTGGGTTTCGAGGAGGACGAGCTCAGCGAGGCCTGGGAAAAGATATGTGAGGAGAAGAAAACAAAGGGAGGAAGAAAAGAGGGAAAGAGCGGAAGAGAAGGAAAGGCAGGAAAGGAGAGAACAAAGACAGGCCGAAATTGAGCTCGAGAGAATAAAGCTAGAGCAGGCGAGATTAGCACGCAGTGCAGATGCGGCCGCCGCCGCATACTGAGAACCTGAAGATGACGAGTTTGCTTCAGCCGTACAAAACAGGCGAGGACATTGGTCTCTACCTGATTAATTTTGAAACGGATCTGTGAGAAACATTCTATTTCACCAGGACACATGGCCAGAGCGGTTGCTTGCGTTGTTACCGGGTGAGGCCTCGCAGGTCGTGGCCAGACTGAGCGCAGCCGAGGCAGGCGTATACAGTTCAGTGAAGTCGACATTACTCGCAAAATACAGGCTCTCCACAGAGGAATTTCGGAGGAGATTTAGACGGGAAAGAAAGAAGCCTGGTGAAAGCTTTGTTGAGTTTGCGTGTAGCCTGAGTGATAATTTTTCAGAGTGGGTGAAAGGAGCAGGTGCGGATAACTTAAGTAAACTGAGGATCTAATTTGTTTGGAGCAGTTTTATGACACCCTGCCGGATAACGTGCGCCTGTGGGTCAAGGATAGGCAGGAAGGTGTGTCTGTTAGGAGTGCAGCACAGCTTGCCGACGAGTACGTTGGCCATCGAGGCTTCAGGACACCGATCAAACAGCGCACAATCACTATCAAAGGCCTGCAACCACGGCCCCAAGCTTACACTCGAGGACCGCAAAGCGCAACAAAAGAGCGAGAGGAAACTAATCAAAATTCGGCGCGTGCTGAAGGCAAGCCGAAAGAGCAGGAAAAGAACAGAAAGGAGGTCAGAAATCATTTAGAAGAGTTAGAGTCGCGAGCTAAGGCGCTATGTTTCAAGTGCAACGAAACAGGTCACTTTGCCCGAAACTGCTCAAAAGGTAGGCCAGTGTTTGCTTGCGTAAGCGATCACACCCGAGTAACCTAGATCTTTGCAAACCTTACACGACAGATTTAATGGTTAATGACAAAAGGTGTAGGGTACTCTAGACTCCGCGGCACCTATGGACTTAGTCCATCCGAACTACGTAAAAAGTGAAGACTATTATCCGAATGCGCGTGGATAAGACAGGCCGTCAGCGAAGATTCAGTGTGTTTACCTATGGCAAAGGTACACAATTCGGGGTCCTTTTGGAGCGATCGAGACAGTAGCAAGTCTCCGTGGGCTAACCGAGGGCTACCCGTACCATTTTCTCGAACAGCTCGGAGTCACTACTCAACGACAGGGGGTGCACTTTTGCTGATGCAGCCAGGTCATGGCTTTGACGAGATCGAAAGCAAGCGTATTGCTTCAGCAGCTGCGTTTACGGGGAAGGGGAAAGGTGCCAAAGCGAAAGAGTTACAACTGAATCCGAAGAAGTTAAGCCCGACGAGGCACTTCCCTATTCCTCCGACCGAAAATCCGGAAAATGGTCAGATTAAGAAGCGATAATTGAGAAAAGAAAGAAACCTTCGAAAGGAAAAGATCATAGTTTGCAGGGGTCCGTGTTGCCCAATCTCGCACAGCTACGAGCGCATGCTAGGGGTTGACAGGGAAGCGTTACGGCTGTCTCAGAAAACTGACCCTAGTATAGCGTTTTGAACAACGGAAACAGTGAAGGTGTTTCGTCAAGAAACATCTCTTTCGAAGTGAGGACGGTATCCTATTCGTAAATACCGAGATAGGCG